>PVIH01001684.1:0-146475 GCA_004025045.1 Sigmodon hispidus | reverse complement strand
ACCAAATCCGTGCCTGAGGATCCCATTTCTGCAAGTCCTAGTCCCAGCGGCTTCTTTCTCCCCTCAGGGAGGACCAACAACTGTGCAATCCTATCTCCCTTAGAGATAGAGAACATCCCTTTAGGGCTAGAACATAAAATTTGTATGTCCATAAGGTGTTGATTATCTACAAGTCCTGGATGCACTATTAATCCTTGTAGGGTAAGTGCGCCCCGACCCAATATAAGGCCCACTGTACCCGGGGGCAAAGGTGTTATAGTTTCTACAGGAATTGGTTGAATATGCATTTGTGGCATTAATAGGAAGTTGGAGGCGGCGTGCAGGTCCACTCTTGTGGAGTGTCCTGGTCTTTGTTCTCCTGGGTCTTGACAAACCGGTTCCCATATCTTTGAGGGCCCTGGGACCGAGGGCCCGACAGCCTGTTTTTTGGCATGTCTGTGACCTGAGGATTAGTGGGTTGGTCGATGGGAGGGAGGAGCCTCCCTTGAATATCCCTTACTGAGCGGCACTGGCTGGCTTTATGATAACCTTTGCCACAGCGGCTGCAAAGAGTGGGATTCTCCCCTTTTTTGTTCGGGGTTTTACAGTCCCTTTTAAGATGATGAGCCTTTCCACAACTAAAGCAAACTCTTTGATTGGTCCTACCCAGGGGACGCTTCTGGGATTGGAGGATAGCGGTCGCTAATCCAGCATTTGTGAGGGGGCCCCCCAACTCTCTGCAAACTCTGAGCCAATCTTGTAATCCTTTATTTTTTCTAGGGGCTATTGCCGCTCAACATTCTTGGGTGGCTTGCTCGAAAACAAGCTGCTCTATGAGAGGGGCAGCTACTTCAAGGTCACCGAAAATGTGCTTGGCTGCCTCTGTCATCCTTGCTACAAAGTCTGAAAAGGGCTCTTGGGTCCCCTGAATGATCTTGGTAAGCTGATTATTGGCCTCCCCTTTTCTGGAGAGCGCTTTCCAGGCCCTTATTGCCGTGGCAGCAATTTGTTGATAGGCGCCCCAATGATAATCTATCTGATTAGTGGCAATGCGCCCTTGACCTGTTAAAAGGTCAAATGTCCATTGCTGTTGTTCTGGGGTTAAGGCCGTGGCATTAGCCCTGGCTTGTTCCTGAGCTGCCTCGTGCCAGAGGGCTTTCCATTCCATGTATTGGCCCATGCTGACAAGTGAAGCCTTCACGACCGTCTGCCAATCAGCTGGCATCATTGCGGTCATAGCCAGCCTTTCTAACTGGGCCAAGGTGAAATTGGCTGAAACCCCATATTTCCTGACTGATTCCACCAGTTCCTTTATCTGATTATACTCTACGGGTGCATGTACCCGTCCTCCCTCCGTGCCTTCAAAGACTGGATACGCAAGGCGCAGCTTTCTTCTAACTTTGTCTGGGAGGAAAGAAAAGGACTTCAGACGCATCTCGTAAGAAGGCACCGAAGGGACCACCTGTGAGGAGGACACCAGATGTGGGTGCTGTAGGCCTCTTTTGTTACTTGGTAGGCGGTCGTCTGGATGGTACCTCTCTCCTTCATACCTGGCCGCCTCCTCATCCAGTTCTGCCTCCTCCTCAGGGTTTAATTCTTCATTTTCTGAGTCCCCTGAATCATCAGAACTCTTCAAGTTTAAAGCTTGTAATTCCTGCATAGGGTATGGGGTAGTCCCCCCCCCTTTTTTTTTTTACAGCAGGTAGAGAACTCCCAGATTCATGAGAATACACTCCCTTGTCAAGAGACTCACCGGGAGGGCCATTTTCCTTATTTGGGATTGGTTGCCTTTTGCGCACGCCTAACCTCTCACTACGTTCAGTTTCTGACATGCTATCCTGGACTTCCTCAAGAACATCCCGCCCTTTTTCCATGGTGGCCTGACAGGACTCATTCTCTAAGCAGTTCTTAACAAGTTTCCAATAACAGTGGAAATAATGAAAGCAGAACCCTCCCAAGAGGAAGATCATCAGTAAGGCTCCCAAAACAACTACCAAGGCCTCAACACTACCTTCCCACGGTGGTGACAAGTTCAAGCCAAAATCCAGAGAAGACATACCTCTCTGAACGTACCTGCCTGCAGTTCTGAATCCTCCTTGGGGTCAAGGGGTCTCCGATGATGCCAATGATGTTGAAATTTCCCGGATTTTCGGCACCAGATGTCCCGCGCTACCATCTCGCCAGCAAGAACGACGCGGCACAAGTAGGATCCTTCTGCAGAAAAGCTTTAATGTATCTTGAGAGGGAGAGCATAAGCTTACAAGGCGGAGACCCCAAACGGCTAAAACCCATCCCTTATATAGGAAACTGGCCCCCGCCTAGGACGTGTCAGACTCAGATTGGCTGTAGCTCAATCGAGCGAGGTGACGCCACGGGAGAGGCAGAACACAAGGAGTGGAAATTCCCCTTGCACCTGCGCAGTCTACTTATTTACACATTAGAGCACAGGATGTCGACGCCATCTTGGAATGGCGGCAGTGAGTGCGGCTTCTCACACTTTACAGCTACACCCTGGTGTCAGAAATGCTGCTGACCTTTTAATATTAGCTTGAGATCAACCAGGTACATTCCAGGTAGGAATGAGTCACAATTGCCCTCATATATCCATCCATCCATCTATATAGACAGATACCTATGTACCATTTGTTCCTGTATACCCATCCTTTTGACCCAAGTTGCTGAGATCCATTTGTTCTTGTTTAAACTCCAGACAATGCTTACATCAGTTTAAAATATATGTTTCAGATAAACTATAGAAAAATTATTTCAAAATAGAGCCTTTAGTTTTCAGACAAAATATCACAATTTCCCAGGAGAGATTAAAGTAGAATGACCAAATCAACATATTCTGGTGAAAGACGAAGAACCAACCAGACAGGGACAAGAAAAGGTACATAGAAAAAAAAAAGTTACACAAACCTGAAAACTATAGTGGCTTTTTCACCACAAAACCATCTATTCCAGGAGACAGTAGAATAGAAGATCTTTGCAGGAAAGTAAGAGTTTACACTTAGGAAGGCAAACAGAGACAGATGCTCTGCAGCCTGGGAAACTCACCCAGACAGTGTCCTATGTTTAGGGCTATTTCAGAAATTCTTAGAAATTCTGCCTCCATCCCAAGCCAAACTTCATCTAACAACTGCTTCTGAAACTCATAAGTAACTCAAACAGCAATTTCTTGACTTGGGCATTCTAACAAAGTTATTGTTAATAGAACATTCTGGCTAACAACTAATGTCCATGGAAGACTGATGGTAGAGAGAATTAAAGGTCTGCATTTTCTGTACTTAATCCACTATGTTTCTACAAAGAGAAGGTAAAGCCACATGCAATTCCTAACAGAATAGTCTCAGACCTGAACTGCTGTGTCTCGGGCAGGGTTTGCTGACAATTAAGCTGTCACCCCGTGTTCAGAACCAGGGCTGCAAGAAGATGCAAGAGGCACCACAGACAAGCACTGCCAGGAACATCTCTGATTTTGAGGTTTTTTTTTTTTTGTTGTTGTTGTTGTTCATTCAGAAATGTCTCCACTATGGCTGTGGCTGCCAGCAAAGGAGGGGAGGTTCAGGGCGGTAGCTTCCAGTTTCCTTAGTGGAACTGGAGCAGAGGCAAACAGGGCCAAGGTGAGGCCAGTGATGTAAGGTACATTGTTCAAGACATAAAGCCAAAAAGCCAGCTCATATGCCAGGGATACATGCTGATCCCACTGCTAGAGGTGCAGCAAACAGACCAAGCTATGTAACTGTCATCCACATGCAGAAGGCCTAGGTTGGTCCCATGCAGGCTCCCTAGCTGTTGGTCTAGAGTCTATGAGCTCCCATTAGCTCAGGTCAGCTATTTCTGTGGGTTTCCCCATAATGACCCTGAATCCCCTTGCTCATACAGTCCCTCCTCCCTTTCTTCAGGAGGACTTTGGGAGCTTTGTCCAGGGCTTCCTGTGGATCTCTGCATCTGCTTCCATCAGTTACCTAATAGAGCATCTGTGTTGACATTTAGGGTAGTCACCAATATGATTACAGGAGATGGCCACCTTCTCCATTATTGCTAGGAGTCTTAGAAGAGGTATCCTTGTGAATGCCTAGCAGTTTCCCTGGTACCAGGTTTCTCTTTAGCTCCAAGTGCTCCCCTTGATCAAGATATCACTTTCATTTCTCTCCCCCTTCATCTTGCCCCTAGTTGGACCAACCCAATCTCTCAAGTTCCCATGCCTCACTCAGCCCTGACGAGGTGGGAGGAGCTTGGACCTGCTTCAGTGTGATATTCCATACTTTGCAGACTTCCACGGGAGGCCTGGCCCTGTCTGAACAGAGGAGGGATGGATTGGGGGGGGGGGGGTAAGATGGGAGGTGGAAGGAGGGAGCAGGAAGAGAGAAGAGAAGGGAAACTGTGGTTGGTGTGTAAAATAAATAATTTAATTTAAAAAAAAAAGGAAAGAAAAAGATGTAAAGCCATGTAGGATCAGCAGAAAACAGGCTTCCTCAGCTGCTTCTTGCTCTTCTGCTGTCGGGTCCTCCAGCTTCACTCGAGGAAGAATCTTTAGGCCTTTAATCCCGGCAATGCTGAAGGCTAAGATGTGTGGTCAAGGCCAGCCTTGGCAACCTAGATTTCATCTAACAAGTTAAAAGAGGGCTGATGGAGTCCCATATCTGGTCGAGTACTTACCAGGTGTGCATGAGTTCTAAGTTCCATCCCTTATAACAGAGCAAAAAAATCCAAACCAAACCAAAACTAAAACCTCCTTTACCTCAGCCATGTATGCTACCCTCCCATTCTGCCACCCTTCTGAGACAGTCATCTCATAATGTTGGCTAGACCAGTTTCAATAAATGCAATTTGTAGTTGAGACATTGTATGATTATTATTAACTTGGTTTTCAGTCATCAGCTTTTCACTGAAGTTTCAATATTTCCAGTCAAAACTTAACTGTTGTCATTGTTGAAAGATTTATTTTATATTTAATAATTATGTAGGTATCTGTGTGTATGTATGTGACCCGTGACAGAGGCCAGACGTGAGAGTTGGATCTCTCGAAGCCGGAGTGGCACAGTTGTGAGGCACCTGATGTGGGTGCTGGGAACTGAACTCGGGTCCTCTGGAAAGCAGTATATGCTCTATCACTGAGCCATCCATCTAGTCCTCTAATTAATTTGAGAATTAATCTTTGTGTTGATTTTAGTCTTGCTCATGATGCTGAGGCCACCTGTCTGACTTGTGGCAGGTCAGAGCTGAGGTATCTCTTCATTGTCACACTGACGGCAACCTTCCCCTTACCCCTTGATATCACAATTTGTTTTCTTCTCTTTTAGTTTGCTATGTAATAGTAGGAAGTATTCCCTGAAGCTTTGGGACAAGGGTATATAAGAATCAAATTTTTGAAAACTTCTGAGCTGGGGGTGGGGTATGATGATAGGTTATAGCTGGGGGGTGAAGGGAAAGATAGGTTATAAAGAAGATGGGGCAGTTTGGGGCCAGATGGATATATTTATTTGAGTGTAAATAATAATTTCAAGACTACATGTACATGACAAAGCTCATGAAAATGTGACAGCATATTATTGAGTGTCAATTATATTCCAGTGAAACTGCAAAAAAAAATATAAAGGAAGAGCATACATCTAAAATTAAGCTTATCAACTGATGTTCTTAGCAAGTCTGTGCATAAAGAGCTGTTCTCAATAGTGTTGGTAGGAATGAAAAATAGCATAGTCTGTCTCAGGAGAATCAGTTATATGCCCACAGATGACAAATATGAACTGAGGGCCAAGGCTTTGGTTCAGTGAGAGAACACTGAGGGTCAGTCACTGAGGGCACATCATTGAGAGCCATATTTACCCAAAGCCTCCTTCCCTAGCACTTCACCGGATAAATGGGAGATAAGTTCTTTGCCAACCCCATTGCCCTGCCTCACTCTATGAACTGAACACCATCCTGGAACCATAGTGCAAGTGAGTCTTTTCTCCTTTAACTTATCAATGTTTATCTCAGGTGTTTGTTCACAGTGACACAGAAGCAACTAATACAACCCTTAACCTTAACCCTAACCTAACCCCAAACCCTAACCCCTAATCTTAACCCTAACCAACCCCTACCCCTATCCCCTAACCCTAACCTAACCCTCAACCCAATCCATAACCCCTAATCCTAACCCTAACCCACACCTAACCCTAACCTAACCCCGAACCCTATACCTATCCTTAACCTCTAACCCTAACTTCTAACCCCTAATCCTAACCCACCTCTAACTCTAACTCTAACCTAACCCTGATCCCTACCCCTAACCCTAGCCTGTAACCCCTAACCCTAACCTTTAACCCCTAACCCTAACCCCTGACCCATCCTCAAAAGCATACAACTGTGGGCTGAGTTGTGCCTCAGGATTCCTATGGTGAAATCTTAGTGCCCAGTGACTTCAAATGTA
This sequence comes from Sigmodon hispidus, assembly GCA_004025045.1. Classification (NCBI taxonomy): domain Eukaryota; kingdom Metazoa; phylum Chordata; class Mammalia; order Rodentia; family Cricetidae; genus Sigmodon; species Sigmodon hispidus. The sequence goes on along the minus strand of PVIH01001684.1, from coordinate 140,078 downwards.
TACTTTTTGATAATAAGATATTTGCAGATGGAGTTAAGATGAGGTCCTTGGGAAATAGAGGGAACCCCTGATCCAATATGACTGTTGTCCTTAGAAGAAAACATTTGAACAAAGGCACATGGGGAATGACATGGGAGGAGGATTGGAGTCATGCCATCATGAACCCAGAAGCTATTAGAAGGTAGAGAAAAGACCTGGAACAGAGCCTTGAGAGCACAGCTCTGCTGACAACTTATTTCAGATGCTTCCAAAACCACAAGACAATGCATTCCTCTCAATTAGATCATTCAGTTTGTGGTACTTCATTACTGTAGCTAGGAAGCTAGCATATACATGCACTATACCACACACGTACCATAGTACCCTCACCACACACATACATACCATACCACACAAATGTATGACATCAAATACTTGCCCACAAACATATATACCATATTACATATATGTACCAAATTGTATAAATCACACACATGCATAAAACTACATATACACATCAAATCATATCACATACACAACATCCATACATACCACACATATATACATAACATGCCATACTCATTCATGCCACACAACTCATACACATATACCATACCATGTACACATGTCACATATACAGAATTACACACACACACACACACACACACACACACACCATGTTAGTTTGAGTATAATTGCCCTCCATGAGCTCATAAGAGGTGTAGCTTTGTTGAAGTAGGTATGGCCTTGGAGAAAGTTTGTCACTGTGGGGTCTTTTCTGCTCAGAATACTGTTCAGTGTTTGAGTTCATTTCCTGTTGCTTTCAGGATATAGAACTCTCAGCTACTTCCCCAGCACTATGTTTGCCTGATTGCTGTCATGTCCCACCATGATAATGAACTGAACCTCTGAACTATAAAAGAGCCACCCGAATTAAACATTTTTCTTTATATGAGTTGCCATTGTCATGGTGTCTCTTCACAGCAATAGAAACCTAACTAAGACACACACACACACCACCACCACTGCTCAAGCATTCACTAAAATCAATACAGCTCTGAATTGTGGCCGCTGAGGATGGGGAGTTTGTGGAAGTGTCACTGTGTTATGAGCAGGGTGACAACATGAGGAGGCGGAATGCTGAGTGAGGAGATCTAGAAAGTGGCAGCAGAGAGAGAGACAGGGGCATGGACTCATTCGTGTGCCTTGTGTAAGAGTTCTCAAGGTCCTTGTGAGAGTAACTCAACTACCTGCAGCATGTGGGATGGCATTGAGACTATCTTTACTAAACCAGGAAAAGTGCAACCAGCTGTAGCAGTTAGAAACACCTGGAAGCTGATATCTGGCTCCCAATTTCACCATCAGAGAGTAGTATAAATAATGAGCAATGGGAGCCAACATGGCCTACCACCTCCTCCCAAGAAAGGCAGCCCTCAGCTACCCCTTGCAGCCTATCTTTGGTCTCACTCTCACGATTTTCTATGCCAAGGTAATGAGTTGGCTGCTTTGTGGGTCTTTGGGGTAATCCAGTGGCAACTTGATTTAATACCTGCTGACTCAGAGGAAGAAGGGGCCCTGGATGAAACAAAACTAAGCTAGACTCAAAAAAGATTAAAAGCAGATATCATTCTAAAATGGGATGTGTAGACTGCTGTTAAAGGACCAAGCAGAGAATGTCAGTCGCTCTGAACATGAATTTATAATGTGGGACAGCTCAGGATACTCAGCTACTGAACAGGGTGATGGGAGTGTAGCTCAGTGACAGAATGCTTGCCTGGTGTGCACGAGACCCTGGGTTCAACTCACAGAGATGCAGAAGTGGGGAGAGGACTCACTCCCAGCTTTGTTATGATACTGAAGTGAATCCAGATATGTGAAGCACTTAGCCTAGGGTCGGGGACCCACTGTGGATGCTGGCAATTAGCTCTCCTTCAACAGAACCACACCTACCTTTTGTCCCCAGCAAAGAACAACTAAAACAGATTTTACCCAAACAACTGAAATCATCCCAAAGACAGTCACTAACCTTTTCTTTTGAAACTTTTCATTTAAAATAATTTCAAATGTACAAAAAGTTACAAAGATTAAAGTCAAAGAAATATTTGCCTAGCAAGTTTTTACCAAAATTTGCTTTATCAATTACATTCTATTCCTTTGCTTTGTCACCTGAGCTGCAGATCTCTGATTACTACTGATTTGTTTCTGTTTTGGGACCCTCTTCTTATCATGTGTTGGGATTTTAGGCATGAGTCACAATACCTAGCTTATTCATAATTCATGATTACTCACTCATTTTCCATTGCTCAGCAACAAATCACCACTCATTTATCTATTTACAGCATCTTGTGAGGTCATGTTTGTATAAACCCAAAAGTTGATGATAATGTAACCAGGAAAATTGCTAAAGGTAAAAATCAAAGATAGCTTTTCTAATTACAAGAGGAAATGCTCAGCATCAGCATCAAGGAAGCACAAATCTAAACTACACCATTAAGCCCAGCAGAGGCAGCCTTTTCTCACTGTGCACTTTGCTAACCTTATGCTGCTCTCCTGGAGGCAAAGCAACACGTGCAGGCCCAGTGGTGGCAGTGGGAGCACCAGTCCTAGCCTGGGAGTATCAGGCTCTAGCCTGGGAGCACCAGTCACAGCCTGGCCTGCTCCAGCAAGCTCAGCAATCCTCCTCTTCCTCCAAGTACCACAAGCTGTGTCCCATCAGCTGGCTCATCAGCTCCTTCTCTGCATCCCACCTGGTTCCTCAGTTCGCTCACATGATCTGTGCAAGGCTTAGACAGAGCTGGCCCCACCTCACTGCACTGCCTGAGGCTGATAAATGGTATCAAAGCTGGGCTGGTTCCACCAAACTGACTTGCTTGGATGCTGATTCCTTTGCTTGTCCCCAGCTCTATATGGCGGGCTCTCCTCTCATGGAGAAGGAGGTCATGTACCTGGACCTCTTCCTGGACCCGTATACTATCCCGGTGAGCCTGGCAGCCACATCGTTAGTTCGAACGATGGCTGTTGTTGGCCTTGGGGAATCTCTTTGAAATGCTAAATCTTCCCTAAGAGTCAGGTCCTTCAGCTAAACTTGGAAGTTCATTGAGATAACTAGAGTTGCCAGTCCTGGCCTGGTCCTGGTGGTAAAGGGACATGCTCCCTGTCACCTCTGGTTCCAGAGCTTCTGTTTTTCCAGGTTCAGGTCAGGATCAGTGCATCTGACTTCTCAAACTGACAGTGAACAGCTAGGCTTGAGCTATGCCCCTGCCTCAGTTTCCACAGGTGCAGTCTATCCCCCTATGATCACACTTATTTTTTTGGTCTCTGACCTGAAACTTACTATGTAGAGACCTTCAGATTCACAGAGATTCACCTTCCTCTGCTTCCTGAGTGCTAGGATAAAGGTATGGGCCAGCACTATAGAGGCTAAGGCCAGCCTAGGCTACAATGACAACCTATCTCCATAAAGCAAATATCAATTTAAAATATTCTTAATATTTAATTCTCAGTAATTTATTTATTTCTTCTAAATTCACATAATTTTAAAATTTCCTTTGACTAGAGAAAAAGCAGTGCTGTGTCTTTAATGAGGGCTGATCAGTCAATTAAGACAATATCCTAATATTCACATGCTTATTCTAAAATGTGATTTTTATGGGGCCCCAGAGATGTGGCTCAGTAGTTAGCGGCAAGTACCAATCTTTCAGACAGTTTGTGTTCAGTTCCCAGTACCCATGTGTGTGGCTCATGCCTTTCCTTAACTTTAGCTCCAGGGAGATCTGATGCCTTCTTTTAGGTTCCTTATGCATCTACACTCAAGTGTACATATCCCCACCACACATAAACATAATGAAAAAGATAGTAAAATGATAAATCCTTGAAGTGTGAATTGAAGACTAAAGGAGCATTTAAGTCAACTGATGCTTATAATTGGCTAATAGATGCAGCTGCTCTCTTCAATTTATAGCTACCTTGAGTTCAATTATACCTACTGCACAGCTGGAGTTCAGGACAATTTAACAGGCTGTAACTGAAGCAGGGAAAACATTATATAATACATGCCTTTTCTGTATTTTAAGATATAGTTACAAGAGATTTGTTTTTTATGTTCTGTGTATGAGTGTTTTGTCTGCATGTATGTATGCACACTATGTGTATGACTAGTGTCTTATGAATGAGTCCCTAAGAGGCTATCAGATCCCCTTGAACTGGAGTTACAGGTGGTTGATTGAGTGGGGCCATGTGGGTGCCATGACCCCGGGTCGTTTAGAAGAGCAAACAGTACTCTTCTGGGCCCTCTTTCCAGCTCTGAGATATACTCTACAGCATGCTGGAACTCGAGTGGCCCTTTGAGGGAGGTGGGTGTGAATTTAAGCAATCTTGAACCGTATCGGACTGAAGCCATCAGTGCCCTGCCATGGCAGAGTCCACTGGTGTAACACACTGGTGTTTTGATTATTTTATTCTTTGCAAACTGCCTAGGATGATTTTCCTCCAGCTATGTCTCAATTGTTCAGCCCAGGAACACCTTTTGATGTGCACCCACTTATTCCGTCCAATCCAGAGTCTGTGTTTAACCCACATCTTGGCAGAGTCAAAGAAACATCCAGTGACTTTTCATCTGTGGATCTAAGTTTCCTAGATGAGCTTACCCAAGAAAATAAAGACCAGCCTGTCATTGAAAACAAGCACGAAACCGAGAAAAGTTGTAAAACTCAAAAAAATCAGCAAAGTCAGTTGCCTTTGCCTGGTGAGGAGGACAGTGTGCTGAGCTGGGATCTCCACAGTTCTCCAGATTCCCATGTCCATCTGCACCCTGATGGTGCTGACTCCAACCAGCCCTCTCCAGAAAAACCGAACTTGGATGCCTTACCTGTGGCATCCATAGTGTCCATGATACCGAAGAACCCTGTTCCAGAATCATCTGGAATTATGCCTCAATTACAATAAGTGTTTTTAAAGTATTACAATAACTTGTTTTTAAAGTTTTCAAAGTAAAGAATATGAGAACTAATTTTAGGATAATGGTGTAAGGAGGAGAATTTCAGATTGCTTTGTTCTTTTTCAGTTCTTAATGGGTCATAACTATTGACAGTCTGGTTACTTATAAAAGGAAAACAAGTTCTTGGTTCCCTAAGAGGAGGGTCAAGATTGACAGACACATTTTTGAAAGATTGTATTGTTTATGCCAAAGCACAGATGTTTTTAACAATGGAGTTAGGGCTGGGTAAACACAAAGGGTATAAAATTGAGTTTGACTTGCAAACTTTTTTTGATTTATGGTTTGTTTTTAGTAGTATTTTTAATTATAGAATTAAGTTTTAAGGCTTAATTTTAGTTAGGAAATGTAAGCAAAAGTGAATTTTAGCATGTTGTGATTTACACAATACTAAGGACCACATTACTTTGCATTTCACTCTGAGAATTCTTCCCCTAGCAAGTTGCTAAGGCCAAGTCTACAAAATAAGTTAATGAAGGAAGTTAGTTGGTGTTGAAAACACTAAGGTAAGATTCCTCAGTGTCCCTTCCAAACATTACAATTTTCTTAGGTTTTGTTTATTTGTAGGATTATGACATTGGCTCATTTTTTATTCTCTAAAAATAAATTCTTAATGAAAATTCCTGTTAACTCAGAAGGTTAACAATCTCATTTTTTAATTTTGAAGTTATAAAAATATTTATCCTCAGTGCTGAATAAAGCAATAATTGAACAATCCTAAAACTAGATTTTTCATTGTCATTCAAAAAGATTTTTCAGTATATCTATTTTCAGTTTAGTGAACACCAGCTTTGAATTGTCATCCTATCTGTGCAAATCTGTGAAAGGCTTTTTTTGTCAATGTCTTGCGATATAGCCTAGGCTAGGTTTGAATTTGGAATCTAGCCTGGATTGTTGGGATTACAGTTCTGTGTAACCATTCCTGGTTGAAAATATTACTTTTCTAAATTCTGACCCACATAGCTGACAGCATGTTTTCACATTTTCCATTCCTTTCTTCAAGGAAGCTAAGTTGAGCCAGGTGGGGGTGGCACGCATCTTTAATTCCAGCACTTGGGAGGCAGACACAGGTGAATTTTGTGAGTTCAAGGCCAGCCTAGTCTACAGCTCAAGTTCCAGCCAGGGCTACACAGAGAAACCCTGTCTTGAAAAAAAACAAAACAAAACAGAGAAAAAGCTAATTTGGTTATAAGGCTCAAGCTTTTGCTTGCTCATAAATGTTCAGTGATTTCCCACCTAAAGTTTTTCTCACTATGTCACCAAGCCAGCCTCCTTCTCAGAGATCCAGCTGCTGTTTAACAAAATATATTTCTGTGTCTTAGCAAGGGCAAACAGACTGTCTTCACTGCATTATTTGCTTACAGAATTTGGATTTGTTAGGTTCCTCAACACTTAATGATTTCTCAGCATCTGTACTTTGTAGAGGAAGGCAGGATTCAAGGCTAAGTCATGTACTAGGAGTACAGTGATGAGTATTACCTCACTGCCATGATGCAAAACAGTGCCCTGGATTCAGTGGTGAAAGATTTGTGGGTCAGATGATAAAAAACCCCCACAAAAGTAGGAGAGACAGTGTGAATCAAGTCTTTATAGATGAAGTGTTTGCTTTTGCTGACATCAAAACTTAATTTTATGTACATATTTTTCAGATACAAAATAGCTTTCTCTTTTATGTCTCACATACCTGGCTAGAGTATGGATAGAAATAACTGGTGAGACTGGACATGGTGGTGCATGAATTTGGGAGGCCAAGGCAGGTGTTTTTCTGTGAGTTCAAGGCCAGTTTTACCTACATAGTGAGTTAAGTAATCCTGGTTCACATAGTGAAATCCTGTCTCAGATCACACACACACACACACACACACACACACACACACACAGACACACACACACACAGACACACACACACGAAAAAAGAAAAGAAAGAAAAAGAAATATAGTTTTGAGGTGGAATTCTTATGATAGATTCAATAATATTATTGAAAAAAGATCATTTAATACATATTTTACTCACCACCTTCAGCTTCCCCCTTTTATGGAAGAAAATGTACAGGATCTGTCTGAAACTGTACTTTATATGCAAATTCTGGGTTGGTGCTTGAGTTACTTTAAAATTTTAACAAAATCAGGATAAGAAGAAGATAACAATTGCTGGGCATGGTGGTGCATGTTTCTAATCTCAGTTATTCAGAGGTAGAGGCAGCCCTCTGTGAGTTCAGGGCTAGCCTGGTCTACATAGAGAGTCATATAGCCAGCCATGGTACCACAGTGAGATCTCAGAAAACAAAACGAAAAGAAAACAAAATAGGTGGTGCACACCTGTGATCTCAGTGCTTGAGAATCTGGGGCAGATTCAGAGGCTGCTTGCCTACATCATAGAGTGAGGGTATGTATATTTCTCTCTCTCACTTTGATGAATACCAGGGAAAGTGATACATTTTAGTAAGTGCATGAAAAGCATAAATGAAGACTCATGTGCTCTTTGGTGGTGACTCAGAGATTTTTGGTGTTTCCAGTTCAAATTGCAATTAGTTGTCTGAGCTTGAAGTGATCCATGATTTTTTGGAGTAGGTGGTCCCCACAAGAGGTTATCTTGCACAGGACCCTCTGCAATTCCATCACTGGCTTGATGGGTAAAGGAGAGTTGGAGAAGACAGGGTGCAGGACCAGTAAGAGGAGTGGGTCATTTAGTGCCATGCCAATATGATGAGCCGACTAGTCTCAGGGCCCTGGTGTTCTTGAAGGTTTATCAGTGAGCAGGCCTGGGAACACACACTGAGAAGAATTCTGAAGGCTAGAACTTGACAAAATAGATTTTCCCTTTCTTCCTCAGCATGTTTGTCATTGTATATATTGTATTCTGTATTTTAGTTGCCTTGGTGTATCTAGGATCTTGGCAATAACATACATAATAGCACACTTTTCTTTTCTGTGGTGAGTTTTTTTTAAAATAGGATTTGGCTATGTAGCATAGGCTGTTCTTAAAGTTGAAATTCTTCTGCCTCAGTGTTCTAGGTGCTAGGATTATAGGCATGTACCACATCAGGGCTCATATATTTTTGTTTTGAGATGAGATGAGGATCTCCTGTATTCCAAACTGGCCTCACTTTAAATGCAGCCTCAAGATGACTGTGAACTTCCACCTTTGGAGGGGGAGTACCTCTACCTCCAGAGTGCTAGGATTCCAGGCACACCACTAAACTTAGATTATTCCATGCTGTGACTCAAACCCAGGACTTCATGTGTGTTGGGCAACCATTCTGCCAACAGAGCCATAGCCTCAGCTCGTTGTTGGCACCCTTACTCTTATTTTTTTTAAAGGATTAAGAGAACAAGGAAGTATGTCAATGTAAATCTAACTAGTTGTGTTTTTATATCATATCTTTACCAAGTTCTGACAATGTGGAAGTTAGATACTTAATTTCTTATTAAATAAGGACTTGTTAGTCTTATATGTATAATTGAGAGAAAATGTAGAAGTCCTTAGCATTAGATCTTAAGTATAACAGGTACTCTAATTTTATCTGTTACTTTAAAAGCAGCTGTAAAATAACATTTTATAATTAATTTTTTTGTTAACATGGACAGAATAGATCCAGAAATTGTTTGGTTTTCCTTGTCCATTTCAGTTTTCTTACTATTTTCCTAAAGAGCTCAACTTTCTAACTGGACTTCCGTTAACTCCCAGTAGAGACTAATTCTCTCGTTGGCTTTGGTGTGCAGAGGTTTGCTGCAGTAATTATGAGGATCCGAGAGCCAAGAACAACAGCCCTCTTATTTAGCTCTGGGAAAGTAGTCTGCACAGGAGCCAAAAGGTACGAAGATGAAGTTTCCATCTCTCCCCCACAGGCAACTCACTATGTAAGAAAAGAAGCATAGCATTTATGTGAAAACTCATAGGAGGAGCAACATAGTTTTCTCTGCCAAATGGTTAATATGGGGTTAAAAGTTCTTAGTCTTGACTGGGTGGTGGTACACGCCTTTGATCCAAGCACTAGGGAAGCAGAGGCAGACAGATATCTGAGTTCAAGGCTAACCTGATCTACAAAGTGAGTTGCAGGACAGGCTCCAAAGCTACACAGAACCCTGTCTCAAAAACAAACAAGCAAAAGTTCTTAGTTTTACATTTAATTCTAAGCCACATTCCACCCTTTCCTGTCCCCGATGCTCAGTTAAGGTTCAAAGAACTTAAAACTGGGTTATAGTAACTTGTTTTAAACATATATATATATATGTTATGTGTATCTACATACACATATATGTTACATATAACATATGTATGTTAAAAGCAAGTTCATGTGTGTACACACACATATAATTTTTTCCTGCCATCATGACAAGATATCATAAGACTAGGGCCATTATTGTGGATTTTTCTTTATTACAGATAAGAAGGTAGAACTTTCTAAATGGGATATTCGTGGAGCATTTGCTCAGGAGGTATCTCTGAAAATATTTCTCTTTCCTAGATCTTTTATAGAGAAAGTCCTGGGCTGATGTTTGCTCTTTCACAATAAAGCGATAGGAGAGCTGGTTTCCTCTTGTATCAGATGGACAATGGGTCCCCTTCTGAGAGGTGATATCATTCCCTGGCTACAGGGTCACCAATTGTTCATTTATTTCTATGAACATGTGCTGCAAATATGCTTATTATATCTAATAAACTTATTGAAAAACTTACATGTCTAGTGAGATCAAACATCTCTTCACAAGCATGTAAGATGCTTATTAGAGCTTTTGATCAATAACCTAGAGATATTTGTCTTTTGGAAACAGCCTTTTTATATTTTAAGTATTCTGCAATTTTGTGCTGAAAATATTTTTCTAGATTATTATTTATTATGTTTTGAAGAGATTTTAAAAACACAACTTAAAGTTGTTGGTATATAGTTAGTTGATTCATTTTTCTCTTTGTGATCATTTGAAATCTTGTTAGGAAAGGCATTTCCCTTCTAGATGATGATATATTGACTCAAATATTTTTCTAACCTTTTATGTGTTCTCAACCTTCCTAATGCTGTGTCACTTTAATTTAGTTCTTCATGTTGTGGTGACCCCCCCAACCATAAAATATTTTCATGGTTACTTTATAACTGTAATTTTGCCACTTTTATAAATCATAATGTAAACATTTTTGGAAATAAAAGTTTGCTAAGGGGGTCATGACCCACAGATTGAGAACCTTCTGTGCTCTGGGTGAAGGATGTGTCTTGTACTTTTGCTGCTCAGTGCAGTAGTCCACTAGTTACTGTGGTCACTAAGAATTGGAAATATTTAAATTAACTGGATAGACCGTGTTTAGATATTTTTTTCAGTTTAAGATAATATTGTTTTTCTAACCACCAGTCAGTATACAAGTAACATTTATTGAAGAATGCATTCCAGGCCCATGGTCTTGATTTTTCATATTGAGTTCTTTGCATGTATCCAAATGAGCCTCTGGGCCTTTTATTCTATTGGTTTATGTATCTCTGGCCCCAAAAGCCTCCATTCCTAAGTAATCATAGGGCATCTGTGTTGTGCAAGATATATGTAGGAATGTTCTTTCAGCACAGTTTAAGATTGAGAATCCATATTAAATATCTAGTAAGGTTTTGATTTAAGTCACAAAGTGAAATTGTACTAGCTGAATACACACATTGAACTTGAGGTGGTGTCATGGCATGTGACTGGTTGGGGAGCAGATGAAATTGTAAGTTCATCATCTAACTTTGTAAAATGTGCTCATATCACATACATTGTATCTTTCTGGAATTTGGAAGGCAAATTCAGATGGTAATAGTGTGTTCACATAGAGACCCAGGTTATCTAAATCTAGTAGGCTCATGAGTTTTGCGTAACAAGTTGGGAGCATTTGGTTTATATAAGAGAGCAGTATTATTGTCCTCACTCTATCCAAACCTATTTTCTGTAATGATAAAGATACATGTTTGCTTAGGGATATGTGCAGAAGGCAAAATTTAAATAATTCTTATCTTGGGGTTTTAAATATTTTCTCTAAAGTTTGCACAATGAATATATATGCAGACATTGAGCTGTGGTTAAAATAGGTATTTTAACCAGTACATGAAATTTACAGCGAAGCAAGCCTTCCTTTACAGAATGTCCATTTTGTTCCAGATGATCCAGTTCCATTGCTAACTTGGCCACATCAGTAGTTAGAAGTGAGTGGGAAACAAGGATGATGGGAGTCAAGGGCGAGACACAGGGACAGTGACTCGACAGTTCACGTAGAGGACAGCGAGGGATCTAGAGAAGAGAACCCAAAACCTCGCTAGCTCAGGACAGCCGAGTTCTTTCAGGAACTGCTGATTTACAACCTAAGGATGGGCACATCCCACACGGAGAGTTGTGGCCCCATAACTCACTCCAGCGGCCTCTGTCCAGCAACCCTTGCTGCTCATTGTTGTTTAGGCAACTGAACAACATCAAGTGAAAACTACAGACCCCAATCTTAGGACTTCACATTATCTGACTTCACAATATCATATTATATTATGAATTTAGGGCTGATTGATCATAGCTACAAGGTTGGGTACATTTTCCCCACGCTCAGTGTGAGTCTCACAGCCATTGGGTGAGAAAGCTGAGAACAATTGGGTGAGTTTAAGGAATTAAAATTTGGTTTTGACAGTTTGTCTCATAAAGACCTAGGTCTATGCCACTCACTTGGCACATATCTTTCTTCTTCTTCTTCTTCTTCTTCTTCTTCTTCTTCTTCTTCTTCTTCTTCTTCTTTTTGTGTGTGTGTGTGTGTGTGTGTGAGAGAGAGAGAGAGAGAGAGAGAGAGAGAGAGAGAGAGAGAGAGGTGTCACACCTGGGTCATGGCCCCTCTAACAAGATTTTAGGGATTTTTAGGTCTGAGGACACATGTTGAGAAATACAGAAGTAGTTAATTTTTCAAACAACCTTTAAAACAGTAAAAAGCACCTTATAGATGAGAGATGATAGGTCACAGAAATGGGTTTGGATCATCAACAGCTACTTGTTCACTGTTCCAGACAGTTAACAAGACATTGTGGACAAAGGTATGGGACGGAGGTCCCTCTTATGGAGCTTCACTTACTGTTTTTATTCTTGTGATTCTGGGGATCAAAGCCAGAGTCTTGTATATGTTATGGAAGTTCTGTCATTGAGCCACACTGCAGCAGATAGTCTTATATGTACATTTACAGGTGAACATAGGACATGCAGTAGAGATACGTTCCAAAGCACAGACTACAAATGTAACACAGATAGTAAAAGAGACAGGCAGAATAGGCAGAATAGGATGCTGTTAATCAGCCAGTTTGATTAAGGCAGATACCATTAATTAACTAGGAGTGGTGATTGCTTTACCCACTGGCCTGGGCTATAGAGTCAAACTTTATGGTGGAATGTTCTCTGTATGCTGTAAATAAAGGACTGTTTTGGCCTATGCTCAGCACCGTAGGAGTGGGTGGAGAATCAGAGGACAGATAGATAGAAGGAGAGTGGAGTTAGTCAGTTGCTATCCAACCCCCGAAGAAGAAAGACATGTAAGAAATCCAGGTGAGCCGTGGGCCGGGACACGTGGCAGACAGATTAATAGAAATGGGTTGATGTAAGATGAAAGAGCTAGCTAGTAATGTGCTTGAGACATAGGCCAAACAGTATGAAGTTAATATAAGTGTCTGATTCATTTCTTTGGGGGACAAAAGCTGCTGCTGGCCAGGTACGAACCTCTGGACCCAAACAGCCCTGGAAACCTTCTACAACATAACTTGACCGCATAACTTAACAGAAGTGTCTTTAATTATGTTTGCATCCCTCCAGTGAAGAGGAGTCTCGATTGGCAACCAGAAAATATGCACGAATGATGCAAAAGCTTGACTTCTCTGCCAGATTCCTCAGCTTTAAAGTTCAGAACATGGTTGGAAGCTGTGATGTGAAATTTCACATCAGACTGGAGATTTTGGTGCTAACCTATCGGCAGTTCAGTAGGTATGATGGCTTTCACCTCACACTTGCTATGCTGTAGCAGTTATACAATTCAGGATGTTTTTAACAAGGTCTCTGTCAGAGAAAGTTACTACTTGCCAAAAAATTAGAGGAGGAGGCAGGGTAGATGAATGAATTAAGATGCTATGTCCCAGTCCTCAAAAGTTACCTTATGGGCCAGGGTCTTGAAACAGTGGTTCTCACAGTGAAATTGCATAGTGATCACTTGGGCAACTTCAGCCCACATCTCTGGGCTGCTCCCAGAAGAGATTTGGCTTGCAATCCTACAGAGTTCATACTCAGAGTCGGTGTTGAAGTTCTATATTCAAGGCGACTAGTTGATTAGGTTCATAAAATCCAAGTGGCTTTGGTGATGGCAGTGTCATGAAGGGGTGAGGCTATTGGAGATGGCAGTATCATGAAGGGGTGAAGCTGACAGCTGGAAGGTGGAGAAGGAATTGGAGAGGAGGAAAGATAGGATCTTAGTGTGATCTTATCTATTGTGTTTATTTGTGGGGGGTGTCTTTGTGTAACTGCCACTGCAGTACTATGTTTATAGTATTTCTATCCTAAGGGAGTATTCTAATCTTTCTGGCCTCTTTAACCCTAATCTCTACAGTCAGACTGGCTCCCTAGCTTCAGCTCAGAGAGGACAGCTTGGGCTTCAGAGATCAACCCCTCACCCTCTACCCCTGGATACACAACTGGGTCAAAGCAGCTGACCTATTGTAGAATAGTAGATGCTTTTACACTCCCTTGGTCAGTGCAGTGTTGTTCCAACCTTTCACCTTTGTGAGCAAACAGTGAGTCTGTTCAATCAAGTGACTAAGGAACAGTGGAAGGGATTTTGTTGGGCTTTTCTTAAAAAACAAGCTATAGTTTGTGCAGATATTTACCTTGGGCACAAACTCCTCCTAACTGTATTTTTGTCCTCAACTTGCTTATAAGTGACTATGACATTAGACATATATTTTATTTTTTTTAAGTCAGTGTCATGGACAGCTTTCTCTCTTCTCATGCAGTATACATCACCTCTGGGGTGGTTTCTTCTTCAGTCTGGGGTAATTTATAGACACAGTACAGACTCCATTTTTAAATATGTGACAGACATTTTATCATCCAGTTTTGTGGGCCACAGGACCCCAGTGTCCCTCCTCAGAACACATGAGTGAGGTCCACCTCAAGTCAGAGCATAGCTGAAGTGGACTCTTGCTCCCTTCAGGCCACTTGGGGCTCAACATGTATGCAATTCCCCTTCCACCTTTCCCTTCCTTTCTCAACAACATACAGAGAGATTGCAGTTGACAGTAAAAGCCACTTGTCACCATTTTACTTTGTGGAAAACAGAAGTTCTGGAATAGCAAGATCAGAGTCAGCTGCCTGGTGCTTATCTTCAAGAAGAGACCCATACCAGTCTCTTGTTCCCAGCCGGCCAGGTTTCAGAACTCAGCCACTTTTGCTGTGTCTGGCTATAAAGTGTATTTTGTATTCTAGATATTGTCTGATGTTGACCTCCCTCAGAAGCACTTTGTCAGGCCTCCATTTCAGGATACGGATCTCAACCGTGATATGTATGTGTGTATGTGTGCATGTGTGTATTCTCCACATTGGGAACCTTAAGGATATTTTTATAAGCAGAGAAAGGGATTTTTTTTAAAGTTTTTTTTTCAATGCCTGAAGCTTTGGGAACCATCTCACCCATCAGTCATGATCAGGTCAAGTGTCTTATGTTAAAACCTCAAATTCATCTTTAATTTAGGGCTCTAAAATATACATTTCATCATCTAATACTGGTATGTTCTAGTTTTGTATTTAGTTTTGAAATCACATCTGGCTCTGTAATCCAGGCTGGTTTCACACTATAGCAGTCCTGTGTCAGCCTCCTGAGGGCTAGGAATATAGGCCTGCACCACCATGTCCAAGGGATTGATGTCTTTTAGGTAAGTGCTCTACCACTGAGATGCATCACCACTATGTCATCTCTCTCTTGCTACCTTCTATATCAATCCATGTCACAATCATCTTTATAGCTTTCTTTGAGTATTTCCTCTTCATTTTAAACTCAGAAATATGCTGATAAGGTCTAAATTTAGACCCTAAATGTGTTAGGGTCTAAAATCCAGGTGTGTATTCTGTAGTAGATGATAAGACTCTAATCGCTATCCAAGCAGGCTCAGTCCCTTGCCCACATGGAGTTTGCTGACTAAAGACAAACTATGGATGTTAGTGTTGAGGTGTGGGAGTCACTATGGAGTAAGACTGCGCTGTGTGCAATGGGCCCCTGAGCAGGATGCTTCGTGTTATGCAGATTTGGAGAGTCAAGGAAGTGCTTCTGGAGAGGTGATGATGGAAGAGGCTTCAAGGCTGAATTGGCTGAGGCATCATCAGGTGTCTGCTATTCAGTCTCTACGAGATGGTCTCTGTCCTCCCTTTCTCTGGGATTCAGCCCTCTTTTATTACACTGATGCACAGGATAAGTGGCACATGTCTAATCAGAAGCTCATTGTGCCTGCCACTTTAATAAGAACATGGTTTTGGGATGACCTCCGAACTTGTCAGTGGTGTCACCTCCTTGATGTGATCACCTTTCTGTTTCCAGCAGGGGTCGCTACAGTGTTAGGTGCTTGTTGGTGTGGTCTGGTTAGTCCTCTCTGATGAAGGTTCGGGTAGATCTTAGTGTACCACTTTTCAGATGTCTTGTTTTCCTTCTATCTGTTCTCCATGATGAGAAGTTACTATGAACAGTTGTATTTTTGTACCCTCCTTTTGCCCTCCCAACTTCTGCAGGGGAGACATCTCAACCATTTCTGTGACTCTGTCCTTCTCTGGGATGAAACATGAGACACAATTCTTAAGCCTTATCCCCTGTTCCCTGCGGATTCAGCAAATGTTTTCTAAAGTCTGAGTGAATTACTGCTGATAGGAAGAAATCGTGAATTTCACATGCTTGGTGTCATGTCATATAATCTGGTTCCTTTGTATAGCGCTATCCAAAGACAAGTAGTTGTGGTCTTGAACTTATTTTAGGTTATGTTTGCTAAAAATTTTAAAATGCGCAGAAATGTTCTTATTATTGGGAACTTGGAAAATCCAGAAAAAATGTCTGTATGGTATTGCTGAAAAATGGGAACATTTATCTGACAGGATCTTCAAATATCAAATCTGATGTCAAAAGTTAATCTCAGTTTCTAACAATCTAGGATGGCTTACAAATGAGAGAAACAATATAATCAAATGTTAGCTCTTAGACTGGATTTGATCACAGGGTGTAGTTGCTCACACCTTTAATCCCAGCACTTGGGAGGCAGAGGCAGGCAGATCTCTCTAAGTGTGAGGCCAGCCTGGTCTACAGAGTGAGTTCTATGACAGCTGGGTCTATACAGAGAAATGCTGCCTCAAAAAACCAAAAAACCAAAAAAAAGTATGGTAGTATCTGTTGAAGCTGAAATCCTAGCACTGAGGCAGAAAGACCCCAAACTTACGGCAGCCTGGACTATGCATAACAAGTGCTGGACCAGTCTTGAAAGCATATGGGGATTCCCAGTTGAAGAAACAAATAAAATTTAATCATTCTTGAGGCAGTCTCACTCTGTAGCCCAGACTTGTCTTAAACTCTCAATCTTCTGGTGGCCTCTTAAGTGTTGGGATTATAGGAAGGTACTACCAGGGCAGGCCCACCCAAAAATTCTGTTTTGAATGTCTTAAGTGTCTACATTCAGGGTAAGGGTTGTAACCCAGTGTCACTGCAGTTGCCTAAAATGTGTGAGGTTCTGGCTTTAATCCGAGCATGAAAATTTTTTGCACTCAAGACATTACTCTTGCTAAGAAAGCTGAGAGGTTTTTAATAAAATGGCACTTTTTATACCTGTGATATGAAGTTTAACGTGTGGGATCTTCAGTGTTCTGGAAAAGTGAGTAATAGTGAAATTTATCACTTTTCATGTCTCGTCAGTTATGAACCTGAACTGTTTCCTGGCCTTATTTATAAGATGGTGAAACCACAGGTCGTACTGCTCATTTTTGCATCAGGGAAAGTTGTCTTGACAGGTAAGTTTAAGGTTATTACCTCACATTTGTAAATGGAAAGCTATGTTTAGCATTTTCTTCTGAGAGGCCTTTTCTTCATAAAATGGTAATTTTTGCTATATTGGGGAAAAGAAAAGTAAAGGGAAAATGACATCACTCATACATCTCAATTCCTAAAATAATGCGTTTTCATGTATCATGTTAGTTGGTGTGTATATTTGTCTTACTGTTCTGCTTTATATCAACCATTATCGTGCATGCAATTTAACTTGCTGCTTCAAACTCTTCAAGGAGGCTTTTAATAAAGGTGCACAATGTTCCCAAAGCAGGAATTGGTACATATTCTCTGTAAAGGCCAAACATTAAACTAAGTATTTATACTTTGTGTCCCCAAGAGCTTCTGTGGAACTGGCATCATATATAGGCTTTGGACTGTGGATCATGTGACTATTATTTAAACGTATCACACAACAGTGCTCTTTTATCTTCTCCCAATCACTTAAAGATATAGAAGCCATTCTTGGGTCACAACCGACACATATGGTCAGTGCACTGGCTCTGCCTGCTGCTCTATACTCCCTGACTCCTGTTCTGACCAGTTACTGAATATAACTCATCCTCCCAATATCAGATACTTCTGTGTTCCTTTGTATTTGTTACAAATGAGACAAGAATTTGACTATTTTATTTGTGGAGAATGATTAGTGCAAGTCCTCAGAAGTCAAACTTTAGTTTAAGCATATTATTGTCTTCAAAGTTCTTAGCATACATTTCCAAAGTCTTTTAAAGGCATCTATGTACAATATCTTTTCCTATATCAAACCTTCCTTCCAACTGGGTATCTAAACATCATTTGACCAAACTTCTGGCAGTGTTTTAAAAATTGTACACAAGGCTAGGTATAGTGGAAGTTGTCTTTAGTCCTGGCACGTGGGTAGCAGAGGCAGGCAAATCTCTGAGAAAGAGTCAGCTTGGTGTACATAGTTCTTGGCTACCAACCAGAGTCACATAGCAAGACACCCCTCCACACACACACACACACACACAGCTTGGCTAGTTCAAGTTGTTGTATCGCTGGTTGGTGTATCAGCTGGCTAAAATATAAATATGCATTCATAAATCTGACATCCAAATTATGGACCCTTAATTTGGGGTACCTACCAGGTGCATGTATGTGTTAGGATGCAAATACCCATCTGGCAGCAGTCCAGTCCTGTGGAGACAGAGGGTGGGATTATGTTTCACTGAACCAGAAGATAAGCCATATGTACTTAGATGAACCATCCAGTGTCCCTAATACTACCATATGTTCTTCAAGGACAATAAGGTGAATGGTTTTCAAAGGACTTTGCACAAATGTTGGCTCACATAACTCTCTCACCACTCTAGGAGAAGGGTTCAGTCTTTCTGATAAGGAAACTGAGACTTGGAGGTCAGATGAGGTGCTTATGATTGCAAAGATAGTTAGTGGTACAGCTGCCATTTGGTCTCATACTCAATTCCAAAGCCCCTCCTTTCTCAGTATACCAGGCACATCTTGCTGTCTCAGTGGCCAGAGTTAGGATTGGTGTGTATCCCAGACTTATTAAAGCACAGAGTAAAGGCATAGTAAGATTTGCTTAAAATGTTGGGGTCACTCATTTGGTGTTGCTGTAAGGTGGGGGCTTTCATTATTGAGTGCTAACTAGACTGTGAGACTAATGAAGTTTTCCTTTGATGTTCATGCTTCAGTGAGGAAATGATTGATGAGGTCTGGGACAGAGTCAGAGGGAAAGGAGTTTGCTTAGACTGTAAAAGGCCCTGGGTCTGACCGCCCCCCCAACAGATTTAGTACTAACCTGACAAGATCTTGTTTTAAGGCATGAGAATGAGAATGAACACAGATGGCACTCGGTTAATGGCTTCTTATGTAAAGGACATTGGCTGCAGGTCTCCCTCATTGCTGCTTTATGGTAAAGTTAACTTTAGTTTCTTGGGCATCATTTCCCCCACTTATGAAATATGTGAACTCCACACTCTTTTGTGTAAGAAATCATTGTTGCTAATGTAAAATATTGGCTGTGTTTCTGCTTCCCGGATGTCTCTAGGTGGTATATTCTTCATGTTTGACTGCAGTGTTCTTGGGTACAGTATTTTATATAAAACCTTATGGAAAAAGCAAATCAATGTTTATCCCAAATGCTGGACCCAGATGCCTTGTTCCTCAGTGAACTGTAAGAAGAATGTCTTGCCCTGGGGTTCACGTTGGTGTGCTTGCTTGCATCACCTATCACATGCCATTGTCTGACAGCAAGAAGCCCATTCCAGATACAGGTGTTCATGAACCAGAAGCAAGTTCTTCTTCAGTAGCCTTTTGGTGTTCCCACCTTTGGTGTTTGGCTTATATAAAACTGATCTCTTTGAAAAGGGAAACTTTAATATTCTAACTCTGATGAGACTTCATGGGATATCACACCACGAAGGTGCAGAGTTTCTCTTATGTGTTAGTAACTGGACCACCTTCCTCTTTCATCGTTCGGGATACAAACTTACAAACTAAGGAAGGAAGGAATACAATTTTGTCATTAGCAGCCAAAAATAAATTAGACTTTCGAGGACTCCTTCCTTCTTTAACTTTTAAAAATGAAATTTATCTAACAGACTTAACCACTTAGAACATCTAATGTTCTGCAATGCAATATGACTATATCATTACCTCCAGTTCTAAAACACTCCATGGCTCCAAATAAATCTCTCTATCTTTGGACAGTTTTCCACATTCTTCAGCAGCTGCCAGTGACTTTTGTCTTCATGGATTTACCTATTTTGAATGTTTTATCTAATATAGCCATTTCTGCCTTTTTTTGGGGAAGAGTGCTTGGATTTTTTTCAACTGTTAAGACAAGGCCAAATTTTGTCCTGAGATTTGTATTCACTGACAGCCACAGAGGCTGTTTCCATCTCTTTGTTATTATAACTGCTATTGCAATTCTAGCCTGCACTCTATACCTGTTTTTGGTTTGTGAGGGTTTACTTGAGTGCAATCGCTGGGATGTGTGATTCCTTAGCTTTTTAGAGACTCCAACCTGGGAGCTGAACCCAGTTTACATTCCCTGCAGAAGGTTGCTGAACTTCCAAATCCTGTTAGTTGTTTTTTCTTTAATCAAAGCATCGCAGCTCGTCCCTGATCTGAATTCTGGTCGATCCTCTTTTTGGATCTTTTTATCTCATTAGGGCTTTAGCCAATCCAGATAATCACTCACACATTTCCTCCTTTCTTTTCTACCTCTGTATCTCTGAAGGAAGGCCCTTATGACTCCAGATATTTTAAGTTATTCACATACTAACAGGTTGTTTCTGTCAGAAGGGCCTTGAACTTAATGATCCTCCTGCTTCAGCCTTCCAAGAGTTAGATTATAGGCATGTATCACCCTCTGGTGCTAATAGTTTTTATTGTTTCTTCCATTAACCTCCTTTCTTTTCTTTCTGCACAGAAATTTGTCAGAGGCCCCAAACTCACATAAGACCCAGTCCATAACACTCACTGGGTTGTCCTTTATGGACTTTTGAAGGTAGAAAGGGTGATGACTAATGGTTGTTGGTGAAAGACAAGTGGGAAATGATTGTTGTTTTTCAAGGGAGAGTGTCTGTTCTGTTTTTAGTGCTATAGGGTCATGCCGTAATATCATAGTTAACAACTGCTGACACCTAAGACTCTAAGAATGAAAATAGAATAAAATTTCCCTCTAATGATTTCCTATGTGTAGAAATTGGAAACCCTTAGAATGGCTCTACCTTGTCTGGTACTATGAAAACAAGACACTGACTAGAAATAAGTGGATCCAAGGATGTCCTTTTCACTAGTAGCTGAGGATGTCATTCTGATATAATATTGTAGCACACTTGTAAAACATTTCATCTGTATTTCTGCTGAGTCCTGTATGACTGAAGACAACATCCACACAGAGGAAGTACAGAGGAATCTCTGCCCTGTGGCGTCTGTGTTTGGAGGACTATGTTTATAGTGGCCTCCTCCAATTCTTTTCTTTGTTATGAAGAAACGCCCCTTACTGGGAACAACTGAAGAGGTGTCATCTAGAAATCACCACAGAACTGTACATCCTGGTAATCCCAGCACTGGGGAGGCAGACACAGACAGGTCTATTCTGAGGCCACCTTGGATGGTTTAGCTGGACCATCTCTCAAAATAAAAGAAACAGTAATTGAACATAGTGAAATGACATTTTAGCATTAAAAATGTTGTTGTTCTTATGTTAAAGTTTATATACACTTGTATTTCTTTATAGGTTCCAAAGACCATTCTGAGATCTACGGAGCATTTGAAAACATGTATCCTATTCTAGAGTGTTTTAAGAAAAGCTGAGTGTGTCTGCTGGCTTTTCACACTGTAGTAATTTGGGTGTGTGCTTATTCACAGCAGAGGAAGAACAGGTTTCTTCTACACATGCCTGTAGAAGTCACCATGCTTCCTAGCAGCCCCTGTTATTATGCTATTAATAGGGTTATGTTTTTTTTTGATTTTTGCCTTGGTTTGGAAACAGGGTTTGCTACATGGCCCAAAGTGCAGTTTGATTTATTCCAAGGTGATTCTATGTGAATAACTGTGATTAAGAAATGAAAATTTCTTAGCAAAACATTTCTCTTGTATGTTATTTAATTATAAAAAATAAGAACAAGTTAACCTGTTTCAGAGTTTGAAATGCTCTGGCCTTGCTGTAATAAGGCATTAAGTCCATACTTTACTTTTAAATATGTAATATATTTAAATGTGTTCTCTGAAGACAGCAATATATAGAAATTTCAAGTGATTGCATATCTGGATACTATCTGTAATATAGTTATCAATGGAAAGTCATGCTTAGTTTTTTGTTATTACCTTTTCATTTGAAGTATAGAAGAGATGGAATCCAGACCCTTTGGTAGCAGATACTGTGAAAATCACCTTGGTAGAGCCAATAAAATATTTCAAACCTTAAAAGCTTGTGTGTGAAATGACCATGGGAAACTGTTCTCAGCTCCTGCAGCCCCAGCTATTGTGCTAATAGTATTGTGTGTGTTTGTTTGGTTGTTTAGGAATCATTGTGGTTTAGGGAAAGCTATTTGGAAAACACGATAGGGAAATTGGGCTTTTTGATTACTTTTCTTATACTATTTGATTGTATTTAAATAGACCCTGGAGAAGGAGCAAAGAGCTCAGGCCTAAGATCTAGCTAGGTTAGGATCGGCAGCATTTGATGACGGGTGTGGGAAGATTGACAGTTAGCCTGCTTTTGTGATCCGGGCTCTAGGCCCTACATGGCTACTGATATTATCCTTTCTAAGGTAGGCTTCAGTCTTCAGGTGGAATACATGGAAAATGTCACTTGGTCCCTAAGAGGCAGTTCTGAGCAGTGGAGTGTGTGACTTGTGGGGGTGGATGTGGGAGCCCCGTTGGAGAGAATTTAGAGCATTTGTCAGTGAACAGCCTGCTGAAGCCATCTTTGAAAAATCTCCAGTCAAACTGGACCTACAGCCCCACTTCTCTGGTCTCCACAATGGTTTAGAGGCATATCCAACAATCTGATATAAACCCTCTCTCCTTAAAGAAATGTAAAGGAGTAAAGTCCATAGTCTCTTAAAGCAGAGGGTAGGAAAGGATGAAGGCCACTAGAACTCAGGTTTCTGGTTTTGCTGGTGGTACAAGCCTGTAATCTCTTTGCTCAGGAGGCTGCCACACCAGATCTGAGACTACATGGAGGCAGCTATCCATTAGAATCTGATTTCAAAAATCTACAGTTTTGGCTTGCACCTTCGGGATGTTTTTCATGGATGTTTGTAAAGTGTTAGGCTGCTTGCTATAGGTTTTGTATTCACCTTCGGACACTATGGAGATACTACAATTATACTCACAACCAGGTGAAAATTGGGCAGAGGTTAAGGGGTTTTCTCCAAACAAATCCCACAGCAAATAAAGGAGGAAGGCGAGCCAAACTTCAAACTAGTCCCCAGATTGAACTCTCTGTCAACTTTGCCTCTTGCAGTTTTAGCCAAACCTAAAAGTATCTTTAGTAAATAAAATGAATAATTCTCTTGTTCGATTTCCGCACCTTCAACTGAGAATTGAATGCTTGAGACTCCCATTACAATGCTTAGAAAAACACAGAGACATCCCACTGTGTGACTCAGCTGGATGTTACAACCCTGCCTCTCAAGGACACTGAATAGAAGAACTCTGGGCTCCCAGAATCCCTGCTCAGGTCCCTCTCCAGGTCTCTAACTCCAGCCATGACCTTTAGACCACTGCCCGCGCTCCCCTGCTCCCATGCTCCCCCCTCCCGACCCCTCACCCCGCAGTGAGGCTGACCACTTAAGCTGCATGGGCCTCACATATTAGAGAGAAAGGTCACCTGTATTTGTTTTGTTCTCTGGCCTTCACATGCGCACTGAGGAATACCCTCCCCACCCCTCACACATAAAGTCAATTAATGAATTCATCAAGGAGCTCCAGCACAGAAATATGCTGTCACGTGTACAGGTTCCTGTTCAGTGGATTTAAAAACTAAAGTTGGTGTTTGGGCGACCTCTTCTGGCAAATGTGTCTTCATGCATTTTCCCCGAGGAAATGAAGTGCATAGCAGGCTGGGCAGGTCACCCACTTTCTGTCCCTTGTGTCAAATGGCATTCATTTCTTTAGGGAAAAAACAAACAAACAAACATTAGAATGGTTCCTAGGCTTCTGCTAACCCACAAGATAGCTCCTGTTTTAGTCAAGATTTCTATTACTGTAAGAGACACCTTGACCACGGCAACAGTTAGTTATAAAGGAAAACGTTTAATTGAGGCTGGTTTACAGTTTCAGTTTAGTCCATTATCATCATGGTGGGTTATGGCAACATGATACAGGCAGTCCTGGTGCTGGAAAAGGATCTGAGAGTTTTACAGTTTGATTCACAGGCAGCAGAAGTAACTGTGTATCACACTGGGCACAGCTTGAACACAGGAGATCTCAGAGCCTACCCCCACGATGACACATTTCCTCCAACAAAGCTACACCCACTCCAACAAAGCTACCCCTCTTAATAGTGCCACTCCCCATGGGGGACATTTTCTCTCAAATCACCACAGCCCCACTGCTTCTATTTGCTTCTCTCCTGACATTTGGAGCGGGAAGACCATCACAAAATGATATCCACAGCCATAGCTATATCTGGAGGTAAACCCCGGGGTCACAGGAATGTTCCAGTTTTGATAAAAAAAAAAATGGATGGTGTAACTCTGGGGATCATTGTGCTAGGCTTTCTATCTTCCTATCTTTATTACATATATTCTTCTGCTTTGGAAACACCAACAGTAAATGGCAAAGAGGTTATGGCAAGACCTAACTGTACAGAAATTATAAGAAC
Organism: Sigmodon hispidus; assembly: GCA_004025045.1. Classification (NCBI taxonomy): domain Eukaryota; kingdom Metazoa; phylum Chordata; class Mammalia; order Rodentia; family Cricetidae; genus Sigmodon; species Sigmodon hispidus. The sequence continues at coordinate 115,739 of PVIH01001684.1, read as the reverse complement.
AGGGTAGGGTTGGGGTGAAGGCTGAAATATAACTAAGAAATTAAGAGAACTGGATGTATTTCCAGAGGTTCTGGGTTTGCTTCTCAGACCCCAAAGAGAGACAAACCACCACCTGAAATTCCAGTTCCAGGATATGCAGTGCCATCTTCTGGTCTCCACTGGTACCTGGTACTCATAAGGTGTATCCACTAATACGAGCAGGCAATACACACATAGACATAAAATTGAGGTGGGGCACGCAAGATGGGGTACAAGTTCTAATTTAACCAAAGTCCACAAAGTGTTCCCTAGTCAGAAAACCCCAGATGTACTTCTACCCAAGTAGAGCCACAGACCACTCTGTAGCTAATTAGAGTAACCTGCGACCTGATGCCACAAACACCCTCATTTACGTAACAAGAATTGTGTGCTGAAAAAAGGCACTACAAGGTTGTTTGCCCTAACCTAAGGAGGACTCCCCTTCTCCTCTTCCTCCTTCCCCTCCTTCCTCTTTTCCTCTTCATTATTATTGAAGCTAACAATCTAATTACAGTTCCCTCCTTTTACTCCTTCCAGTTACTTTCCATCTCTCTTTCCATCGAGATCTATTTCCCTTCTTTCTCTAGGTAGAAAAGAACAGGCTCCTAAGCAATAATAAAATATAACAAAACTATCACATGGAGTTGAATAAGACAAACAGAAGGAAAGGCGCCCAAGAGGAGGAACAAATCAGAAACCAATATATTTGCTCACTCAGGAATCCCATAAAGACGATAAACTGGGAGCCATAATACACAAGGCTTGCACACACATGTATGCACATATGTATGTATGTGTATGTATACAGAGGACCTGGTACAGACCTGTGCAGGCCCGGTGCATTCTGTTTTATTCTATGAGTTCATATGAGCTTTGCTCATGTTCATTTAGAAGGCTTTGTTTTCTTGATGTCCTCCATCCCCTCTGAGGGGTTCCCTGAGCTCTGCGGGTAGGGATATGATGGATACATTCTATCTAGGGCTCAGTGTTCCAAGGTTTCTGACTCTGTATGATGTCTGGGTTTGAGTATATTTTTAGTATTTGGTTTCTCCCTAGGTCTCTGGCCATGTAGTCTCAAGTTCTTGTTTACCCAAGCAGTGTCAGGTATGGGTTCCATCTTGTGGTGTGTGCCTTAAGTCAAGTACGATACCGGTTGGTTACTCCCACAAGCTTTGTGTCACCACAGCCCTAGCATATATTCTAGGCAGGACACAATCATAGATTAAAGGCTTTTGTCTGGCTTGGTAATTATGCTTCTCTTTTGAGAAAGTATAGAAATCCCTTCAGCTTCTTTTCCCTGTGTCTGCTGTGTCTCCTTGTCTTGTCTCTGGTGGCTCTCGGGCATCTGTCTGGTGTCTATGTCTGCTTTGAGATGTTCCTGAGTTTTCTTAGCATGGAAGCCCTGCCCACACTTCCTCTTCGGCTTTGGCCAATCAACTTTTTATTAAACTCACATGCGGAACAAATATTTACATTACCAGCATAATCCCACTGTATTTCCCCTTTTTCTCTTTTTGAAACAAGAACCCCAAATCTACTATCTTTTTCATCCCATTATTTATAACAAATTTTACCCAACATTGTAAACAAACACAAACACCCATAATCCATTTTTGAGGAATGTAGGCATAGTCCTTTAGGCTACTTACTTCTGAATGGGGGTATTGGCAATCCCATGAGGATCTAAAGAAAAATTTTAGAATTATGGATAAGTCTTTGGTGGAGTAGTCTATAAGACTGAGTCATCTCAGCCAGTTTCCTTGAATTGAATAGTTGTTTTGAATGCAGAATTCAGAGGAAACTGCAACAGAGGTGCTCTGAAATTCTGAATCATCTGGGACATCCATTTCCACTGGAGACTTTTCGGGGGGGGGAGGGTCTTCCTTGATCAAACTTTATTTTCTTTAACTGGGAATAAATCCACAGCTTCTCATTTTCTGTAGAAATAAAAAATAAAACCTCTTCTCCAAAGCAGCATATCTTTGGATTTTAATTTTAATGTCAACTCATTTACCAACTATATAGGTTGGATTAATGCAACAGCACTTATATTCAAATGGCTTTTTAGCAGTTTTTACTACTTTCTTTTATAGTGAAAAAAACTTAATGACAAGACAATAATATACAGTATCTAGACATTCTTTGTATTTTCCATTTTATGTGGCTTATTACTATTTCTTTTTTATTTCTTTTTTAAAGGACTTTATCCTTTTTCTTTTATTTTCTCTCTCAAGCCTATGTATATTTTAAGCATACCCGAAAACATTTACAGTTTTTTTTTTTTAAATCTGTCTCTACTGTAGATCTCTTATCTTTTTCAGTTTCTGACTACCTTTTGCTTGGCTAGGGTGGCTGATCCACCCAGCTGTTTCTTTCTATTTCTACCTTTAATCTTTCACCCAATTTCTTCTATTTCTTTGTTTCTGTATACACCTTTAATTTGCCAATGTTTAGTTTAAGGATTAAAGGCTTCACTAAGGTGGCTAACTCTACCCAGCTCCCTTTATTACTTTTCTTTACACCCTTTTAATTCCCCACCCAGTTTCCTCTATTTCTGTTGCTGACCACACCCTTAATCTGCAAAAGTATGGCCCTGAGGATTAAAGGTGTTACTGGGGTGGCTGCCTGGTTCCACCCAGCTCTTAGTCTAGCCTCATAACAGTTTAGCTTTTTAGCTAATTATCATACACAATTACCACTCTGGGGAATTTTAGGGTACATATAATCACTAAGTAAAGCAATGTCGTCTGCTGCTCATTAATTTCATTAAAATATTTGGCACCAAAGCCTCTGAAAAGACTCACAAGTGTTTGGCCTCTAAACCTGAATCAGGGAAGTCTCACTTTAAAAAGCCACACCTCTGCTTGCCTCAAGCAAACAGAGCTGAAGAAAATGCTGCCAGTACTAAGAATCCATCTATGACTCTGGTTTAGCCTGTGAGAACAGAAACCTGAAATCCACCATATGCAGCTTGTTTCTTTTTTTCTTTTTTTCAGTTTTTAGATATTTATTCTTTAAATATTTTTGTACACATATACACAAAATTATTAAAAACAGAACAACTATTATAATCAATAAATGCATCTACAAGATAAAATTACACAAAATTTTTTTAATGTCAATTTTATTCATTAGAAGCAATTGAAAGAGCAGAACCAACACCGTCCTGAAAACATACCTCCATACGGTGGTGATAGGGGCTGATCTCAAGCCTTCAAGATGTGCTGTGGCAGCAGAGTTCAAAACAAACATCCTGGACACAGTCAAACAGGAGGCATGGCAGTAAAATTTAACAAGAGCCCAATGTCTCTGCAGGCATACCATATCTTTCATAGATCCTGTCAGCATTCTATAACCATTATAAAATTTGAGCCATTAGCCTGATCAATAATTTCAAAAGATTACCTCATGCTATATCCTCTTACCCAGTCCTAGAACACCAAGACATACAGCTAGCTATTTCCCTGTGATTTTTCCCTATATAAGCCTTTGAAATCAGGGTTCTTAGCTTCCTCCTTCACTCTCTGTAATGGAGTACAGGAAGAAGTCCTTACCTGGGTTTGAATAATAATAATAATAATAATAATAATAATAATAATAATAATAAACAACCCTTTGTTTTTGCATCAGAAAGTCAGCTCTGTGGTTTTGTTGGGGTTTCATGATATGGGCACAACAGCAATAATATGAAACAATTTAATTTTCAGGCTACTTATGTCTGTAAACATCCAATATTTATCTTTACATTATGAGTAGAAAAAAGCACATAAAGAAAAATATGTGAGAGCTAAGGGAATAAGAGTTTTTCTCCTTTGATCAAAGTAAGACTTCAGTATAAAATTAGTTTCCTCCCACCTTTCATCCCAGGAATTTGTTTTTTATTTTTTTATTTTTTATTATTAATAAAATCATACTTTTTATCCATGTATCCTCTTGTTCAGGCTCCCTTCCCCCTCCCACTCCCTTCAGTCACTCTCTCTTCTCCACATCACTTGATCTGCTCCCCAGCAAGGGCAGAAGGTCCCAAGGTCCCAATATGGCATCCACTCCAGGCAGATCTGCTTTCCTCACCCCAACATCAAGACTGGGTCAGGTGTTCCTCTGGAGGGAGTGGGATCCAAGGTGCTGGTCCAAGGAGTTTCAGATCCAAAGCTGCTCAGTGGTTGTGGTTTGCAGCTTGGACATGCTTTGCTTTTGGCTTTTTTGTTTAGAGTCCACTAATGAGTGAGTACATTCCTTGCTTATCTTTCTGGGTTTGTGATACCTCGCTCAGGAAGATAGTCTCCAAATCTATCCATTTGCCTGCAAATTTTAGGATATCATTTTTTCTTACTGCTGAGTAGTACTCCATTGTGTAGATGTACCACAGTTTGTTAATCCAATCTTCAGTTGAGGGGCATCTAGGTTGTTTCCAGGTTCTTGCTATTACAAATAATGCTGCTATGAACATAGTTGAGCTAATGCCTTTGGAGTGTGAATGTGCATCTTCAGGGTATACACCCATTAGTGGTATTGCTGGATCCTTGGGGAGATGGATTTCCAGTTTTCTGAGAAACCACCATACTGCATTTCAGAGTGGCTGAACAAACTTGCACTCTATACATCCTCTCCAGCATAGGCTGTCATCTGTGTCTTTTATTTTAGTCAATCTGACAGGTATCAGGTGGTATCTTAAAGTTGTTTTGATTTGCATTTCTTTGATGGCTAAAGATGTTGAACACTTTTTCAAGTGCCTTTCAGTCATTTGTAATTCTTGTGCTGAGTATTCCCTGTTTAGTCCCGAACCACATTTTTTTTAATGGATTATTCAAAGTTTTGGGCTCTAGTCTCTTGAGTTCTCTATATATTTTAGAGATCAGTCCTCTGTCACTTGTAGGGTTGGTGAAAATCTTTTCCCATTCTGTAGGCTGTCCTTTTGTCCTATTGACTGTGTCCTTGGCTTTATGGAAGTGTCTCAATTTCAGGACTTCTTGTACTGGGCTTTTTGTGAGACTTTAGGAACCAGCCTTGGTTTAAGCTGCCTGCTGCAGACCAGTCATTTTGAAATTCAAGTCCACACACCTCACTAAGGTGTCTTTGTACCACGGCTCACGTGAGAAACACAACTCAGAAACTGTTTTTGGCTCTGATTCTGTTATCTAGAACCTTTTATAATTTTTTTTTCAAGTTTTATGTGGGTGTATATCACCCATGTTGGGCAGCCATTTGCTGTAAATGGTTTCTGGCCAGACTTTCTTGCCTGGTCCCAAGGTTCAGACTCACTCTTGGCCCAGCTTTGCCTCAAATAATCACACACGGGCTTATATTATCTTTATGCTGATTGACCTGGGGCCCAGGCATATGACTTGCTAACTCCTTTATGTGAACTAACCCATCTTGTTCAGCCATGTGGCTGGGTACCTTTGCTCAGAGCAGCACTACAGCTTCTTTCCCCTGTGTCTGCTGTGTCTCCCTGTCTTGTCTGTGGCTTCTCTCTGGCATCTGTCTGGTGTCTGTCTGCTCTGAGATGTTCCTGAGTTTTCTTATCCTGGTAGCCCCGCCCACACTTTCTGTTTGCCTTTGGCCAATCAGCTTTTATTAAACTCATAGGCAGGATAAAGATTTACATTATCAGCATAATCCCACTAGAGTTTTCGATTTTTGGTTATTCTGAATTGAGCAGAAATGAACATGGTTGGAAAAGTATCTTTGTGGTAGAATGAAGCATCCTTTGGGTCTATGCCCAAAAGTATTTCTATTAATCAGAGTTCTCTAGAGTAACAGAATTTATAGGAAGTATCTCTATCTATAGAAAGGGAATTTATTAGAATGACTCATAGGCTGTGATCCAGTTAATCCAACAATGACGGCCTATGAATGGGAGATTCAAGAAGCCAGCAGTTGTTCAGCTCTTGAGGCTGGATGCCCCAGCTGGTCATCAGTATATGCTGGAATGCTGAAGAAGTAGGTTCTAATGCCAGTGAAGGAATGGATTTCCTAGTGAGGCAAAAGCAAGAAGGTAAAGAACAGAAAATTCCTTTTCCCATATTCTTATACAGGCTTCCAGCAGAAGGTAGGCCCCAGATTAGAAGTGGCTCTTCCCACCTTAAAACATCTGATTTAAAGGTATGTCTTCCTACCTCTAAGATCCAGATTAGAAGCTCTTTAAATTAAGCAAAAATCTCCCACAAGTGTGTTTCTCCACGCTGGGTTTTAAGTAATTTCTAGATGTAGTCAAGTTGATAACCAAGAATAGCCATGCCAAGTCTATCCTTTGTCAGTTTAACACACAATCATATCTCCTTATGCCATGGTTAATTTCCAAATGCAAACAATAACCAGGTCGTAATTATTTCTGCACGTGATATAATTATCCAGTGTACAAATGCAAATATATTATTAACTAGGTCATAATTATTTCTAACATGATATAATTAAAAAACAGGCAAAATACTTGTAAAATAATATTGGGGTATATGTAAACAATTATGTTTCTAAGCCAAATATGAGAGAATTTTCTAACCTGCTTATTCTCCTAACAATATTATATTATTCAGTTAGTTTGGCCAATAGAATATCATGTAAAATTCAGATTTTTGTGAGCTTTACTCTTTTATACTGTTTGATTCACTTCTGTTCTTGTTTTACTACATTGATAGCTAGATTTCTGAAATATTCTCTTGGAATAATGAAGTTTGGTCTTATACTCTGTACCTGGAAGGAACACAACACTCTTTATATCTGCAATGACAAGCTTTTCTTGGGTGCTACTTTACTGAAAAAAAAATGCATTCTGAACCAGAAAAATTTCTCTATGTGTTTATTATGGATCTATTTATGCAGATCAGGTGGGCCTCCTCCTCCCAGAGATCTGCCTGCCCCTTTCTTCTTCCATAAGTACTTGAACTAAAAGCTTATACTACCATATCAGACAGTTTCTTCTTGGTGTCCCACAACCATAAACAATTAAGTGCATATTAGCTCATTATATAATATACAATTCATTTGTGGGATTCAAGATAATGACTAAATTCTACCATGGCATGTATAGTGAGAAATTTTAGCTCAGTATTTGAAGTTCAATGTCCAATTGGACTAGACAGAAGACAATGGCCTGAGTTGTTCAGTGGCATTTAGTGTCCTTGGGTTCAGGTAGAGACATGAGTGTGGATCTCACTGGAGAGCAAGTGTTAGAAGGTAAACATCCTATTAGAAAAGGCCTTTGGCCAAATTCAAAATTCCTTCATGATAAAAGTCCATCCTGGAAAACCCAGATAGATTAGGAATACAGGGGACATAGCTTAACAAAATAAAGGCATTTTAGAGAAATCCCATAGCCACCATTAATTTAAATGGAGAGAAAGTCAAAGCAATTTTATCCAAATCAGAAACAAGGCAAGATTGCTCACTTTCTCCATACCTATTCAATAAATACAGTACTTGAAGTCTTAGCTGGAGTAATAATTAAATAACTGAAGGAGCTCAACTGGGGGAGATCAAGGAGATCCAAATTGGAAAGAAAGATGTCAAAGGATCTTTACTTTCAGAAGATACTATAGCTAAGTGACCCTAAACATTCTGCCTAGTAACTGATGGACAACTTTCAGCCAAGTAGCTGGATACAAAATTAACTCACAAAACCCAGGATCTCTCCTGTATTTGAACAACAAATGGTCTGATAAAGCAGGGAAACAACACCTTTCACAATAGTCTTGAAAAATATAAACTATATTGGGGTATCTGTAGGCCCCTGCTGTGGACCTCATCTGTATTCTTGAGCCTTGAAACTCATTGTCTGCAGATAGTTAGCTGCATATCCTGTGTCTCCCATTATCTGGTATGTTTTGGCTTTCCTGCCTGTGAAGGATGGTTCAGCAAGTGGGGCTTTTTATCTGAAGTCAGTAATTTTTAGCCACCTAGTGAACTCCCACTGTGTTTCCTGCCAAAGGTAGCCCCATATTTAAGCTGAGATGGTGATTCAATAAGGTGGCATTCTCCTAAAATGAATGACCTGTGTGTCTGTGTGTTTTTTTTCAATCCGCAGGCCTGAGCCTGAGTCACCGACCAAGTAGCAACAGGATGCTACAGTTATCTCTAATCAAGCAAGGAAAAGATTTGTAAAATAAAGACTTCAAGCCAACGAAGAAAGAAATTGAAGATAATATCATAAGATGAAAAGATCTTCCTTGCTTATGGATTGGTAGAATAACACTAAAAATGGAATCCTGTACCAATGGTATCTGTTCAGAAAATCTTTTCCTGTGCTAATGAAGTCAAGGCTATTCCCCATTTTCTCTTCTATCAGGTTCAGTATCTGGCTTTGTATTAAGGACTTTGATCTATTTAGAGTTAAGTTTTGGCAGGGTTGTAAGTGTAGATCTATTTGCATTCTTCTACATGCAACCATCCAGTTTGACCAGCACCATTTGTTGAAGATGCTGCCTTTTCCAGTGTGTATTTCTGGCTTCTTTATGAAATTAGGTGGCCACTGTTGTGCGTATGGTCTAGGTCTTCAATTTTATTCCACTGATCAATTTATCTGTTTTGTGGAAATATCAAGCTTATTGTTATTATTATTACTATAACTTTATAGTACCTTGAACTCATTGGCACAGAAAAGATTTTGTGAACAGAACACTCAGTACAACACTAAAATCAACAATTAATAAATGGAACTTTATGAAACTGAAAATTTTCTATAAGGCAAAGGACACTGTCATTTGGATAAAGGGGCAGCCTACAGAATGGGAAAAAATTGCCAATTCCACTTCTGATTAAGAGCTAATATTCCAAAAAATATGAAGAATTCAAGAAAGTATATATCAAGAAACAATCAAACTAAAAAATGGGATACTGTAGTGGGATTATGTTCTGTTCCATTGTAAATAATTGTCCTGCCTATTGGCTTAATAAAAATGTTAATTGCCCAGAGGCAGACAGGAAGTGTGGGTGGGGCTGCCAAACTAAGGGAACTCTAAGAACAGGAAGAGCAGAGCAGAGATGCCACAAAGACGTCAGAGAAACAAGCAGAAAAGCCAGCTGATACAGAAGACAACCCTGCCACTCTGAGAAAAGGTACTGAGCCATATGGCTGAACAAGATCAGAATCATAAGTTAGTTTAAGAGTAAAGAGTTAGCAAGTTATATGCCTGGGCCCTAGGTCAATCCGCATAAAATTAATACAAGCTTTTGTGTGATTATTTGGTGCTAAGAGGCAGTGGGGCTGCAAGTGGGTCTAAATAAATCACAGGGTTAGGCCCGAAAGTCTGAGCCAGAAACTTCATACTATAGGATACAGATCCAAACAGATAATTCTCAATAGAAGAGTTTCAAATGGCTGAGAAACACTTAAAGAAATGTTCAGCATTCATAGCTATCAAGGAAATGCAATTAAAAGTACTTTGAGAGTCGAATAAATGGAACTAGAATAAAAAACATCTTGAGTAAAATATCCTAGACCCAGAAAGACAAATGTTATGTATTTGCTTATGTGTGGACCTTAGCTGTTAAGTCAATGAAAACTAAGATACAGAACACAGAACCACAGAAGGTAAGTATAGAGTAAGGGGCTAGAAGGAACAGTTAGATCTCATTAGGAAACAAAAAAAGAATAGATAGTAGTGGATAATGGGCCTGAAGTAGGAGAAGTTGGGGGCAGAAGGGGCACAGGGAAAGAACATGGGAAGAGAAAGCTAAAATTAAGGGCCATTTGATAGGTGGTATGGAAACAGAACTCAGTAGTAATATCTTTATATATATATATGTATATGTATAAGAAATCATCAAATAATTGGGAAGTCCCAACTAACCATTTCTTATCACTAAATGCAGCCTGCAGTACTGGGATTTGGTCACATCTTATTGAGTTGTCAGCCAAAGGGGTCCTATGGGACTCCACAAACAACACAGGCTGGCGCCAATACTATAGGTTGCTCTCCACCAACTGACAGCCAGGTCCCATTGCTGAAGACAACACCTGCATAAAACATTAAACATGGAGAAGCCCAAACAGTGCCTATGTAGAGCCTTCACCCTTACATTCCAGTGTCTTTGGTGCAGGAAGGTATTCTGTATGACATCAAAAGAAACACATAATCACTGTTGTGGGATAATCTTTTTTTATACTGTGAAGACATATCTTTGCCAAGACACCTTCTGATTGGTTTAATAAAGAGCTTAATGGCCAATAGCAGGAGATAACAGGTGGGATTTCTGGAGAGAGAGAAAAAAAGAGGAGAAGGCATCTAGGAGCTCAGATTACACCAGTGAGATGTAGAGCAAGTTGAACATATGATTCTGAAGAGAGGTAACCAAGCTATGTTGCAAAACATAGTTTAATAAAAGTACGGTTAATTAGGTTATAAGAGCTAGTTTGGTAAAAGCCTAAAGGCTAAGCTTTTATAATTAATATTAACTCTCTGTGTCATTATTGGGGAGCTGGCAGTGCCACAAAAATATCTGACTACATTTGAAAAAGCTTGTTACAAATCACCTAGCTACAACCTTTTAACCTACAATGGTGCCCTGCCTACAAGATAAGCTATGGTGGCACAAAGCTTGTGGAAATAACAAACAATATCTTATTTGACTTAGGCCCAATCCACAAGAAGGAACCCATACCGAATACTGCTTGGGCAAACAAGAACCTGAGATTATATCACGCAGAGACCTAGAGGAAAACAAATAATAATGATCTAAAATCCAAACCAAAACAAAAACGGTGTAGTAAGATAACAATTCCTAATGACATTCTACTATGCTCATAGATGAGTGCCTATGAGGGGGGAAGGATCTGCAAGGATGTGAGGGAGGGTAACAATATGAAATTAAAGAAATAATGTAAATAACAAACAAAACAAAAAAGAGAAAAAACTACCTATCAACACTAAGTAAAAATTTCAAGCTGATTGGTAATCAGTTCTATGTGAAGGGTAGAAAAAATTTAAAGCAAAATCATATGCTAATAAATACTGAATAGGACCACATGTATTTTTATTTTTTAAATTTACTATTACTCTGTGTATGCATGAATGTGAGAGTATGTACACGCATGGGTCCAAGTGCATGCACATGTTCTGTGGTCTTGTTCTTAAAATGTACTGCCACCTGCATTCAGAACTCCCTCCTTCTCAGGCAGTGCCCCACTGACGGGCGTGGACTTTCTTCTTTCATGTGGAGAATTGCTTTGGGCTGATAGTGTTACATTTAACACAAATTTTGGTTCTTTGTTTTCGTGTTTAATTCTAAATTCTAATTAAAATTTTATTTATGTGTTGGGTTCCCTGGAACTGCTTCCTCATTCTAAGTTCTAAACAGAAAATGTATGTGATGGCAATCTCCCTTTCTTCTCCATGCGTTTCCCTAGCACCCTTCCCTGCTTCGTGGATCTTTTTGGTTATCTCTAGCGCCTCCTGCCATTATCTATCAGACCCAAGCAGAGCTGCAGCTACATATATCCCAGCCTTTCTCCACAAATGACAGCACCTTATGGATAATGCTCTGCTTTGTCCCTGACAAGCAGACAGGGACTTGGGACTTGCTGCCTCCTCTTTGACAGTGTCTGTGATGTGCACCTTGGCCAGCAGAGGACAGCAGAGGACCGTTTACAGAGGAAGGCTTTCCTCCAAGTTCAGTGAGTCTGTATTGTGTGTTTCTTAGCCTGTGACACTGGACATGGCAGATTTTTCCTTTTGAAAATAGCAGGCAGCAATATCCTGTCCTGAACCCTGATGTGGTTTTCGAGCTAGCCGTGAGCAAACCTTGGTCCCATGCCTGCCAGCCACCACGTCAAGCGGGCACATGGGTGGAAATAAATGGGAGTCCTTCCAGATAGAAGAACCATCACTGAATAGTCTTTTTAAAGTGATCAAAGATGAGAAGATTAATTATACCAAAGTGACACAAATACCTCCAAACATCGACGATAGAGTGGACTTCACAAGAAAAATGATGACTTTAAATGGAAAAAATGTACTTGAAATTGTTCACCAGAAATGCTCAGATTGATCCACTGTTTAGACTTGAAGGGAAAGAAATACAATAACAAGAGGCTATAAACCCAGACAGAAACCAATATACCAATGCTGATTTTTGACAAAGACATATATATATACATATATATATATGTATACACATATATATATGTATATATATGCAAAGAGTATCTTCAACAAATGTTATTGGGAAGATTTGATCCATATGTAGAAAGTTAAACTAGATCCTTATTTCTAAATTTGCATAAAAGCATCTCAAAATAATTAAAGACCTCAATGTATGACTCTACACCTATTTGGAAAAAAAGGAAAACACTTCAAAATGTAGGTATAAACTACTATTATAAGCTAAAAATAATTATTTTTGGGTTACCTCATATTTAGCTCCCTATTTACAATGTAGCCTGGGGTCTCTCAGGAAGTGAGTGCAGGACTGTTGGAAACTGTCTTATAATTTATCTAGTTGCAATGAGCTGTATTAGAAGGAAGGGAATAAGAAAGGACAATAATGCCTTACATACGTTTCTAAAGTGCTTTAAGTGGCCAGCTGGGCTGCTTTGACTGGTCCAGAGACTAGTCCCTGCTCTGATCTGTCTGCCTTGGTTATCTCACACCCAGCTAGAAGCCCACTTACCTGTCTGTCTTTCCCAGGATAGCAGATTTAACCTTGATCTTCCTTTTAACTACAGCCTGACTCTCACCACAATATCCAAGAGCAGCTTTCTGTTTTCACCCTTGACCCCTTTCCCTTAATATCTACAGATAGCTACTGCCTGCCTCCATATGACAGTTATACTGTCCTGGGTATCTGTCCTAAGGACTCCTAGTCAGCATATCAGAGAGATACTTATACACCAGTGTCAGCTATAAAGCTATTTACATCAGCTAAGTTGTGGAAACAAACTAGTTAATCCACAACAGAGGAACAGGAAAGGAAAATGTGGGCTGTATACACAATGAAATTTTTTCTCAGTCATAAAGAAGATTGAACTTACATAAATTTACAAAAAAATGGATGCAACTGAAGCTAATCCTATTAGTAGAAATAAGCCATTTTCAGAAAGGCAGATATCATGTTTCCTTTGCTGCTTCCCCTCTTCCTCCTCTTTCTCCTCCTCCTCTTTGTTTTATGTGTATGGGTGTTCTGCAGGCTTTCCTGCACAGCTCTGCAATCTGCATAGGGGTATCTTGGAATACCTGCCAGGTCACTGAGGTTTGGGCTACTCATACCTGATGCATTCTGTTCTGCATCCCTGGTCTCTATGCCAAGATCTTTGTGGGTTATACTTGCAACTTCAATAGGATTAGACTTCTTTTAGTTAGTTTGGGGTATAGTTCACTGGAAGACTAGAAAGAGAATGGTAAAGAACTGTACACTGGTAAGTCAAAGCAAAGCAGACAAATATCAAATAGAACACCATCACCACTTGCAAAAAGTGGAAACAGCAATGTAGTCTTTAGAAATGCTTTGATAACAAAAATATTTTTTAAATAAACTTAAAAAAACAAAAAAGAAACATGAGGTATAAAATAATTATTATTTTTTGTCTTGCAAGAGTTTAGTATTTGTTATAAAGCTCACAATATTCCAATCAAAATGTTTTGAGTAAGTTAGCTGTCAATACTAAAAATTGTTTAAGGCTGTACTTTAAAAGGCAATCTTCAAAATTTGATTATTGGAATCTGTAATCTAAATAAAACATTTCTGTTGCGTAAGTAGGAACTTGTAAATGTGTTCTAGATCAAGAAATTTTTTTCATCACTTCTTCTTTGAAAAAAAAGAAAGGAAAACAAGAAGGTTGGAAAATCAAAATTGGTAAAAAGTGTTGGAGAGTTGGCTCAATGGTTAAGAGCACTTTCAGCTCTTCAAGAGGACAGGGGTTTGACTTCCAACACCCACAGAGCAACTTGCTCACCATTATCTGTAACTCTAATTCCAGGGAATAGGATGTCCTCTTCTGACCCTCCAGATCACCAGGCACACAGACAAACGTGCAAACATTCATACACATAAAATAATAAAATAAATCTAAGAACCATCATAAAGAATAAAAATCAGGGATCAGCATTAGGGCACAAAGTGAAAAAAATGGGCTCAGAGGGATATAGCACTGTGGAAGTAGCAGTAGAGTCCATGTTCCATCTAATGTACTGAAGATAAAGTTGAACAAACCAAATCAAACAGAAAATGGAGAAATGAAAGTAGAAATGTAAAAGAACAAAACAAAATAGGCCATTAATAGGCACATGAGAATATGTAAACACACACATAATCATACATGCACAGTCTGTGACATGTGATATAGTATGTTTGTATGCATATGTACACATATACATGAAATGAAGTAACAGATATTTTTAGAAATTCCTAAAGTAGTTTATTTTTTTTAATCTTTTACTTACATTCTTTTGTTTTAAAAATTAAAATGGTATAATAGACCAAAGCAGGTTTCCTCATGGCATTTCCTATCTTTTTTAAAAACAACACACGCTGGCACCATGGCTTGGGCTTTAACTACAGAACCTGGAGGCAGAGGCAGGTGGATCTCTGTGAATTTGAGTCCAGATTGATGAACACGGTGAGTTCCAGGATAGCCAGTGATAGAGTGGGACCCTATCTCAAAAATTAGTTTAAAATCAGTCAGTTAATTAATTAATTAATTAATTTTGTGTGTATGTGTGTGTATGTCTGTTCACTGTGTGCATGTAGGTGTCATCAGAGGTCTTTGGATCTGAACCAGGGTCTTCTGCAGGATCAGTAAATACTTCTAACTTCTGAGCCCACTAACTGGGCCCCTTGGGGCATTCTCAGATGTCTTCCTTTTGGTTGATTCTCCTCCCCCTCCTCTTCCCCTAATTTCTTTCCAATCTCCCCACTGTTATCCTCTGCCGTCAATATTCCCCTCTCACTGTCTCATGTTCTGCCACCCTTCCCATATCTTTCTTAAAGCCCTGCTATTGGTCATTTTCTAGTTTTCTGACCGAGAAGCTATACTCACCACTATGTAACTACACACAAAAGTGGCAGCTACTCATATAAACGTGCTGCGTTTGTCTGTCTGAGCCTGGATTATCTCACATATGCTGTCTTTCTCCATCCACTACCATACATTTGTGATTGAATAAAA
This sequence comes from Sigmodon hispidus, assembly GCA_004025045.1. NCBI lineage: Eukaryota > Metazoa > Chordata > Mammalia > Rodentia > Cricetidae > Sigmodon > Sigmodon hispidus. The sequence continues at coordinate 100,621 of PVIH01001684.1, read as the reverse complement.
TTCCAGTTCATGTAACCACATTGTCTAAGTGATGAGATTCCTTTTGAGTTCCTTACTGAAGTTTTTTGCGTATTATATACTAGTTGTTTCACTTGAAAGTCCATTGACCTAGCCTGCTGGCAGACTATATAAGGAACGATAGAGACTTTGCTGTTTATGCCTGAGGCACACAGCTGGTCACCAAGCAGCCTCAGCAGACTTTTATAACTTAAGCTTCAAAAGCACCTCAATCCCTCATTGCTCAGAGAAATGCCTCAATTCCTCATAGCTGGACAACAATGAACAACCCTGATCTGACCAAGTGAAGATAGTTCCATTTGGGATTATTTTCCTATCTGAGCATGCACTTGACCCAATGGAATGACCTGGCTTTAGTCAGGCAACAGATATTTGCTGAATCAAAGGAGGAAAGAGATGCTCCATGCAGTTGTGTGTTGAAGAATGTGGTACATGATTCAAAGGTATTAGGTTATTCTTTACACAAAGGCAGGTTAGGAGGAAGAAGTGTAGGGAAGAGCCAATACCTCTAATGAGCAGTGATGATTGGCTACTGTCATCTTAAAGCTGTCCCAGACCTGCTCTCCCTTGTAGGTGGATTTGCCATTTACTTGGAATTTCATGAAGTTGCACCAATAAGAAAGAACAAGACATAAAGGTGGTACTAGGTCAAAGGAGACATTTAAACAAACATGCCTGTATGGCCATGTGGCAGCCCTGGGACATGGTGCATGCCACACATGTATGCAGGTGAGCCTAAGCTCCAACTTGGCAACTCTTTGACATAGCTGAGACAGGATGCCATATGATGGCTCTGGGACACAGGAAGTTTGTGAACAGGAATTTCTAGGGCTGGAATTAAACAAGGTAGTGCTAGGACATGGCTGGTATATGAATAGGCATTATCAGGATGCTGCTTAGTGGCAGTGGTACATGGTAGCATATAAATCTCTGTGCCTAGGCTGCAGTGTGGTGAGACATGAGTGCAATGGCTGACAAATGGCTGTGTTGGGGCAGATCAGGTTTGCTAACAGAAATGTCTAACCTGTGGCATGGTAGTGCTGGGACACTGCAAGCATGTGAACAGGCTATCCTGGTCAAAACTGGTAGTACTGGGACTCAGCAAGTGTGGAAACAGACAGGACCAGGTCAATGGGTGGTGACACACAGGGACACATAGACATGAGAACAAAAGTCTTTCTTTAGCCTTACACTAACTTTAGCTATAACCTGAATCCTAACCTTAACCCCAACAGTAACCCTGTATAACCCTCCAAACATTAACACTAACCATATAATAACCCTAACCAGACCCTAGCCAAAATGCTAACTCTAACCCTACATATACCAGAATAAGAATACTAGATCTAAAACAACCATAATCCAACTTCTAACATCAGCTGTACTACTTACCCTAATGCCACTCCAAGTTCTATTCCTCACATGAGTTCTGAGCTTACCCTTAGCTCCAACCCTAATGATAACTCAACCCTAAATTTTATCCCCGAATAGCTGTCTTTATAAGTTTAGATATAATCCTAACCCTCACCTTAGCTCTAAGCTTATCCTATAACTATAGCTAAATAAACACAATTGTAGCTTTGTAACTGCAACATTAATTATAATCATAATTCTAGCATTTCCACTAACTATCACTTAAACTCTATTCACAACCTTCAGAGTAACACAGAGCTCTATAGCTAACCCAAACACTGGCTGTAGCCCTAGTCTTAATCTTCAAACTATTCCTTAATGTAACTCCAGTTCTAATCCTAACCTTAACCCTAAGCCTAACACTAACTCTAACCCTCAATGTAGAGAATACTAATCCAAAAATATAACTCTCATTTCAACCTAACCCTAGGTCAAATACTAGCCCTAAGCATATTCCTAACACTGCAGGAAATCAAAACTCTACCTTCATCTCAATCTGTAAAACTAGAGCTAAAACTGACCTTAACCCTAGTTTTAACATAACTCAAGCTCCTACGCTAACTTTATACCAAACTCTAACATTATAAGATCCATAACTATAATTCTAGATTTGCTACACAAATAAGCCCTGAACCTAACCCTAGTACGTACCCTAGCCACAGGATTTACACAAACCCTGACAAGAACCCTACCACTAACCTTAGGCATAAACTTTAAACTGTCTCACCCTCACACTAGTCTTTCCTATAACACTAACCTATAACACTAATCCAAACCCTAAGCCAGTGTAATCTTATGAAAGTATCGAGAAGACTCCATAACAGGCTGCTCAGTCTTCTCTCAGAGATCAGGCCTCAATTTCAGCTTCCCAAGACTGAGCAGACAGTTTCTGAGGAAGACGTAAACAAAGAACAATCAGTTTCCAACATCCCAATAGCAACGATGAGGAGGTCTGGTGCAAGCAGTACCAGACCTGAGTCAAGGTCAGCAGTTCAAGGTAATGACCAAATAAGGACAAAGCCTGAGACAAGTCTTAAACCAGCCTCTGACTAGACATAACCAATGAGAACATATTAGTGTAATTGCCACTAGTGTAACCATCATACCTAAGATGACCTAATTGCCTTAGGAACTTCTCTTAGCTGTGTTTAAAAGGAGCCTGTGGGCTTGTCATCATCATTTTGCCTTTGTGTAGAATGGACAACCCCAACATACTGGAATAATAAACACTGTTTCTGATTGCATATATGGATAGTGGTCTTTGGTGGGACTACTCTAGGACCCTAACACTTATACCTAACCTAACCTCAACCATAATCCTAGAAGAAACTTAATCAGATCCTATACAAAATCCTCACTCCAAAGAAAATCTAGCTAGCATACTAAAACTAACCACACAACAGTTTGGATCAGCACCTATTCTTGGGCCTAACAACATATCTAGCCCTACTCTTAACCATAAGCCAGGTTCTCCCTCTAACACCAATCTTAAAAATAATAATATTGTTCCTATCCCTATTCTATTCTATCTTATACTTCTAACTTAACCATAAATATGTTCCTAGATCTGTTCCTCGTGCTTACACAAACCTAGGTCTAAATATAACCCCAATTTTATCTCTAAATCTTACTTAAATTATAAAAACAAACTTAAAGCTGTCTGTAGCCATAACCCTAACTCTAATCAAAACCCTAACCCCAATCCTACAATAACCCTACTTAGATGATAGCTCAAAGACTAACCCTAATACTACATCTATCCTAACTATAAAAGTAGATCTCAGGGTTTTTTATTGGTGAGAAGAGACACCATGACCATGGGAACTCTTATATAGGGAAACAGTCAATTGGGGCTGGCTTATAGTTTTAAAGGTTTGCTCCATTATCATCATGATGTAAGTTATAGCAGTATTCAGGAAGACATGGGGCTGGAGAAGGAGCTAAGAGTTCTATATCTTGATCTGCAGGAGGTAGAAGGAGACTGTGTCCCATACAGGGCATAGCTTGAGCATATAGGACCCAAAAGCTCTCCTCCACCATAATGTACTTCCTCCAAGAAGGTCATACGTACTCAAACAAGGTCACAATTCCTAATAGTGCCACTCCCTAAGAGCCAAGCATTCAAAGTCTAAGTGTGCTATTCCTATTTAAACCACCACATTTCACTCCCTCATCGCATAAGTTTATAGCCATACCATAATGCAGAAATGCATTCAGGCCAACTTTCAAAGCCCCCATAATCTATAACAGTCTCAAACTGAAGTTCAAAGTCTCTTCTGAGGTTTATACAATCTCTTAACTGTAATCCCCTGTGAAATCAAAATAAAAATCTGACCACATACTTCCAACATATGACATACGATATACATTAGTATTCCAAAATGGAAAAAAGGGAGCATAGTGAGGAAATGCAGGGCAAAAGCAAGACTGAAAACTGGATGAACAAACTTCAAACTGTGTATCGCCATGTTTGATGTCAAAGCACTCTTCAGATCTCCAACTTTTTCAGCTTTGTTGGCTGCACTACACTTCTTTCTCTTGAGCTGATTCTACTGCTTCATAGCAGCTTTCCTCAGCAGGTATCTCAAGACTCTTACATCTTGGATTCTCCAAGGAAATCAAGCCAGTTTTCATCTTCACAGCGTCAAGCAATAACCTTTCTAGGCCTCTGTTATTAGTAAGAATTTCTATTTCTGTAAAGAAACACCATGAGCACAGCTAATCTTACAAAGGAAAACATTTAATTGAGGCTAGCTTATGGTTTCAGAGGTTTAGTCCATTATCATCATGGTGGGACATAGCAGCATGTGGGCAGACATAGTACTGGAGAAAGCTGAGAATTTTACATCTTATCTGCAGGAAGCATAAGAAGACTGTGTGCTACACTGAATGTAGGTTGGGCATATAGGACCTCAAAAGCCTCCTCTACAGTGTCATACTTCCTCAGTCCAACAAGGCCATACCTTCCAATAGTGCCACACCCTATGGCCCAGGCATTTAAACACATGAGTCTATGGGGGCTACTCCCAATTCAAACACCACACTAACTATAAATAGTTTCATGAATTAACTTTATTCATTACTTGATATTACACTAAATTCTATTAAAAACTCAAGTCCTAAGTCTAATCCTAGCTGTAACCCTAATCACAAGATTGGCAAATGCTTAGCCAAATTAGCCAAAAACAATTAGAGAGGATCCAAGTTAATAAAATTAGAGATAATGGGGTAACAGACACTAAGGAAGTGTAAAGAACCATAAGAACATACTTCAATAATCTTTATTCTACCAAATTGGAAAACTACATGATCATCTCAATAAACAATGAAAAAACCTTTGACAAAATCCAACTACCCTTTATGATTAAAGTCTTGGAGAGATATGGGATACAAGTGACATACCTGAACATAACAAAAGCAACTTAAAGCCAGTATATAGCCAACACCAATTTTAATGGCAAGAAAATTCAAAGCAATTCACTAAAATCAGGAACAAACAAGTCTTATATAATCTTATGCAAATTGAAACAGTTTGAAGTCATTCCTTTACTTACTTACATATTTTTTGACTTTTTGAGACAGAGTATCTCTGTGTGGCCTTGGCTGTGTTAGAACTCACTAGGTTTGCCTCTGTCTCCCCAGTGCTGAGGAGGTATATGCCCACATCACCTGGTCTTGAAGTTATTCCTTGTATCTCATCTGCCCATAATGGACTAAAACTTAAAATTGACAGCAAACAAATCTCTAGTAAATACAGAAACTCACTCACAGAGATTAGGCAACTAAGTACGGAATGATGAATGGGCCAAAGAAGAAATAAAAAAAATTAAAAATTTCTGGAATTAAATGTATAGAACTAAACCTTAGGATACTTTGAGAATAGGCTTATAAGGAAAAATTTTACCTCTAAGTCCCTACATTAAAGAAAATCAGAAAAATCAGAAATGAATGGCTTAGTAATGCAGCTGAAAAATCTGGAAAAATGAGAATGAGATCAAAACAAACCCAAACTCAATTAATACCATGAATAGTAAATCTCAGAGCAGAAATGAGTGAAATAAAAACAACTACTTATTAGTCTAAGAGCTGATTTTCTGAGAATATAACAAAGATTGACTGACCCTGACTCAACTAACCAAAAAATAAAGGGCCCAAATAAACAAAATCGAGAATAAACACAAAGTGTGATAACAGAGACCAAAGAAATTCAATATTATAAGAGAATATTTTAAAAAATTGTACTCCATTAAGCTAGAAAATCTAAAAGAAATCAATAAAATTTCAGATTTGGTCAAACCACCAAAATTAAACTAAAAACTCAACAACCTAAACAGACCCCTAAAAAATGAGCAGATTGAAAGAGTAATGAAAAGTTTTCCAGCTAAAAAGTCAGATGGAATTACATCTGAATTCTACCAAAGAAGAGCTACAGCCAATCATTCTAGAACTATTAGAAATAAATAAATAAAAAGGAAAGTATGAAAGAAATCTAATACCCAAATCCCCAATGAACATTTACTAAAAATATTCAACAAAATACTTATAGATTACAGACATACATAAAAATTATTTTATCCAACCAAATTGGCTTTATTCATGAAATTGTAGGGCTGGTCAATATATCCAAGCCAACAAAAGTAACAAACTTTATAATAAAATGACTTAAACACAAAATCACATGATGATCTCAATAGATTCAGAAAATTCCTGTGACAAAATCCAACGTGACTTCATGATAAAAAGTCCTTGAGAATGAAAGGGCAGAGGGAGCACACCTCAGCACAATAAGAGCTGTATGAAAAACCTACAGACCACATTGTACTACCTGGAAAAGGAAGTAATTCCACTGAAGTCAGATGTGATGCAGGGATGTCCAGTAACCCTACTTCTTTTTAATATTTTGTTCAAAGTATTTCAACTTTTTTTGTTGTTGTGTTTTTTTCTGTATAATTATTATTATCATTATTATTATTATGATGATGATGATGATGATGAACAAAGAAGTCACACTTTCTATCCCTGTATATCATTATTCAAGGTCCCTTCCCCCTCCCACCACATAAGGTCATTTTTTCTTCTCGACAACTCCCTATTCCCTCCCTGGGCAGGCAGCAGACAGTCCCATGGTCCCACTGACCCAATGTTGTTTAGTTCAGTCTCCATTCCTGGTAGATCCAGTTTTGTCGCCCCTCCCTCAAGAGTGAGTCAGATGTTCCTTTAGGTGGAATGGGATCCGAAGAGTCAGTCCAGGGTGTTTCTGATCCCAAGCTGTTCAGTGGTTGTGGTTTGCAGCTTGGGCATGCTTGGCTTTTTTCTTGTTTGTCTGTTTAGAGACCACTAATGAGTGAGTACATCCCCTGCTTACCTTTCTGAGTTTGTGATACCTCGCTCAGAATATTCTTCAGTCCACCCATTTGCTGCAAATTTTAGGATATCATTTTTTCTTACTGCTGAGTAGTACTCCATTGTGTAGATGTACCACAGTTTATTAATCCATTCTTCAGTTGAGGGACATCTAGGTTGTTTCCAGGTTCTTGCTATTACAAATAATGCTGCTATGAACATAGTTGAGCTAATGCCTTTGGAGTATGACTGTGCATCATTAGGGTACACACCCAGAAGTGGTCTTGCTGGGTCCTTGGGGAGATTGATTCTCAATTTTCTGAGAAACCTCCATACTGCATTCCAAAGTGACTGAACATGCTTACACTCCCACCAACAATGGAGGAGTATTTCCCTTGCTCCGCATCCTCTCCAGCATAGGCTGTCCTCCATTTCTTTTATCTTAGCCAATCTAACAGGTGTTAGGTGGTATCTCAAAGTTGTTTTGATTTGCATTTCTCTGATGGCTAAAGATGATGAACACTTTTTCAGGTGTCTTTCAGCCATTCATAATTCCTCTGCTGAGAATTCCCTTTTTAGATCTGAACTCCATTTTTTGATTGGGTTATTCAAGGTTTTGGGCTCTAGATTCTTGAGCTCTTTATATATCTTAGAGATCAGTCCTCTATCACTTGTAGGGTTGGTGAAAATCTTTTCCCATTCTGTAGGCTGTCGTTTAGTCCTATTGAAAGTGTCCTTGGCTTTACAGAAGCTTCTCAGTTTCAGGATGTCCCACTTATTGATTGTTGTTCTTAGTGTCTGTGCTACTGGTGTTATATTTAGGAAGTGGTCACCTGTGCCAATGCATTGGAGGGTATTTCCTACTTTCTTTTCTATCAATTTCAGTGTGGCTGGGTTTATGTTGAGGTCTTTGATCCACTTGGATTTGAGTTTTGTGCAGGGTGACAGGCTCGGATCTATTTGCATTTTCTACACACTTCCATCCAGCTATGCCAACACCATTTGTTAAATATACTATCTTTTTTCCATTGAATGTTTTAGGCCTCTTTGTCAAAGATCAGGTGTTCATAGGTTTTTGGGTTAATGTCTGGATCCTCAATTCTATTCCATTGATCCACAAGTCTGTTTATGCCAGTACCAGGCTATTTTTATTACTGTAGCTCTATAGTATAACTTGAAGTCAGGGATGGTGATACTTCCTGAAGTTCTTTTGTTGAGTAAAATTGTTTTGGCAGTCCTGGATTTCTTGTTATTCCAAATGAAATTGAGTATTGTTCTTTCAAGGTCCAAAAATTATTGTGTTGGGATTTTGATGGGCAGTGCATTGAATTTGTAGATTGCCTTTGGTAAAATTGCCATTTTTACTATGTTGATTCTACCAATCCAGGAACATGGGAGAGCTTTCCATTTTCTGATATCCTCTTCAATTTCTTTCTTCATTTAAAATTTTTGTCAAATAGGTCTGTTATTTCTTTGGTTATAGTTACTCTAAGGTATTTAATGCTATTTGCAGCTATTATGAAGGGTAATGTTTCCCTTATTTCTTTTTCAGCTCTTCTATCTTTAGTGTATAGAAGGGCTACTGATTTCTTTGAGTTAATCTTGTATCCTGCTACATTGCTGAAGGTGTTTATCAGCTGTAGCAGTTCCTTGGAAGAATTTTGTGGGTCATTTATGTATACAATCGTATCATGTGCAAATAGAGATAGCTTCACTTCTTCTTTTCCAATTTGTATCCCCTTAATCTCTTTTCGTTCCCTTATTGCTTTAGCTAAAACTTCAAGAACTATATTGAATAGATAAGGGGAGAGAGGACATCCTTGTCTAGTTCCTGATTTTAGTGGGATTGCTTTGAGTTTTTCTCCATTAAGTTTGATACTGGCTGTCGGCTTCTTGTAAATCGCCCTTATTATATTTAGGTATTCTCCCTGTATTCCTGATCTCTCCAGGGCTTTAATCATAAAGGAGTGTTGGATTTTGTCAAAGGATTTTTCAGCATCTAAGGATATGATCATGCAGGTTTGTTCCTTTAGTTTGTTTATATACATTTTTTTATGTTATGTTATGTTATATTTATAACATTTACAGTTTTTTGTATGTTAAACCAGCCCTGCATTTCTGGGATGAATGAAGCCTACTTGGTCGTGGTGGATGATATTTTTTATACATTGTTGTATCCGGTTTGCCAAAATTTTGTTGAGAATTTTCGCATCAATATTCATGAGGGAAATTGGTCTGTAATTCTCCTTCTTTGTTGTGTCTTTGAGTGGCTTGGATATTAGGGTAATTGTGTCCTCATAAAAGGAATTTGACAATATTCCTTCAGTTTCTACTGTGTGAAATAGTTTCAAGAGTAATGGTAGTAATTCTTCTTTGAATGTCTGGTAGAATTTGGCACTGAAACCATCTGGACCAGGGCTTTTATTTTTGGGGAGATTTTTAATGACAGCTTCAATTTCCTTAAGGGTTATGGGCCTGTTTAGGTAATTAATCTGATCTTCATTTAATTTTGGAGATGGTACCTGTCCAGAAAGCTGTCTATTTCTTCTAGGTTTTCCATTTTTGTGGAATACAGATTTTCAAAATATGATCTGATAATTCTCCGTATATCCTGGGGGTCTGTTGTTATGTCCCCCTTTTCATTTCTGATTTTCTTGATTTGAACACTCTCTGTTTTTTGATTAGTTTGGCTAAGGGCTTATCTATCTTGTTAACTTTCTCAAAGAACCAACTCTTAGATTCATTGATTCTTTGTATTGTTCTTTTTGTTTCAATTGTATTGATTTCAGCTCTAAGTTTGATTATTTCCTGCCATCTACTCCTTCTAGGTGAGTTCGCTTCTAATTGTTCTAAGGCTTTAAGCTGAGCTGTTAGGTCTCTAGTGTGGGATTTCTCTAGATTTTTCATGTAGGCATCTAGCACTATGAATTTTCCTCTTAAGACTGCTTTCACTGTGTCCCACAAGTTTGGGTATGTTGTGGATTCATTTTCATTAAATTCTAGGAAGACTTTGATTTGGAAATTAAAGGAATACAAATCTATCTCTATTTTCAGATGACATGATACTATACGTTAGACATCCTACAAATTCTACCTGGAAACTTCTAAAATTGAAAAAAAATTAGAAAGGTGGTAAGATATAGAATCTACTTTCAGAAATCAATATTTTTTTCTATTCACCAACAAGAAATATATAGAGAAAGAGATTACGGACACTATCCCATTCACTTCACCCTCAAAAGTAAAGTATCTAGAAATAAACCTAGACAAGGAAGTGAATGACCTATTCAACGAAAACTTTTAGTCCAAAGAAAGAGATGGAGAAAGACTCTATTAAATGGCAAGACATTCCATTAATTAGCAGAAATAATAATGTGAAAATAATCATTTTTCCATAAGCTATTTACTGATTCAATGTGTGCCCAATTAAAATCCCCATCTAATTCTTCACAGAAATATAAAAATATCTATAAATTTAATATGGAACCAAAACCAGATAGTTGAAATAATAACTAAAAGGAATAATGATGTAGGGATTATATTGTACCAGTACAAACCACAGAGTTTATTACTGAACGATTGTAATAGAAACAATATGATACTGACACAAAAACAGACATGTAGACCAACTGGAAAAAATTGAATAACCAAACACAAGTACACATAACTTTAACAAATTAATATTTGCCTAGGTGACAATAGCATAAGCAGGGATATAAGGATGAGAGTGAGGGCAGGACTTGAACTAAGCCTAACAAGTGCTGACCTTCTCAGTTATAAAGCAAATGTTTTCCAAGAATGAGAGACAGTTTTAGAACTTTACATAATAATGAGAATCAATGAACTATTTTATATGTTTCTTTTCTTTTTAAATTTTATTTGCTCACATATGAATGGGGGTGTGTGGTACAAGATTACTATGATGTATGGTGGAGACCAGAGAATAATTTGTGGTCCTCAGTTCTCTTTGTCCTCCATGTGAGTGCAGGACATAGAACTCAGATCATCAGGGATGCTGTGGATAATTTTGTCTGCTGAGCCACCTCACTGATCACAATTAAATTTTTTGGGGGTGGGGTGCCTAGGTGCTGTGTGTCTGAAATAAGTAGAAATGCAACTTGGGGGGCAGTAGGCAATAAATATACATCTACTCCTGAGAAATGGGCTCAGAGAAATTTGCAAGGCTTTTTGTAAATTCTATTTATATAGAGTTAGAGGAACTATGTTATTTATTAACTCTCTGGGTTTACAGTTGCTTAAAAAGTGTCCTAATTGGAAAAAAATATACTGATTGAATGGAGATTTTCGTGATCAGTAAATTTTTTCTTTTTAATGGCCTTTACATGGAACTAATATAAGTAAATTATCTCCATTCACGCAGCTTTATATATTTCATTTTCCACACTGATAATTATAACTTAGAAAACTTTTTATTTGAGGATACTTCCATATTAAAGACACAAAACTTCCCCCAAACATTCAGTAGTTTGTACAGTAAATCATTTTTTTTTGTTACACACTAGATGTCAGTGTTGGCTTACTTAATTTACATAAATTATTAATTTTTATTTTCTGAGTTAACTCAAATAAGAAACAAAGTACCAAAGATCACTGCTTTTTCCTTCAGGTATCATCTGGCTAGACAAGCCTGTAGGGGGGAGCAGGTACTATTCCACCTTGACCTTAGGGTTTGGCCCTTTGGCCAGCATAGATCTGGGGAATACCTATGACCTCTGGGCACCAGTATTTGGGGCATGGCCAGAGGGCCAGTTTAAGATCCGATATAAACATAAGCAAGCCCCTTCGCTTTCACACTCTTGGGTGGTGGGAAGACCGGATCAGGCATCACAAATGGTGTGGATCATTCTATAGCCTGCCAGTGTCTCTGTGATTGAGTTTTGTCTTACTCTGTGTAAGTTGCTCCCAAATAGAACTCTTTTAATAAATTATTCTTCTTTCAGTTACTTGTGCTTCTTTTGCATTACAAGATTAAGAACAGTAGAAGGAAGGCACAAAGGAAAGAAGGAAGAAAGGAGACAGGTGAGGGAGAATATCAAAGAAATAAGAAAAGAGAAATACATACAAAGAAAAGAAAGTGGAAAAGTCATAGCCCTGAAGATGGCCTCTGTTTTGGGAGATGATTATCAATAACTCATTCCTGACACATTAGTAATTTTTACATAATAACTACTATATGTATAAGGTACATTAATAACTATTAATATTTATATGCTAAAAGTGAATTGGGAAGAAATTAATTAGAACCTAGGAAGTAAGTCTGATACAGATCTACATATTTTCAACAGTGAATTGTTTAGAATGGCAGAAGTTACAGATAATGTGGATGAATGAGATAGAAGTCCTACAGTGTAGAAATGTATGTGAATAACACCAGAAGGTTAGAGATAAAATCATACGAAGACAGGATGAAAGCTGAGTAAGCTATCATGCTGACTTCAAATATACTTTACAGCATGAGAAAGTAGATTAGTGCTATTTTGATCCTTTAAGTGAGAAATAGAATTACAGAGATAAAACTGCATGTAGGATGGGGTTTTTAAGAATCAGAGCTGTTTCCATATTTTTTCTTTAGGATTTTACAGAAACAGAGCCATCATTGGAAAATATAAATTAATGAAGGTCCAACTCTTGTGTTCTAAAGTTTCCATGACAAAGGGTAACATTTGCATGAATTGTACAAATTGTACAGATTCTGTCTGTACAATTTCATGTGCTGCCTGCTTTCAGAGTTATCTGCAACAGCTCTGCATTATGCAGTTCTGATCTCTAACCAGACCAGTGACTCTTGGCTTGAAATGGAAGGTGAAGACTAAAAGGTACGACACACTGGGCCACACTGCAGCTTCAACGATGAAATCCTCCCCTTTTGTTTTGTTTTTGTTTGTTTTATTTTGTCTGCCTTTTTTTTTTTTAAATTTTGTTTTGTTTTGAGAGGGAGGTTGTAGAGGCAGAGGGAGGATTCTGGGATGGGGAGATGGGTGGTGTCAGGATACATGAAATCTGCAAACAATCAATGGAAGTTTGAAGAATAATAAAAACACTTAAAAATGAAGTATCTGAAGGTCCTCCAACACACATTCTTTATTATGGAAAGTTCAAGCTCATGTATATTTTTTAAATCATATATTGTCTTTTACCATCATTTGGGCCACACTGTATCTTTTGTATTATTTAACATTGTATATTTATATAATACGTAAAAGCAAGATTCAGCTTTTAGGAGTATGCCATTTTATCATCAGTAGTACCTATTTGTGGGGCATATATGTTTCTAAATTTATAAAATGTTGTTTTGAGTTGCTTAACTTTATTATAAAAAGTTGAAAGAAAAAGCACCACAGACCAAGATTAAACAGACTCACAATCTACATGCATCTTATTGAACTTCCATATAGTTAGAATATATATTATGAAGCTATAGATTTTACACTTTTATTGGCAAATATATTTTGAATGTAAAAATACACATATTATGAGATTATTGTGTGTGATAATGTTGCTGAAAGTACTTTGAAAAATAGGGTCATATAAGTAGAAGGCATTATTTCAGAGAGTACTCTTTTACTCATAACTTTCCTTGGATGTGATGATAGTTCAGAAAATTCAGTAAAGATTATTTTTATTTCATGTACATAGTGATTTGCCTGTGTTCATGTGCAGCACATGCATACAGTGTGTTCAGAGTCAAGAAGGAGGCAGAGAGTCTCCTTGAACTAGACTTACAGATGTTGTGAACTTTACATCAGTACTGGGATTAGGGGCTCTGTGTCCTCAGGATGAATAGCAAGTGGTGCTAATCACTAAATCATCTCTCATGTCATTTAAAAAATCTTAAGACTTAATCTGTAAAGTAACTTATTCTTGCTCAGTATAAATTATTTGATTCTTGAGAAAATTCTGCATTTTTGTATTTGTTTCTAAATATAACAGTAAGCTGTCGTCTTTCAGGAGGAAATGTTGCTTTGCTTGATGTAAATCACAATGTAGAAACTTGTTCTCATATTCCTTCAGAAATAAGATGACAAACAAATGAGCACTTTGGCCTTCTTAGTGAAAAGGATTCACTGGGCATGGGTGGCAGGTGCTGAAGTTTATATGGTCAAAACTCATTGCTACCATACTGTGAACGTTGCTCGGTGTAAACTCACTTAACAGTCTATTAATAGCCCTGTGGAAACAAAACAGCTTCTCTGGATAATAATGTACATTCTTGCAAGTTTTAAAATTTAGAATTGGGCAAATGGAATAACTTATTTATAAATTTCAGGCTCCAGTGGACATTGGATACGTAATCCATGTCTTCAGATCACTTGTTCTATGGGCCAAGAAGCATTTGTTAATAGTCTTCCTTGAACATAGTCTAATATTATAACCAGCTCTCTCTTTTTTAAAACATTTTCCCAAACAACATTTAATTCTCATTAGTGCTTATTTATATTTATTTACTTACTTACTCACATACTAGTTATTTTTCTGTGCTAAGCATGAGACCCAGAGCTTTCTTCATGCCAGGCAAGCATTGACCCTCTCAACTATATAATCACACCCTTTCCCAATATGTTATGGCACAACCAGATTTGTGAAACAATTTCCAAGAGATATTTTGAACTTCAATACATTCATAAATAAAAAGAAGTTTAATTCATATAAGCTTCTTGGTAAACAAGAAAATGAGAGAGATAGGTGATGAACGTATAGCCTGTAACCCATCATGATAGAATGTTTTATATATGTAATTCCTTATAATATACTTAGCATTTTAAGAGATTTTAAATTGTTAGATTATAAGAAGAATTATGGAGTTGATTTTTATGTTTTGCAGATGATTAAACTGATGTCAAAATAAGCTAATCAACCATTTTTTGCATTGCATTATTTCCAAAGCAGAACTGAAATGAGCCCTAATGGTGATTTCTCTTTTTTTCTTTTTATTATGAATAAAGTCATATTTTTTATCCATGTATTTCCTTGTTCAAACTCTCTTCCCCCTCCCACCATTTTCAGTCACTGTCTCTTCTCCACATCACTTTATCTGCTCCCCAGCAAGGGCAGGAGGTCCCAAGGTCCCTATGTGACTTAGTTCAGCATCCATTCCAGGCAGATCCGTGTTCTTCAGCCCAACATCAAGACTGAGTCAGGTGTTCCTCTGGAGGAAATGGGTTCCAAGGTGCTGGTCCAAGGTCTTTCAGATCTGAAGCTGTTCAGTGGTTGTGGTTTGCAGCTTGGACATGCTTTGCTTTTTGCTTTTTTGTTTATAGTCCATTAATGAGTGAATACATCCCCTGCTTATCTTTCTGGGTTTGTGATACCTCGCTCAGGAAGATATTCTCCAAATCCAACCATTTGTCTGCAGATTTTGAAGTATTATTATTTTTTTCTTACTGCTGAATAGTACTCCATTGTGGAGATGTACCACAGTTTGTTAATCCAATATTCAGTTGAGGGGCATCTAGGTTGTTTCCAGGTTCTTGGTATTATGAATAATGCTGCTATGAACATAGTTGAGCTAATGCCTTTGGAGTGTGAATGTGCATATTTAGGGTATACACCCAGAAGTGGTAATGCTGGATCCTTGGGGAGATGGACTTCCAGTTTTCTGAGAAATCACCATACTGCATTTCAGAGTGGCTGAACAAGATTACACTCCCAACAATGGAGGAGTGTTCTCCTTGCTCCTCAACCTCTCCAGCATAGGCTGTCATCTGTGTCTTTTATCTTAGCCAATCTAACAGGTGGTAGGTGGTATCTCTAAGTTGTTTTGATTTGCATTTCTCTGATGGCTAAAGATGTTGAGCACTATTTCAAATGCCTTTCAGCCATTCTTAATTCTTGGGCTGAGAATTTCCTTTTAGTTCTGAATCCTATTTTTGTTGGGTTATTCAAGGTTTTGGGCTTTAGTTTCTTGAGTTCTCTATATATTTTAGAGATCAGCCCTATGTCACTTGTAGGATTGGTGAAAATCTTTTCCCATTCTGTAGGCTGTCGTTTAGTCCTATTGAAAGTGTCCTTGGCTTTACAGAAGCTTCTCAGTTTCAGGATGTCCCACTTATTGATTGTTGTTCTTAGTGTCTGTGCTACTGGTGTTATATTTAGGAAGTGGTCACCTGTGCCAATGCATTGGAGGGTATTTCCTACTTTCTTTTCTATCAATTTCAGTGTGGCTGGGTTTATGTTGAGGTCTTTGATCCACTTGGATTTGAGTTTTGTGCAGGGTGACAGCCTTGGATCTATTTGCATTTTTTCTACACACTACCATCCAGCTATGCCAACACAATTTGTTAAAGATACTATTTTTTTTCCATTGAATGTTTTGGGCCTCTTTGTCCAAGATCAGGTGTTCATAGGTTTTTGGGTTAATGTCTGGATCCTCAGTTTGATTCCATTGAACCACAAGTCTGTTTTTATGCTAGTACTAGGCTGTTTTTATTGCTGTAGCTCTATAGTATAACTTGAAGTCAGGGATAGTGATGGCTTCCGAAGTTCTTTTGTTGAGCAAAATTGTTTTGGCAATCCTGGCTTTCCTGTTATTCCAAATGAAATTGAGTATTGTTCTTTAAAGGTCTGTAAAAAATTGTGTTGGAATTTTTTGATGGAAAGTGCATTGAATCTGTAGATTGCTTTTGGTAGAACTGCCATTTTTCTTGAATCCGGGTAATAGGTACTACTGTAGTATTTCCACATGTCTCTCGAGTACCCAATGTTCTTCACTGTCTCTAAACCCTCCCCTCACTTTGGCTTTCACATATTCTTTTAGGAAACTATGTACTCGGGTCTTCAAATATTCATTAAACTTGAGGAAAACTGATTTGCTAGAAAAAATATTTCCATGATTATCTCAAAATTATTCTCAGTATTTTAGGCTTAGCTTAAGAATGAGAAAGAGTTGCAAGAAAGTTTCCATTCTTGTCTTCTAGAGTCCATGAGAGTTACAGCAGGTAACAATTAGTATTTAACAGGTCAACCCACCAGACAAGTAACTCCCTGATGGGGAGCTCCACTCAGCAAAGCTGTGGAGTCACTGACTGTAATTGACTGGTTGCTTCTTTCTTTATTTTTTTTCATGTGTCAATACATTTGTTCCCATAGTTCCCAAAAAGAACTATGGGTATTTTTGTCACTGCCTGTGTGTTTACTTCATGTATATATTCCATCTTTGGGGCGCACCTATAGTTGTCGAAGATGATTTATCCTTAATCTGTGTAATACTGATGAATAGAAATAATATTAGGATATTTTTCATTATTCAGACTAACAAAGAAAATTAAGTCTTTCTCAGTCACAGAAACAGCTAATTTTAGACTTTAGAGCAAATTCAAAACAGATTAGCTGCCTCTGCAGAGAATATACAAGGACAAGTTTCCAAGTGTCCACTAAACCAAAGTCAGGCTGGCAACATTTAGACATAACCCCCTGCACTAATTGACTTTCTGCATGTATTCCTACCACTCAAGGTTCAGGCAACTAATGGTTTATTATTATGTCCTGAATTTCAATGTCACTGTCTGACTGGAAACCCTAATCACTCAGGCTATGTGCATGGCTAAGCATCACTCACTGGCCAGTCAGTGTGACCTCTGTAGCCTGAGAAAAACTGTGTGACTTTTCATGTGTTATGAGAATGGGTCAGACTTTGCAAATGTAATAAATAATTGTCCAGAGTTTGTCTGTTGACTGTGTGTGGGTGTGTTCTGTAAGAGAGATGTAGTTGAGTGTTCACAAAAAAAAATTGAGAGATGAAGTGTGACAGATAAAGGTGAAGCATGAGAATAGTGTAAGAGAGAATGAGCAAAAGATGTAGTGTGTGTCTAGGAATGTAGTAGAGTAGAGGGAAGAAATGTGTATGGAAGAGAGATGAGGATCTACATAAAAAACAGATGTAACTGTATATAGAACTAGTTGGCTGTTCAATAGATGTATGTATCTATAGAAATATACACAGCTGTATGTTAAAAGTAACTGTGGAGATTTCTAACTGTGTGGTGACAAGGAAGATGAACCTCTGTAGAACAGACATGTAACTGTGTAAAAGAGGTTTGTGCCAGTGTGAAGAATGTAACAGTGTGGCATGTTATTTTATGAAAACCTGTGGAGAATGCATAGAGAAGGTAACTGTGGAATGAAGCTATGTGCAGAGAATTTTAGAGCAGAATGTTTCAAGATGCAGTAATAAAGTTACTGCCAGTTTGTGTGAGAATTCTCCTAAAGACCTTTAGATAGATAAGAATTTTTTTCTAAGCTCTGCTTCTCTGCTGGCATTTCTTTTTGCTTACCCTGGTGCTGCCTAGAGACTGGCCCTCCAGTTAGCAGTACATGTATATTAATCGTAAGCAATGAGATCTTCACATTTCTTAGGCTGTCTTAAGGTATCCCTAACTTAATTCTTAATTTTTCCAGGCCCAAATATTTATTTCCATAAATGTTTTCTTAGTTGTTGTTCAGTTGCTGTGAAGAGACACAATGACCACAGCAACTCTTATAAAGGAAAACATTAATTGGAGGCCTGCTTACAGTTTCAGAGATTTGGTCCATTATCATCAAGGCAGAGATCATGATGGCAGGAAGGATGGCATTAGGTGGGCATAGAGCTGGAGAAGTAGTTGATCGGTAGATGGAGAGAAAGACTGGACCTGGCATGAAGTTTTTAAACCTCAAAGTCTGCTCCCAGTGACACACTTCCTCTATCAAGGCCACAACTACAACAAGGATACACCTCCAAATCCTATTAATCTTTCTCAAATATTTCTATTCCCTGATGACTATTCAAATATATGAGCCTACGGGGCCATTCTTATTCAACCAAAAGTTGTCCATATCAACCTTTATAACACAGAGTAACAAATCATCTAGAAGTCCTTAAGTAGCTACAAGGGACTCATCAGGACTAGTCACTTGTTTCTTCACTGTATTAGGAAGTACCAGGTATTGACATAGCCATTTCTCCCATAAGCACAAATGAAAGGTAAGCCTGCTATTTGGGGCTCACTCTTGGAGGTTGCAATGTGTGTATCACCTGAGATTCCTTTACACTTGCTCCAACGGGCCCTGGGATCAGCTAAGAAATATTTTGTCTCTGTAGAATATATGGCTCTAGATAATCAGAGTGAAATGAAGGAGAGCTAATACTCAGTTCAGCTGCTGTAAGGAAAAGTGACTGAATCCTATTATCATGAGGGTCTTGGGTAAGTCACTTAGGGAAGAAGAGAGAGAGTAAGAGTCATTTGCAGAGGCTATATCACAGATTGATATAAATTGTAATAGAAGAGCCTCTTCCAAGGTGTATATTCTTAAAGAACTGCGGTTTCTCAACTTTTCCTAACACTGTTCCCTTTATTTCAGTTCCTCATGTTGTAATGACCCACGACCATAAAGTTATTTTTATTGCTACTTTATAACTGTAATTTTGCTACTGTTTTAATTTAATACCTGTGTTTTCTGATGGTGTTAGGCAAACCCTGTGAAGAAATGTTAGAACCCCCCCAAAGGGGTCATGGCCAATAGATTGAGAACCACTGTTGTAGAACCAGACTATTATGTCAGCTAAATGAAGAATTTGTGCAAAGTATTGTTTGCCTCATATTCTTTTTCATTTACTCTCAGTTGTGTTTTTATCTAATAAGTTGCTCTCTTCTGGATTTCAAATGATAAATATGAATCAATTCCATCATCACATTATTCATTTTATTGACATTTCTGTACTTCACAACTAAATTAGTTATTGAATATGAAGACAGACCACTTATTACCTAGGTACACAATATGTCTCCACTGAGTTGTTAAACTAGACAAATGTACTTATTCTGATCTCATACATATTCATCCTTAGTCCTTATGTGGCAATATTTGAAAGGGTATTTATGGGAATGTGGCTTACAATTTACACTATAGAACTAATTGTCAAAAATTGAAGTCTTTTGCTCATTAGTAATAAGAGTCAGCAAGAGAATGTAGTCAACTGTCTTACATGCTAAATAGAAACTAAAGCTTATCTTCAGTAAGATCTTAAAGAAAAAAAAATCAAGATACCTAAAACCATGGATCTACTGTTGCTGAGGTGACTGAGGTAACACTGTCTTCTCTAGATTTTATGGTTTTAACCTGAATTCATTTTGTATTTGCTCAAGTGTTTTTCAGCCCTGGGCTCTCTGAACAGTTATCTCTGCCTTGGAATTTGGAATTTTCCCTGATACTGAATGCCATGTCCCAGACGTACAGCCCAAGTAACTGTTGAATGTTTAGCTCAAACAGTATTACCTGTATCTCCTGATCTACACTTGACAATGTCATTGTGGTTTTTACCTTTATTTTTTTTTGTAAGGCCTTTATTATAGGAATAGTTCACATGTGAACCTTCAAATCCAAGTGTAACATATTTATTAGTATTGGTTTGCTAATTGTCACCAATAATATAAAGTGATTACCATGGCTGAAAAAAAAAACATCTTATTACATTGTCAAGTGCCATTTAGGCTGTGGGCATAGCTCAATGGAATAATATTTGCATAGTGTGTGTAAGGCTCTGGGTTGGATCCCAAATACCATACAGATAAAAAAAATGTTGTTTCTATTTTTATTAATTGACAATTTCATTCCATGTATACTGATCATATTCAGCCAGCTCGTTCTAAATCCATCCTCCCTCCCTCACCCTCATGTTTGTGACCCAGGGACTCTAGTTTGAATTTTTCCTATACTTCTAGCTATGGAGCATTCATTGGGAAATGGCCAGCCTATTAGGAGCCACACCTCTGAAAAAACTGGCTTTTGCTTGCCCAGAATCTGTCAATTGTTTATATCTCCTCAGTCTCAATTCTATACTAGGATGTTTATTGGTCGGATCTTGTATAGGTCTTATACAGGTAATCCCCACTGCTGTGAGTTCATGAGTGCTGTGAACATAAAACAATTGAGGCAAAATGTATTTAACTTTTCTCTGGGTTTAAACCAAAACTTCCGTGTAGGTTTGCCGTGTGTTTTAAATATATAACTCAAGAGTAATACTGTGTAATACTTTCAGAGAAGGGTTACCACCCACACAAGCTGCCTCCAGGCAACCCTAAAGTTAGGCTGTGGAACTAGCTGGAAACTATCATTCAGTCACACCTTAGCAACCACACCCTAAGTGCTTTGCTTTTTCAATTTATGATTTTCCATCCAAGTGTACCCAGTGTGCACTGCACACAGTCAGATCTCCTTAGGCTGCTGTAATGTACATCATATCCATCATCATTTCTCCTTCATTGATTGGGAATTTTTTTTCTAAACAGAATCTGTTGACTCAGTGTTAGGAATGACCAGAAGAAATGCCTGTTCATCCATGGTTAGGAGTATACTGAGATGTCCACATTATTCAGCTTCTTTCAACTTTCTTCAGTCTTGAGTCTTTTCCAAATAAGACACAGAGGACAAATACAGGAAACCATAGAAGACTCTTCTTTAAAATCTTTCTTTAAATAGTAGGCTTCCCAAGAAAGTAAACTCCTTTGGACCCATATGCTTCTCTGATGTTATTTGTGCTGCTTTGGTCCATATTGGAAAAACATTTAAAATAGACAAAAATTCTGAAAGAAGCAGGGATGGATGTAACAGTTAAGTTATTCTTTCCATGTGCCCTGACCTCTTGTTAATTTTTTAGCCCCATATAGATGTCGTTTAACTATTTAAAATTAATTACGCCATGCAAAAGAAAAGAGTCTTCTGACTAATAGAACTAAAACGCAAAATGCACCGGCCATGGTGGAGGGATGGTGAGGGTTAGCTGGCAGATCTCCTCCTGCTGCTGCAATGTGCAGCATGCCCATCACAGGAGGTGAGCCATCAGGGAAAGGGTGAGGAGAGGGCCACAGGGCAAAGAAAGCCTCCTCTGGAACTTAGAAATGCATGAGTAATCAGAGAGTTTATTTCTAAATAATATTCATTAACTTCTGCTATTTTATTATAGTAGCATTGTTTTGACTTGTTTTGACTAACAGTCCTATTAGTCCTAAGATTATTTATTCCTTTCTGCCCTCTTGAGTGTTTTAATCTTCCCTTCATAGTGAAATATTGTTTCTAGTAGCCTCTGCAGAGCTTGCTAGGTCTGCGGTTCTCATCCTTTCTAATTCTGAAACCCCTTAATACAGTTCCTCATGTTGTGGTTACCTCGGCCCTAAAATCATTTTACTTGCTACTTTATAGTTGTAATTTTGTTACTGCTATGAGTTGTACTGTAAATATCTCTGTTTTCCACTGGTCTTATGGCAGTTGCAACCCACAGGTTGAGAATTGCTGGGCTGAGTGGATATAAATTCCTTAAGTATCATTTTATCATGAAATAATTTTCTTTGATTATGACTGATAATTTTGCTGAAAATAATCTTCTGGGCTGGCGTCTCTGGTCTTATAGGGTTTACAGAACATCACTTTAGGTCCTTCTGGTTCTCAAAGTTCCTATTGAGAATTTGTGTGCTATTATGATAGGATTGCTTTTGTATAAGACTTGATCTATTTCCCTTTCAGCTTTCAGTATTCTTCTGTCAAGTCTAAATGCAGTGAAATGGCAATTTGGGCTCAACTCAGGCTGGGTTCTGACCTGGAAAGTACCCACTATTCCTCAGAAACCTTGTAAAGTTGGTTTCTATTTGCTAGGAAAAGAAAAGACCTTCATCACTTTCTTTCCTACTTGCAGAGCTCTTCTTCTCCAGGAGGGTGTCTAGTTCTCTATTAAACAGATGCACCTTCAGCAGATCAGACCCCAGGCTAGCTTTCAGTCTTTCCCAGCTAGCTTGTCTTCTTGCTGTAACATCACCCTGTATATAGGGTTTTCCCCACCATGCTGGCTGTCTTCCTTGATTCCATAGTCCTGGAAATTGCCAATGTGCTTCATTTCCTGCCTTTCCTTTCTTCTTTTCTCTTTGTCCCCAAGAGGCAGCCATAGAAGACTCCCCCAGAAGTCTCTAGCTCTTTTGTCCCTCTATCGATAATAAAAACTTTCTTCCTTGACCTCAGAACTACCATGTCTGCAGTTTCTTACTGTGCCCCCATGCATACAGTTTCTTTGTTCTGTACATTTAGTGTTTTGATTACTATGTGTCATGAAGACTGTCTTTTCTGGGCTTGTCTATTTTGTGTTTTGTATGTCTCTTGTACATTGATAGGCATCTCTTTCCTTCAATTTGACCATGGCCCATAGGCAACTGAGAGTTTATAAAGGTAAAAGAGGATCTTTGTGTTAGAATAAGGTGTTAATTTTAATTGGGCATGTTAATTAAGTGAGAGAAAGATGGCTTTTTGACTGCTCTAACACCTACTCCATGTCTTCATGTACCTTATGTCTAGCTGTGCTTAATCTTAATAACTAAAATCTTTAAATACACCATTTGATGGCTGCTTATGTATGTTTAAATAGTTTTTGAAATCAAAGAGACTTTGATAGCTGGACCTTGGTAGTCAGCTTATATCAAGACAGAGGGAATGAGGAAGAAGGATAAGGCCTGCCAGAGCCATATTTGCCATGCTCAGGCTGGATAGAGTCCCTTCAAAGTATGTTTTAGAAGCTCTTAGAGCAGTGACCTCTACCTGTTGCCTAGCCTTTTTTTCATGGAGTGCTTTTCCCTTCCTCTTATTCTAAAATATTGTGAATTGTGTTTGTTTGAGAAAACAAATGTATACATCTTGTTATTGCACCTGGATTGTCCTTTAACTGGAGAATGGAGATCATTTGTATTCAGAGTTGTTAATAAAAGTATGCATGACTTTCTACTGTTTTGTGGATTTTCTAAGCATTTGGTTTCATTGTTTTCTATTCCTTTCTTGCTTAACTATAATTTACCAGTGAGGATCTAAGAATGTGCTCAGAAGTAATTTGAACAGACTTTTTCAAGATACTGCATTTTTTAGTATGTTCACAAGATAGTGAATATAATTTGATAACCGTGTCAAATATTTCTTTGCTTTGTAAATTGAACTGACAGTTTTGTATAATAAAGGGCTAAGATTATGAACCATCTATTTGTCTAAAATATAATTGCTTTGACTCAAAAACTCTGCTGAGTACTCTTGGGCTTATTTTTCCATTCAGCCATTTCTTGTGATTGCTTGTGGTAAAACAATCTATTAAAATCTATTTTCATTAAAATATAATTTAATAAATATGCCAAAGCCATTCCAATAGCTCTCATTGTATTACAGGTAATATGCAGATACATATATTATTATGACAACTGAAAAGCTACTACTTGTGAACTTTGTTATTTGTATTATGTTAGGCACTGGATCCTTTCATGAGATGCCACATTTCTAATATTGTTTTCTTTTGCTTCTTTCTAGGCTTTATAAGCTTTGTACAAAGTAAAGTGTGTTTAGGGTGGAAAATATGCAATGACTAGAGTAAAAATGTCAAAGGATAGAGGAAGTAAGTTCAGGGTCATAACACATTTGCAATTATTTAATTTACCAGCCTGATAGCCTGTGTATTTTCTGGGAAGCTTCTTCCTCATGGTTTCAGGTCCTACTGTGGCTCAGGGACTAGGTCATGATTTTGCCAAACCTCTTTTGAAGCCCTGGTTATGGCATGACAGACACTTCCTGTTATTTTTAACCTTGGCATATGGCACAGTTGTTGTTTATCTTACCAACTTTCCCCAAACAGAATAGTAAAGTCTCATAGTTTAAACTTTGAAAAGAACATCTGTAATAATAAATTTACTCTGCTATACTCATTGGTTAGAGTCTTGTTCAACTATTATCAAGGAAGCTTCTTCTTGCAGGAAATGGGAACTATACAGAAATCCACAAGTGGACAATGTATAGAGACTGAGAGACTTTGGGACCCACAGCCCTCAATAAAATGTTTACTCCACACTCCTCCTATCAGGGGCCTGGGAACTAAGCAGAAGAGGAAGTGGGAAGACTTTAAGAACCAGAGGGGATGAATGCCTCAGAAAACAAAACAAAACAACAACAACAGGAACAAAAAAAAATTGTCTTCCAGTCACTACAGGACTGGTGCATGTATGAACTCACAGACACTGTGGCAGCATATACAAGGTTGGCACAGGTCTAAGCCAGAGGGAGTTCCAACATTGAAAGGGGGAATGGGACATGAGTTCCCATCTCTAACCAAGAATATATCTCCAATTGAAAACTACTTGTGGAAAAAGAAACAGCTTTTTCAATGGAGTACCACTTGGTATATAAACTACATTTAGGGAAAGACCGTCAAGCCCAGCAGTAGAAGGCCAACACAAAATGAACTCAGCTGTGGTTTTGGAGACTTGTTTTTTATCTCCTATTGCTTGGTTTGGCTTTATTTTAACCTTTCCAGTTTTCTGCTTGTATATTATGTTTAACGGTTTTTGTGAGTTTTTTGTTTGTCTATGTGTGTTTCTGTGTGTATGTGCTTCTCATGCTTTTTCTTTTTTTTAAAATTCTAGACTGTTTGCTTTTATTTTTATTTATCTGTTTCTTTTCTAAAGAGAGAGAGGAAAATAGCATGGAGTTGGATGGGTACAGAGATGGGGAGAATCTCAGAGGAGATGATGGAAGGGAAATCATGACCAGAATATATATATATATATATGTATATATATATGTTGCATGAAAAATATTTTCAATAAATAAAAATGCATAAAAATGGAGTTATAATGATTCATAAAGTTTTGAACATTTTAACTGGATTTAAAATATCTCAGAAACTTTGGTACATTGTCATTAGGTACACATTGGTCTTGAATCATTAACTTATTTTGTGTATATATTTGTAACTTTTTGCACAATAAAATATATAAAATATGGGGCTGGAGAGATGGTTTAGTGGTTAAGAGCACTTGCTGTTCTCCCAGTGGACCCAGGTTCAGTTCCCAGGACCCACATGGCAGCTTACAATTGTTTTCAGTTCCAGTTCCAGGGCCTCTGTTCCAACTCCCTCTAGAGGCGCTGTGCATGTACTTCATGGAGAGAGAGGGGGGAGAGAGAGAGAGAGAGAGAGAGAGAGAGAGAGAGAGAGAGAGAGAGAGAGAGAATATGAAAGAAGGAAGATTAATGTACCTGATCCAAGAGTTCAAATTTGAGGTAATCTTCTTTTCGGTCTGGGTCTTTGCTTCCTGGATCAGGGCATTCCTTTATGAAGAATAAAACTTCTCTTTTATTTTTCTAAAAGGAAAGCTGAACACAAAGAAAATATATGTGTAGTAATCTTATTTGCATTTCCACCCTTGATAAGCCATGCTTATGATTATTATCCTCTGTATAGTTATTGTTAACTCTTCGACATTTTTTTTTAAAAAAATTCTTTTTACTGTTTTTTTTTTGATAAATACAAAATAAAGAAAAAAAAAAAAGGAAACAGTATCTTTAAAAAAATCTAGAAAATACAAATCGAGAGTGGATATTCCACACATTTGATTAGCACTTCCTGCTTGTTTATAAACATAAGCTCCAGCTAAAACAAAAGTTATAGCTGAATCTACAGTAAAGGAGAAAAGACAGGCCGTGGTTTAATAATCTAGGCTGCCCAAAAAAACCAACCAACCAACCAAACAAACAAACAAAAATACCCCCAAAACTAAAAAAACAAAAACACCACAGGCTATTTGGCTTAAACAGAAACACATTTGTTTTTAAAAGTTCTAAAATCCAGAAGTTCAAGATACCATGATTTTGTGAAAACTATCTTTATACCATTATAAAATGGTAACTTATTTTGATATGAATAGGTAGGTGGGGGTGAGTTGCAGAGAAGAGAAAAAAAAAATGTTATAGTCTTTGTGTTCAGGTTACAATTGCTGTGGTGGAACTCCATGACCTAAAGCACTGAGGAGAAAAAGGGATTATTTGGCTTACACTTCCATATCACTGTTCACTATTGAGGAAGTCAGTAAGGCAACTCAAACAGGGCAGAAACCTGGAGGCAGGAACTGATGGAGGGTTGATGCTTACTGTCTTGTTCTCCCATAGCTTTCTCAGCCTGCTTTCTTATAGAATCCAGCACAGCCAGCCCAGGGAAGGAACAACCCAAAATGGGCCGACTCACCACCGTCAGTAACTAATTAAGAAAAAGCTTTTACAAGCTTGCTTATAGCCTACCTTTATGGAGGCATTTTCTAAATTGAGGCTCCCTTCTTTCTGAAGACCATAACTTATATCAAATTGACAAAACTAGCCAGCATAATGTTTCTATACCTTAGGGTCACAGTGCATCCATAGCAATGGTTTGTACAGTCTTCCCAATAACTAGGTTAAAAACTGGGTCTACTACTTTCACTAATCTGGAGGCTTAGTGATCACCACAAGTCAATATTCAGTAGCAAATGAGAACAAAAGAGGACTCTGCATATTGGGTCAAAGGCTAGGGGCATCAATTACTTTTGCCTATGTTCTGGTCATATACATTAAAGTTCCACAAAAATTCAAGATAATTTTGGAAATGTTGTCTACAGTGTGCCTGAGGTGAGAGCAAAAGGAAGCTTAGAAAAGATTTATCTTTTCTTCACAACATTTGCCTCTCCTATACTATTAAAGCTAGCTAGTAGGGATGAAGATTCCAGGTGAACATCAGCTTGATCTCTCTATGTTCTATGGCTCCACTTTCTTTTTTTTTTTTTTTTTTTTTTCCGGGTAGCAAAAAGAAGCTTTAATGAACACAGGCCGTGGGTCACCAGCAAAAGGGGAAGCTAGCGACCCGAGCCCAAGGCTTACAGAGTTTTTAAGGGAAGTTCTCCCGAGGAGGGGGAAATGGAGTCATCACCGCTCAGCTATCTGGTGCTCTTCGGAATTTGGGTGTAAACGAATTCCGGTGCTATCTGAGAGCCCATCTGGTTCTTCCTCAAACGCCTCGAGCTGAATTCCTGGTGTGGGGCATGAGAGCAAGGCACGGCATTTCTCTAATAAGTTTACAATTAGTTTACAATTTAACAGCACAGATGGCGAGTTTCCTTTTTACAATGGCCCATTCATTCCCTCCTTTTTCTTGTGCTGACCTTTAATCTTAAAGGTCACTGCCAGATATTGGCTGGTATCGCTGTCTCATGACCATCATTTTAACTCTATTTACCTGAGATCGTACAAAAGCTAAGATTTGGTTGAGGACACACGGCCCAATCAAGAATTAACACAATGAGTGGTCCGGTGAGGGCTAACAATAACGTGGTCAGCCACGGGGATCGATTGTACCAACCCTCAAACCAGCTTTGGGGCCTCACAAGCTCTTTCTCTGGCATCTAACCTTTCCCTAAGCTTTGTCATTGATTCCCGTACTACATAGGTATGGTCGGTGTAGGAGCAACAGTTTTCCTTTAAGGCGGCACACAAACCTACTTCTTTTAAGAACAACAGATCTAATCCTCGTCTATTCTGCAGAACCACCTCCGATAATGAGGTTAAAGATTTTTCCAGCGCAGTAACAGAAGTTTCAATTGCCCGCAGGTCCTGCTGGACAGCTGCTTCTAGAATCCCCAATTGCTGGGGACCCTCAACTAGTGCCGCCGCCCCCATCCCTACCCCAGCCAGCATTCCCGATCCTAGCAATACTGCCAGGGTGACACTGACTGGTTCCCTAGGGAATTGAGTTCTGCCTGCAAAATGCCCCTCAAATTCTTTAGCTGGGTAATAGACGTCTTGGATAGATTCGGACAAGGACACAAAAATCCCTAGACTGGTTGAAACTGGCGACCGAGCCACACGGGGTGAGCCCTGTACTGCACGCCCAATATAGACCTGGAGCTGGGACAAGGAAGAGAGCGCTATCTGCTGTTGTTATGCTTTCTGTTTGGGTGCAAAGATTTCCTTCCCCGGCAGGGTGTCCCAGGTAGGTTCCTAAGCCAGTCACCTCAGGTAAGGGTAAGGTTACAACCGGGTGTTGGTTACTGCTATTCTGCTTGGAACTTCTGGTATTTTAATCACAGGTTTGACCAGACCATTATGTTCTATCTGAGTTAATTACGGCTATCTGGGCTGGGTCACTCTGTTTCCTGGGACAGACTTGCAAAGCCAACTCTAGGCTGTAGGGACCTTTGGCCTTCACAAAAAGATTTATTTCCTATGTCAGGTTTCCTTTTAACTTAGCATTTCAACCTTTTTGGGGTTCGGGGTGTACCAGGGTGTAGTAGATTCTCTTTGCTGCTTCAAGCTGACATTGGGGCGCTGTTCTCAGGGCCCCAAAAGGTTGAAAAACTAGTAAAGGAACTAAGCTCCAGGGCTTCTGTCAGGAGCACGTAGCTGTCTGATCCAGTTGGCTCCACTTTCTATGGTCTCTGGCAATAGAGTATTCCATTAAATTCTGGAGGATTACTAAAAATGGCAATAGCTTAAAATGTTTGGCAGATTATGGGAATTCACTTGCCAACAACTCAAAAGGAAGTACCTAATTCCAAGAACCTGGTTTTTAAAAATTTAGTATCCTGTAATGTCTAATAGGAACAATGTAGCTTATTATAGGATAGGTGTATTTATACCGTGTGTGTGTGTGTGTGTGTGTGTGTGTGTGTGTGTGTGTGTGTGTGTGTGTGTGTGTGCTGCTACAATAGTAGGTTTTCATGTCTTTTCAAAATGTCTTTGTTGTTTTTAATACCATGCTGTACTCCCTTGTCTATATGCTCTCTCATCCTTTTCCTGACTATTTCTAGATCATTATTCCCCTTTAACCTTTTATACAACTTTGTTCTACCATGGCCCTTCACTGATTTCCTGATCTCTAAAGTTGTTCCAATGCTTTCTGAAGACAGCACAATCATGAATATGACCCACTGATGCAATAGGACCATGGACCCAGGCAAAGCAGAAGCCTGCCCAAAGGACATCAATATGGCTTCAGGCTGCTGCACAGATCACAGACATCTGCATGACCTGCAGTAGTAACATAAGCCACACACATCAGCACAGATTCTGCCTTCAGTAGGACCACAGGCCCAGACGTGGCCCCTGATGGCAGCATGGTTCATAGACATCAACATAGCTTAGGCTGCAGCATAGACATGAACAGTCGTATGGTCTTAGATAGTATCACAGGCCATAGACATCAACTCAGCCCTGCCTCCATTTAGGTCTATGGACCCATACGTGGCTCTCATTTGTAGCACAGACTAGAGACATAAGCAAAATCTTAGGTAGCTGAAAGGACCACATACTTCAGCATGGGCCCCTAGGCAGAAAAGCCCAAGGACATCACCAAGGTTTTAGTCAGCAGCATATACAGCATCTGTCTACATGAATCTTGGGCTTCATCATGGCCTGGGGCATTAGCATGGACTACAGACCCTAGCATCACCTCCACTGGCATCAAGGACCATGGTGTTGCCTTGAGGAGGTCTAATTAAGAAAGCAAATGGTTCCTTACCTTGGACCTCTGACATTTCACAGAGTTAGAACAATCCCTTGGCCTATTCCTTGCCCTACTGGGTAGTGACAACATTTCAACCTCAGCCCTCCCTCACACCTGTCTGTGCCATGTCATCTCCTGTTCTGCACACCTCTCTGTGCCGTACACACCACTCTGGTTTTTTTTTCTTTTTTTATCATCACTCTGTTTTTCTATCTTTCCTATTTCTTCATCCCATATTTGTTCATCTTAGTGGTGCACACCACCCATGCCATGGGGCAGCACTGTCTGTCTGCCTTCTGCTGTCCACTGAGAGGTGGGGCAGCCTCCTTTAGATTTTTTCCTCCCTCCCTCCCTTCCTTCCTTCCTTCCTTTTTGTTTTTTTTTGAGACAGAGTTTCTCTGTGTAATAGGCCTGGCAGACCTGAAACTAGCTCTGTAGATCAGGCTAACCTCAAACTCAAAGAGATCTTTCTGCCTCTGCCTCACAAGTGCTGAGATTAAAGGCATGCACCACCACTGCCTGACTTGGAATTTCTTGATTCAATTTAATTTTAATATTTTTCATTTTAAAATTTTAGTTAAAATATGATTACATAATTGTCTCTTCTCCCTCCCATGGTTTCCCCTTATTAACTTTCAAATTAATGACTTACTATTATTATTATTACATAGCCACATACAGATGCATGTATATATACACACACACAACTGGTTGAATACATTTATTTTTGCTTGTACATGATTTTAGCATTGAACCCTGGTATTATTAAATAATCAAATAAGGGTCTTATCCCCAGGATGAAGACTAATTTTATCAAAGATGGTTAATGATTCCATAGTACTCATTAATTAGATCAAGGTAGGCACATGATATGAGAGTTAGCCATGGTCTACATGGCACAATATCTGTTAAAAGAAAAGCCACAAAACTCCAAAACGGAAAGGAAAGAACTCATCAGTAACAGAATGCACTATCATGGCCACTAGAGTTAATAAGCATGTGTACTTGCAAATACTCAGATTCCATTTCAAAGACTGTCACCACAAGTGGATACTATCATGGGAGTTCAAAGTTCTCAAGACATCAGTTTCAGCTTGTGTGGTTAAACATACAAAGAGGAGTGGATTGCTTTTGTGAAAATTCTATTTTTAGTTTTAAGGAAGCCATGCTATTTTAAAATGGCAGTGTATAAAATCCTTTATGAAGGATTCTCTTTTCTCCAAGACTTTGTCAAAACTTATTATTATACAAGTTTTAACACACACTATATTGTCTAGGAGATTATATCTAATTATCTTAGTGTGTCTTAATCAACATTTGTTTGATTATTGAACATTTTATAAATGTTTCAAACATCTGATGGTGTTTTGTATTTATCTTTGCTCAGTTTTTATTTAGGTTACTGTGCTGTTGTTATGAAGTTAAGTCTTTTTTATATCCTTGCTTTTAAAGCCTTGTTAGGAATGTAGTTTGCAAATATTCTCTTCCTGTGTATAATTTCTATTTTTATTTTTCTCCTTTTGTTGAAAAGAGTATATTTATTTTTTTCATAATATATCCTGGCTATGTTTCCCCCTTCTACTCCTCCAAGTCCCCCTTTGCCTCCTTCATCTGTATCAACTCCCTTTATGACTCTCATTAAAAGAAAAAAGTATTCAAAAGGCTAAAAATAAAATATAACAAAATAAAATATGGTAAGGTAAAACAGAACCATCACTGCAGAGTTGGGCTAACAAACAGAGGAAGAGAAGCACAAAGAAAGGATCAAGAATCAGAGAGCCATTCATTTGCGCACTGGGGAATTCCATAAAATTCTAAACTGGAACCATAATGCATATGCTGAGGGCCTGCTGCAGACCCAGGCAGGCTCTGTTCATACTGCCTCAGTCTCTGAGTTCAGATGAGGTTAAGTGATGTTTATATAGAGCAACAGTTCTCAATCTGTGGTTTGTGATTCCTTTGGGGGTCAAAAACCCTTTCACAGGGGTCTCCTAAGTCCATTAAAAACACAGATATTTATATTACAATTCACAGCAGCACCAAAATTTTAGTTATAAAGAAACCATAAAAAATAATTTTATTACTGGGGGCCACTACAGCATGAGGAATTGGATTAAAGGATCATAGCATAGAAAGGCTGAGAATGACTGATCAAAGAGTATTCTTTTCTTGGTGTCTTTTATCTTCTTTGACTCTTACACTTTTTCCAACCAATTCTTCTTACACAGGGTTCTCTGAGCTCTGAGGAGAGGTATTTAATGGAGATACACCATTTAGTACTGTGTGTTCTGAGGTCTTTCACTGTGCATAAAGTCTGGCTGTGGGTCTATTTGTTCCCATCCGCCTTAGGAGGAAGCTTCTCTGGAGAAGACAGAGAAAATCATTGATCTATAAATATATCAGAATGTCATTAAGAATCATTTTTTACAGTGGTATTTGATTTTACCCTAGGTCTCTGGGCTATCTAGTCTCAGGTTCTTGGTTACTAAAGCAGTATGTTGTTTGTGTTCCATTTTGTGGAGTGGGCCTTAAGTCAAATCAGATATTGGTTGATTATTCCCACAAGCTTTGAGCCACCACTGCCCTTATGTATCTTGAGGGCAGGACACTATTGTAGACCAAAGGATTTGTGTTTACATTGGTGTTTATTTTTCTCTTTCGGTAGTTTGTAGACCACTTTCCTACACCAAAGACACTAGAATGTAGGGAGGATGGTTCTATGTAGGCACCAGCTAAACTTCTTCATTTCCAGTGAATTATGTAGGTGATCTCTTCAGTAATGGGGCCTAGCTGGCTGTTTGTGGGGAGCAACCTATAGTCTTGACAGCTTGGGTTGTTTAGGGATTCCCATGAGAACCATTTTACCAACAACTCAATTAGATGTTACCTAGGCCCTGTACTGGAAGTTTCAGTTGCTGACAAGGAATGGATATATGGAATGCTGTCTCTCCCATTATCTTGTGATTTTTCACAGATCGCCTTTATATCTGTATATATTTTAGGAAACTTTCACTGTATAATTTTTCCCTACTACCCCTCAAATAGCCCCTAATTTTAGATGTCCAAATTCTAGCTCCCACCATCATCTGTCCACAACTATATATTCATTTCCCTTTCCTACCAAGACCTATGTCTTGTCTCTGCTCCTCTACTCTATTTCTACCTGTGGTGGTTCTTATGGATTGCAGCCTGGTTATCATTGATTTAATATATACGTATCAGAGAATACATACCATAATTGTCTTTCATCACTCACTCAGGATGATTTATTCCAGTTTCAATCATTTATCTGCAAATTTCATATCATTTTAACAGCTGAGTAATACTCCATTGTGTAAATGTACCAAATTTTCTTTATCCATTCTTTTGTTGAGGAACATCTGGATTGTTTCAAGTTTCTGGATATTATGAATAAAGAAGCAAAGAATAATTGAGCAAGTGTCTTTGTGATAGGATGAAGTGTCTTTTGTGTATATGCCCAAGAGTGGTACAGCTAAATCTTGGGGGCAGATTGATTCCTATCTTTCTGAGGAACTGACATATTGGTTTCCATAATGGCTGTACGAGTTTGCACTCCCACTAGCATTGAAGTAGAGCTCCCCTTGCTCAACATCCTCACCAGCATGAGCTGTCATTTGTTTTATTGATCTCAGCCAAAATAGTTCTGATTTATATTTCCATGATGGCTAAGAATATTGTATATCTCTTTAAGTGTTTCTCAGGTATTTGAGATTCCTCCATTGAAAATTCTCTGCTTAGATCTGTATCCCACATTTTAAATGGAGTATTATTTGTCTTGATAGCTAGTTTCTTGAGTTCTTTATTATTTTGGATACTAGTCCTCTGTTTGGATGTATAGTTCTTTAAAAAAGAAACAAAAAAACCTTTTTTCAATTCTATAGACTATTGCTTTGTCCAAATGACAGTGTCTTGTGCAGAAGCTTTTCACTTTTATAAGTTCTCATTTATTATTTATTGATCTTAGTGCCTGTGCTAATGGTGTTCTGTTTAAAATTTCTTTCCCATTCCAGTGATTTCATGGCTATTCCCTACTTTCTCTTCTGTTAAGTTTAGTGTATCTGGTCTTTGATATATCTGGAGTTGAGCTTTGTGTAGTGTGATAAGTATGGATCTATTTAATTTTTCTACATTCAGCCATCCAGTTTGACCAGCACCATTTGTTGGAGAAAGGGCCCCTGAACTGACTGAGACTCAAGATGAGACAGAGAAGGGTTCTTGGATCTCCATAAACCTATCCAATTACTTTTTATTAGGTTCTATAAGTTACATTCACCTGATATTTTAGTTGTATGGAGTTCATAGTCTGGTTAAAGAGAGAAAAGTATATTAGCTCAAAATCAGACTATCTTGGATAAAACAGAGGGCAGTGGAAAGTCCCTGAAACTCTAATGTCTAATTAAAACTATTACTTGTAATTCATCCAATAGAACAACAGCTTCTCCAACCACAAGGTCTCCCATAAGTAAAATGCAATAAAAAAGCTAATAAAATGTTTTGATCCCCCTCTCACCTTTTATGTCATCCCTACCAAGCTACATAGCCAAGGGGCATTTGGCTTTTCTTGACCTCTGTCTAGATTTTAATTGTACTATAGTATGTAGTAGTAAAGTTCATAACAGTTCTGATGTCTTTAGGACATTCTTACCATTGTTTTGGCAAATGTTCTTTTGTAAGAATGCTAAATGGAATTTCTGGGGAATTAGAGATTATATTGTATCTGAAAGAATGAGCATGCTTTCATAGGAGATTATTTTCAAAAACAGAATCGCAACACTGTTATAAAGTTAAAATGATCTCTCAATGAGAAAGAATCTTTATTAAAGTAAGTATAATTTTCTTTCAGGAGAAAAAAATTTTCTCAAGTTGGAATAATCTTTAAGCTTTTTTTTTTTCTTTTTCTCTTATACATTATATCCCAATGGTAGACTCCCTTCCCCTCCACTTCTCCCAGTCCCTCACCCCTACCCCACTTCTCCCCGAGATGCACCCCTCATCTATTCCCCACCTTAAGAAAAGAGCAAGTCTCCTAGGGATAGCCACCAAACAAGACCTAAAAAGTTACAATAAAACGAGGTACAAATCCTCATATCAAGGCTAGACAAGGCAAATCAGTAGGAGAAAAAGGGTCCTAAAGTACAGACAAAAGTCAGAGACACCCCCTACTTCTACTGGTAGGAATCCCATAAGAACACCAAGCTATAACCATAACATATATGCAGAGGACTTAGCTCAAACATACAGGGTCTGTGTTTATTGCCTCAGCCTCTGTGAGCTTCTGTGAGCCCTGCTTAGTTGATTCTGTGGGCTGTGTTTTCCCAGTGTGTCCTTGAAGCCAGAGGACACTGGCCTACAGTCCTTCCCCACCCTCTTCTATGAGATTCCCTTGGCTCTACCTAGGGTTTGTCTGTGAGTCTCTGCATCTGTTTCCATCAGTTGCTGAATGACGTCTCAGTGATAACAATTGAGCTATGCATTCATCTACGAGGATAAAAGAATATCATTAGGAATCATTTCCTTGACTTTTTTTTTTTTTTTTTTTTTTTTGGCAGTTGTTCTCGGCTCTATCCTGGTTCTCTGTGATGTCCTGCTTTGGTTCCTGGCAATCCAGGTAGTGTCAGATGTGGTCTCCCCTCAAAGCATGGCACTCAAGTTTAGCCAGTCATTGGTTGGCCACTCCTACAACCTCTTGGCCACCATTACCCCAACATGTCTTGCAGGCAAGAGAGATTATAGGTTGAAAGTTCTGTGTCTGGGGTGATGTTGCTGTCCCACTGCTAGGAAACTTGCCTAGTTATAGAAGATGGCCAGTTCAGGCTCTGTGTACCCCATTTCTAGCAGATATTGTTAGGGTTACTCTCATAAATTCCAGGGAATTTCCACTGTACTAGGTCTCTACCTCCCAGATGCCTGTTCTTTCCAATTGTTTTGTAGTCATCTCCCTGTTTTTGTGACCCTCCCATGACACCTTGTGTTCCTATCATCACCTTCCCCCAGTTCACCCACAAAATATAGTCTATTTCTCCTTACCAAAGAGATTCATGTCACTCTTGAGCCCTCCTTGTTACTCAGTCTCTCTGAGTCTGTGGATTGTAGCATTACTAACCTTTACTTAATATCAAATGTCCACTAATAAGTGGGCACATATCATATTTGTCTTCCGAGGTCTGGATTACTCACTCTTTCCTTGCTCCATTCATTTGCCTGCAAATTTCATGATTTTTTTTAACAAGTAAGTAATACTTCATTGTGCAAAATGTACTACATGTTGATTTACATTTCCCTGATGGCAAGGGATGCTGAACATTTCTTTAAGCATTTTTCTGCCATTTGAGATCCTCTGTTGTGAATTCTGTTTAGATCTGTACTTCATTTTTAATTAGAATTATTTGATTTGTTTATTCTTAGTTTCTTGAGTTGTATATATACATGTACTTCTCTCTCTCTCTCTCTCTCTCTCTCTCTCTCTCTCTCTCTCTCTCTCTGTGTGTGTGTGTGTCTCTGTGTGTGTGTATTCTGGATATTAGCCCTATGTTAGATGTGGGATTGGTGAAAATCTTTTTCTTCTATAGCCTGTGTCTTTATCCTATTGTTGGTATTCTTTTTTTTCAACATTTGAATAAATACAAAGTTTATTTTTTATTATTTACTTGTTTACTTATATTACTATCGCATTTTTTTCTAATCCATCTATTTCCTTGTTCAGGCTCCATCCCACTTCCACCCCTCCTAGTCACTCACTCTTCTCTCCATCAGTTTATCTTCTCCCCAGCAAGGGCAGGAAGTCCCAAGGTGAATTAGTTCAACATTCACTCCATGCAGATCCAAATTCCTCACCCCCACATCAAGACTGAGTCAGGTGTTCCTCTGGAGTGATATTCAAGATATTCAGTGGTTGTGGTTTGCAGCTTGGACATGCTCAGCTTTGTTTGTTTGTTTAAAGTCCACTAATGAGTAAGTACATCCCCTGTTTATCTTCCTGAGTTTGTGAGACCTTGCTCAGGAGCATATTCTCCAAATCCAACCATTTGCTTGCAAACTTTAGGGTATAATTTTTTTCTCACTGCTGAGTAGTATTCCATTGTGTAGATGTACCACAGTTTGTTAATACATTCTTCAGTGGAGGGGCATCTACGTTGTTTCCAGGTTCTTGTTATTATGAATAATGCAGCTATGAATACATAGTTGAGCTAATGCCATTGGATTGTGAATGTGCATGTTTAAGGTATATGCCTAGTAGTGGCATTGCTGAATCTTTGAGGAGATTGATACCTAGTTTTCTGAGAAAATGACATACTGCATTCCAGAGTGGCTGAACAAGCTTACACTCCCACCAACAATGGAGGAGTGTTCCCCTTGCTCTGCAACCTCTCCAGCATAGGCTTTTATCTTAGCAAATCTGACAGGTAGAAGATGGTTTGCATGTTTTCAATTTGCATTTCTCTGATGGCTAAGGATGTTGAGCACTTTTTCAAGTGCCATTCAGCCATTTGTAATTCATGTGCTGAGAATTCCCTTTTTAGTTCTGAACCCCATTTTTTGATTGAGTTATTCAAGATTTTGGGCTCTAGTTTCTTGAGTTCTTTATATATTTTAGAGATCAGTCCTCTATCACTTGTAGGGTTGGTGAAAATCTTTTCCCATTCTGTAGGTTGTCCTTTTGTCCTATTAATAGTGTCCTTTGCTTTATAGAAGCTTCTCAGTTTCAGAAGGTCCCACTTATTCATTGTTGTTCTTAGTGTCTGTGCCACTGGTATTATATTTACAAAGTGGTCACCTGTGTCAATGCATTGGAGGTAAATTCTCACTTTCTTTTCTATCAAGTTCAGTGTGGCTGGATTTATGTTGAGGTCCACTTGGATTTGAGTTTTGTGCAGGGTGACAGGCTTGGGTCTATTTACATTTTTCTACACACTACCATCCAGCTATGCCAACACCATTTGTTAAATATACTATTTTTTTCTATTGAATATTTTGAGCCTCTTTGTCAAAGATTAGGTGTTCATAGGTTTTTGAGTATATATTTCCATCTTCAATTTTATTCCGTTGATCCAGAAGTCTGTTTTTATGCTAGTACCAGGCTGTTTTTATTACTGTAGCTCTATTGTATAACTTAAAGTTGGGGATGTTGATGCCTTGTGAGGTTATTCTGTTGAGCAAAATTATTTTAGCAATCCTTGCTTTCCTGTTAGTCCAAATGAAATTGAGTATTGTTCTTCTAAGGTCTGTAAAAAATTGTGATGGAATGTTGAAGGGAAGTGCATTGAATCTGTAGATTGCTATTGGTAGAATTGCTACTTTTATTATATTGATCCTACCTCTCCAGGAACATGTGAGGTCTTCCCATTTTCTGATATCCTCTTCAATTTTTATCTTCAGTGATTTAAAGTTTTTGTCAAATAGACCTATTACTTCTTTGGGTATAGTTACTCCAAGGTATTTAATGCTACTTGCAGCTATTGTAAAGGGTGATGTTTCCCTTATTTCTTTTTCAGCCCTTTTATTTTTAGTGTATAGGGGGGCTACTGATTTCTTTTAGTTAATCTTATATCCTGCTACCTTGCTGAAGGCATTTATCAGCTGTAGAAGTTCCCTGGTAGAATTTTGTGGATCACTTATGTATACAATCATATCATCTGCAAATAGGGATAGTTTTACTTCTTCCTTTCTAATTTGTATCCCCTTAATCTCCTTTCCTTCTCTTCTTGCTTTAGCTAAAACTTCAAGAACTATATTGAATAGATAAGGGGAGAGAGGACATCCTTGTCTAGTTACTGATTTTAGGGGGATAGCTTTCAGTTGTTCTCCATTAAGTTTGATACTGGCTGTCGGCTTCTTGTAAATCTCCTTTATTATATTTAGGTATCCTTCCTGTATTCCTGATTTCTCCAGAACATTTCTCATAAAGGAGTGTTGGATTTTGTCAAAGGCTTTTTCAGCATCTAAGGATATGATTATGTGGTTTTTTCCTTCAGTTTGTTTATATGATGGATGACATTTATGGTTTTTTTTATGTTGAACCATCCTAGAATTTCTGGGATTAAGCCTACTTGATCATGGTGAATGACTTTTTTTATATGTTGTTGTAATCTGTTTGCCAGAATTTTGCTGCGTATTTTTGCATCAGTGTTTATGAGGGAGATTGGTGTGTAATTCTCCTTTGCTTTGTCTTTGAGTGGCTTGGGTATTAGGGTAATTGTGGCCTCTAAAAAGAGTTTGGCAATATTTCTTCAATTTCTACTGTGTGAAACATTTTGCTGAGTAATGGTAGTAATTCTTCTTTGAATGTCTGGTAGAATTCTGCACTGAAACCATCTGGACCTGTGCTTTTCTTACTTGAGAGGCTTTTAATGACAGCTTCAATTTCCTTTAGGGCTATATGTCTGTTAAAGTATTTAATCTCATTTTGATTTAATTTTGGTAAATGGTACCTGTCCAAAAAGCTGTCCATTTCTTCTAGGTTTTCTATTTTTGTGGGGTATAGATTTTCAAATTATGATCTGATAGTTCTCTGGATTTCCTGGGGGTCTGTTTTTATGTTCCCTTTTCATTTATGATTTTGTTGATTTGAATACTCTCTGCTTTGTGGTTAGTTTGGATAAGGGCTTATCTATCTTGTTGACTTTCTCAAAGAACTACCTCTTTGATTCATTGATTCTTTGTATTTGTATTATTCTTTTTGCTTCAATTGTATTGATTTCAGCTCTAAGTTTGATTATTTCCTGTCGTCTACTCCTAGGTGAGTTTGTTTCTAATCGTTCTAAGGCTTTCAGCTGTTAGTTCTCTAATATGGGATTTCTCTGGTTTTTACATATAGGCATCTAGTGCTATGAATTTTCCTCTCAAGACTGCTTTCATTGTGTCCCACAATTTTGGGTACATTGTGGATTCATTTTCATTCAATTCTAGGAAGACTTTGGTTTATTTCTTAATTTCTTCCTTGACCCAGAGGTGGTTCAGCTGAGTGATGTTTAGTTCCCATGAGATGGTAGGCTTTCTGTAATTTTTGATATTGCTGAACTCAAACTTTAGGCCATTGTGGTCTGATATGATACAAGGGATCATTTCCTTTTTTTGGTATCCATTGATATTTGCTTTTTGACCAATTATGTGGTCAGTTTTAGAGAAAGTTCCATGTGGTGCTGAGAAATATGTATATTTCTTTGCATTTGGGTGGAAGCTTCTGTAAATATCAATTAAACCCTTTTGCATCATAAACTCTTCTTGATTACTTTTTTCTGTGTTGAGTCTCTGTCTGGTTGACCTATCTAAGGGTGAAAGTAGGGTATTGAGTCTCCCATTATTAGGGTGTGAGAGTTGATGTGGGATTTCAGCTTTAGTAGTGTTTCTTTTACATAGATAGATACCCTTATATTAGGGGCATAAATATTCAGGATTGAAATCTCCTCTAGATGTTTTTTTCCTAAGATGAGTAAGTAATATCCATTCTGGTGTCTTTTAATTGATTTTAGTTTGAAGTCTTCTTTGTTCGATATTAAGATGGCAATACCAGCTTGTTTCTTAGGGCTATTTGATAGGAAAATCTTTTCCCAAACCTTTACTCTGAGCCTGTGTCTGTCTTTAAAGTTGAGCTATCTTTCTTGTGTGCAGCAGAAGGATGGCTTCTGTTTCTGTATCCATTGTGTTAGCATGTGTCTTTTATAGATGAATTGAATCCATTGAGATTAAGGGATATTATTGACCACTGATAGTTATTTCCTGTTATTTTTGGTGGTGGCTTGTATGTATTCTCTTTCTCTGGGTTTTTCATCTGTGGTATTATTGATTGTTCCTGCTTTCATCGGTGTATCTGGGATCCTTAGGTTGGAGTTTTCCCTCTAATACTTTCTGAAGGGCCGGATTTGTAGACAGATATTGTTTAAGTCTGAGTTTGTCATGAAATATCTTGTTTACTCCATCTATGGTGATTGATAATTGTGCTGGATATAGTAGTCAAGGTTGGCAGCCATGCTGTTTTAGTGTCTGTATAACTTCTGACCAAGACTGTCTTGCTTTCATTGTTTCTATTGAATACACAGGTGTTATTCTGATGGGTCTGTCTTTATAGGTAAGTTGGCCCCTTTCTTTTGAAGCTCTTAAAAATTTTCTTTGTTCTGTGTATTTTGTGTCTTGATTATTATGTGGCAAATGGACTTTTTTGGGGGGATCAAATCTATTGGGTGTTCCATAAGCTTCTTGTATCTTTATAGGCATTTCTTTCTTTAAGTTGGGAAAGTCTTCTTCTATGATTTTATTGAATACATTATCTGTGCCTTTGAGTTGGTGTTCTTTTCCTTCTTCTATTCCTATTATTCTCAGGTTAGGTCTTTTCATGGTGTCCCAAATTTCTTGAAGGTTTTGTATTATGGCTTTTTTGGTTTTCATGGTTTCTTTGATTGATGTATCTATTTCTGCTATTGAGTCTTCTATTCTAGAGATTCTTTCTTCCATCTCTTGGATTCTGTTGGTTATACTTGTATCTGTAGTTCCAGCTCTTTTCTTCAGGGTTTCTATTTCTACCTTTGCCCCATTTTGAGCCTTTTTTATTGCTTCTATTTCAGTTTTTAGTTTCTGGAACGGTTCTTTCAATTTTTGGTTTTCCTTTTCTTGGTTTTCTTTCAAGGATTTGTTCATCTCTTCTAATTTTTTGTTTGTATTTTCTTCTTTTTCTTTAAGTGAATTTTTATATCCTCTTTGAAGGCTTCGATAATATTCATAAAGGTGCTTTTGCTGTTTTTTCCTCCTGTTTCCTCTTCATTGCTCTGTCTTATAGTTGTAGAACCACCAGTTTCTTCTGGTATTGCCTTGTTATTCTTTATATTGCTATATGTATTCTTGCACTGGTGTTTGCCCATGGCTTTAGTGGTTCACAATTAGTCAGCTCCTATTCAGTTGTGGCTAGAGGGCTTTTGTGTCTCTTGTCTCCTCTGAGCAAGGGGTCTGTTTGATCTTTGACTCTGCTCTGGACAGGGGACTAAGTTTCCAAAGCTCTCAGTCTTTGTCTGATGATGCAGTTCACCCTGGAGACGGAGCCAAGCTGGGCAGGGTTTAGGGCCTGTCTGGCGGGAAGAGTCTGCGATCAGACCCTTGGGTGCAAGCCTGATCCCAGAGAGTAATTCTCCGGACTGGTGCCCAGGAGCTGGAATCTGCTTACTTTTGACTCCACTCTGAATGGAGACGGAGTTTCAAAAAACTGGATTTTTTTTTTAAAGGGATTGATACATTTCCTCTTTAAGGACCTCTGTCATCTTCGTAAAGTTGATTTTAAGGTCATTTTCTTGCCTTTCAGCTGTGTTGGACTAGTCAGAGATTGCTATCATAGAATAGTAGGGTTCTGGTGGAGAAATATTGCTCTGGCTATTGTTGACTGTGTTCTTATACTGGTGTCTAGGCATCTGGGTTTGGGTAATTAATTATAGGTCTACATGCTGATTTGATGATTTTTTTTTTCCTTTTGGCTTCTCTTTTCTCTCTTGGCATTTGGCTGAGTGGCCTGTGGTTGAAAAGAGGTTCTTCCCGAGTTGGGTCTACAGTTCTGGTAGCCTGACATCTGGTCCAGCCAGGGGTCCTCTATAGGAGTTGGGTGCTGGGATGTGATGATAGGGAGAGATAGAGAGGTTAAGGATAGGCTGTGCAGGTGCTGAGTAAGGGCAGTACTGGGTTGGGTTAGGTACTTGTGGTTTTGGTGACCTCCACATCCTTTGGTTCAGCAAGGTGCCTCTGTTGGAGTTGGGGATTGGGATATGAGTGAGCTGGACAAGTGAGGGTGGTCTGTAGGTAACCAGGCTATCTGGGGTTCCAGCTGCAAATGTGGCCTCTGGTGAAACTTCCACCAAGAAGTTATGAGTAGGGCTATGGTGACAAGTGTAGGAGGGGTATGCTCGGCAGGCACTGAGAGAGTATTAGCAGTTTGTTGATGGGAGCCTTACCTGGGGTTCTAGTGGAATAGGGGGCTTATGCCAGAGTTGCAGTGATTTGGTTCTTTCCTAGGGTTTGCTGCCTAGCAGCCAGATATAGAGCCTGGTGTTTACAGAAATTTAAGTTCAAGTGATGATTCCAATTTGAGTTTTTATATATAAGTTTGCATGATTTCTTGGATTTTTTGAAATTATTTGCTTAAATTTTATCAGTATTGTGGTATAAAAATATCATCCTCACCTCAAAGAGGATAAGAGATATTTTATTCTGTCGCTAATTATGAGTTATTATGTCCAAGAACACAGATATAGATTATCCCAAATTCCATGATCTAATACAGAAACACTTTTGTGAAATATTTTAATAAGAAGACAAAGGAATTTATAAATTTGGGTTCACTTTTAAACTGATGGGAACTTTTAAACTGCACTTATGCATGTGGTTACCACAAAATAAGAATTTCAGCTATAGACTCAAATGCTATTTGATAATGTGTAGCCTTTTGGTTGGTAGAAACTAGAAACCGAATTTTGTTAAGTCAATACATTTCAAGAGGTTTTTTTTATCCAACTAGTCAGGATATTTGATCTCACACAGAGGTGGGCATGAAGTGGCTATTTATTGGGTTAAGGATTGCCATAGATGTACTATAGTTTCTGAACTTGCAACATTCCAATGTCTTCACATCACAAGTTATAATTATTAGTCAATCAGCCCTTGAAAACACAGCTTTTTCCTCTAGTAATTCTTTTTCAAATCTACAATAGAAAAGAGCAAGTAGGGCAAGAAGAAATACAAAGTGTAGTTTGAGGAGAAAAAACCCCAAGGAAATATAAGGTCTTATGCTGAAAGAGATAAGAAGATGCCCAAAGGAAAATGGAATACAGGGAGTGGTGCCTCAGCATGAGACTCAACCAGGGTAATTGTGCAACCTGTGAAAAGAAGAGGCCCCCCAAAATCATCTGTTTCTAAGAGCAACAACAAAGGAGCGCTCATAAAAATTTAACTCATCAGAGAAACAAAAGTTTTTGTATTGCATGAATTCTATTTGGCTTTATAATAGAAACTCAGAGCCCAAGATTGGAAAAAAGCTGAATTATCGGACAGATAAGGAACAAACCACAGCCAATTCACAGCCAGCCAACTCTTCAGGCCTCTCTCCACATATCCTTTGACTCCAGGCTTCTCTGTCCTCAGCCAACAAGGGAAGTCACAGGTAAAGCTAAACTCTTCCCTTCTCTCCTTTTGCCCTGCTATATAGCCTGAAGTTTCTGGCCTGGCCTAGCCTCAAGGTATGGACCCTATCATAGAAGCTTAGTCCCAAATAATTACACAAAGGCTTCTATTAATTACAAACTGTTTGGCCTATGTCTCAGGCTCATGACAACTGGCTCTTACAACTTAATACATTTTTATTAAGCTATGTATTGCCACATGGCTCTATGGCTTTACCTGTGTCCATTACATCTTGCTTTTGGGGCAGCAGCCTGCTGCTTCTCCCTCTGATTCCGCCCTTCTTCATCTTTATCTCTGCTTGGATTTCCCACCTACCTCTAAGCTGCCTTGCCATAGGCCAAAACAGCGTTTTTATTAAACAATGTTGATAAATCATATTCATAGTGTATTTTACTTTCTGGTTTAAATTTTTTAGAGCTAGGATTAAAGGTGTGTCCCATAACTACTTGGCTCTGTTAGGCCTTGAACTCACAGCATCCAAATCTCTGCTTCAGGAGTGATTAAAGGTGTGGGTCACCACTCCCTGATTTTCATAGCTTGGCTCTGTGAGTGGTTTCTTCCTCTGATATTTCAGACTATTTTTTATTAAATATACAATATATCACCATAG
Source organism: Sigmodon hispidus (assembly GCA_004025045.1). Taxonomy (NCBI): domain Eukaryota; kingdom Metazoa; phylum Chordata; class Mammalia; order Rodentia; family Cricetidae; genus Sigmodon; species Sigmodon hispidus. The sequence continues at coordinate 55,751 of PVIH01001684.1, read as the reverse complement.
TTCTGATCAATAAAGTTTGCAATTTTGTCATGTAAATGTCACCATTCATATCTGATTCTGAATGTTTTAATGTCTGAATAGTACTACAGAAATGATGTTAACTATACTTAATATTCTTGAAATTATAAGTCAGCTCCTTTTTATCATTAGTTTAATATGTAGTGAAGTATAAATTTGTTTTTAATTATTTCTTTTATTTTTGAGATTATAATATAATTGCATCCTTTATCTCTTCAATTAATTTGCTATTAAATAAAACATAGGTGCTATTTTATGCCCCTAGAAAGAGATGCACAAAATGATGGGCAATACCAAAAGTTGGTGAAGTTACAGAACAACTAACACTCTTAAACCTTGGTGTTTGTGGACAACTGTAAGATCTTGCTATTTCTCAAAGTAAACATTTCATTTATCTTTATGAGAACAGAAATAAGTTTAGATATGCATCAAGACAAAGTGCAAGACTATTTATATGAGCTTAATTTGTAAGAGTCAAAACAGCTCAAATGACAACTGAAAAATGATTTTTTTTAAAAAGTATGCTACAAGAAAATAATGTAAACTTGTAAGAAGGAACAAATTGCTAATACGCCCATTGAAAACATTTAAAAATATATTAGATTTAGCTAATAAATGCAAGCAATAAAAAGTAGATTTTATATGTCTTTTTTCTTATGCAATTCAAAAATAGAGGAGATAAAAATTGGAGCTGATTAGCTGAAAGTAGAGAAGAGGGTAGGTATGTAAACATAAGTTTATCTTCTGGGAGATCGGATATAGTTTAGAATTTAATCTGTGTGGTATGGATAATGCATATGCCATACTCTCTAGACCTATACATTTGAAATTTATGTCTATTGAAATTTCTTTGACTTTTAAAAGGGGAGCTCTTTAGAAGTATATCTGCAACAACTTTAGTCTTAGTTCATGATTAGTAAAATGTTCTAGCCCAACCTATACTTAAGAAATGCTTTTTTTCTTCAAGTGCCAGATAAGTTTGCTTACATTTCTCATTTATTTATAAAAGCTATTGTACATTAATCATTTTTGCACTCAATTTACTCTAAGACCTGATATTATTTGTTTTATTTTAAAATGTTTCATAAAAAATATTTTGATTGTATTTTTTCCTACCTCATTTCTTCCAAGATATTCCACAATCTCACCTAACTTCATGTTTTTGAAAATAAGCAACCCAACCAGCCAAACCACCAAACAAAAAGCAACCAAATAAGCAAACAGACAAAGCAGACAAAACACATGGAGTACATTTTATGTTGGCCGACTGCTCCTGAGCCTGGGACCTGTTCTGGAGTATTGTTGATAATCTCAGTGTCAGTTTATTGGAGAAAATATCTTCATCTTCCAAGAAGCTATCAATTACAAATAGATTAGTTAGTGTTGGGCCTTTGGGTCCATTTTCCCTTCTCTATGCTGGCATTTTGTCTGGATAGAACTTAGTGCAGGTTTTGTGCATGCTTTAAAAGTCTTTATTTGCATTGGCTCTGTTATGTTTGGCAAACACTATTTCCCTGCAGTTTTCCTTCATTTCCAGCTCTTATAATTTTTCTGCTTTCTCTTCTGAATCTTGAAAAGAGGAGTTTGATAAAGGCATATTATTTAGGGTTGAGTGTATCAAATTCACTTTTTACACATTAGCCAGTTGTGGGTCTCTGTGTTAATTATTATCCACTATAAGAAGAAACTTATCTCATAAGGGTTGTGCTGATCTATGCTTATAGAAGTGTCATTAGGAGTCATTTACTTGCTAGGTTCATTTAACATCATAATGTTAGGATTTCCCCTAGGGCTCCTGAGCCATTTAATATCAAATTCTTGCCCTCATTAACAGTATACATGATAAGTTCCATCTTATGAAGCAAGCTTTATATCCAGCCAAAAAGTACTTGGTTAGTATCATAACATTTGTGCCTCTATTGCTTCAGAATATTTCACAGGCTAGTCTCTACTGTAACTCACAATGTTTGTAGCTGGGTGTATGGTGGGAATGTTCATTTGTATGCTGTAAATAAAGGAAATGTTTTGGACATGGTGAGCACAATAACAATAGGCAGGAAATCAGAGACAGGTAGAGGAGGGTGGAGTTAAGTCAGTCAGAAGAAACATGTACAGGACCCAGGTGAGCTGGCCACTGGCCACGTGGCCAGAGTGATTAATGAAAATGGGTTGAATTAAATTAAAGAACTAGCTAGCATTGTGCCTGAGACATAGGCCAAATAGAATAAAATTAATATAAGCGTTGGAGTCATTTTGGGGAGTAAAAGCAGCCATGGGCAGGTATGGAGTTGGAAACCAAGAACTGTGAGATTTAAAATCCATATATATATTAGGAAGCTTTTACAGTTGTTGGTTTTCATATGGCTTTTCAAAATGCCTTGATTTGTATTTTTTCCTTCTTATATTCCCTAATTTACCTTACTCTTCCATACATCTGTCCATTTAATACTCCTAATTTATTTTAATTTTAAAATGAGATCATAGCCAAACCTGTACACCCACTGCTTTAGATGAAAGTAGAATATTGAAGATTCAGATGGGACCTCATTTCTCTCCCAACTTCACCCATATATTTTGCCTCTGGAAGTTACTACTAAACTATCTTATATCCCAACTCCCTGGGGACACCAGAGTTATTAGTGTAAATATTATAAAATACAGATATGCTTTTGCCTCTAGGTACCCAGTCCTTGACAAGGATGACCAGTTTACTGGCTATACCAACTCATGAAAAATTTATGTTCATGTCATTTTCTGTAGGCCCCTGAGATCCTGTCCCAAGAAGCTGAAGAGACCAATGCAACTCTGCACCCAGTTGTGTGGTGTATTTAGTAAAATTGTCTCCCAAAGGCTCATATACTTCAATACTTAGTCAGCAGATAATGGCCCTATTTGAGAAGAAACAGGAGTGTTTGAAGTTTTGGCCCTCTTGGAGGAAGTATGCCCTTGGGGTGGGCTTTGAGGTATCAAAAATCTCACAGCAGGCCCAGCATCTTTCTACAGTGCCATTCTTGCTGCCATGCTGCTTGACAGGATGGTAACAAACTGAATACCTGATACTGTAGGAAAGGCCCCAATTAAATGCTTTCTTTTATAGGAATTTCTGTGGTCATGGTGTCTCTTCACAGCAACAGAACAGTGACTAAGACAGAAGTTGGTACCAGGAATTTTGGTAACATGCCTGACTATGATGTTTGTTGGAGGAATATGGAAGACTTTATATTTAAAAAAGATAAGTTGAGAGATTCTATAGGCACAGGTATAGCAGACATCAGTTGAAAAACAGGTGAGTCACTGACATCTCAGCTGAGCTGTCCCAACCTCTAGACCCTAAGTTCTAGGGCATATCCAATGTCCCTTTTTCTCCCATCAGAGCACCAAGGCAGACCCTGACCTCATCTCTGGTGGAATTCCACTGATCTGTTATGGTCTCCATCAGCTGCCAGCATGTGAGAGACCTGCCTGCAGGCTGGACCACCACTGCTGCCACCCACTGGATTCTGTTTCCCCCAAGATCTATTCTAGTACCCAACTACACCCACCTCACCATCACCCTTCCCCGAAACTTCAGAAGACTCCATAGGCACAGGTATAACCCACAAGAGTTGGAAGAACAGGAGGTATGCTGAATCTAAGCAACCAAACCCCCACAAACCTCAGTGGAGACATTCTACTGGATCTGAGGACCGAACAGTCACCAGAACTTTTGGCCATTCAGGTCAGAAGACAATAAAGAAAGCAGACAGTAAAGGAACAAAACACCTATCCAACAAAGACAGACACAAGAATCAATACCCAGACCTATAATCATCCCAAATCCAGATGTGTAAATGCCAGTGTAAAAGTACATTTAATACAAGAAAAGGCAATATGATATCACCAGAACTCAGCTATCCAATGACAGCAAGACCTGAACATTCCAACACAGCTTAAGGAAAACAATCTTAAAAATAATTTTATAAAGATAATAGAGTCTCTTAAAAAGGAAACAATTTTTTTAAAGAAATTGAGGAAGAGATAAAAATTAGAAGAAATCAATAAATCCCTTAAAGAAAGCCAAGAAACCCAAGAGAAAACATAAACAATCAAACAGGTGAAGGAAACAATTCTAGACTTGAAAATTGAAATAGAAGCAACAACAACAAAACACAAACAGAGGTAATTCTGGAAATAAAAAAGGTGGATAAGTAAAAAGGAACTATAGGTTCAAGCATCACCAACATAGTACAAAAATGGAAGAGAATCTTAAGAATTAAAGATACAATAAAGGATATAGATTATTTATTGGTCAAAGAAAATGTTAAATCCAAAAAATTCCTAACACAAAACATCCAGGAAATCTGGGACACCATAAAAAGACCAAACCAAGGAATACTAGGAATATAAGAAGAAAAAGAATCCTAGCTCAATAGCACAGAAAATATATCCAATAAAAATCATAGAAGTAAACTTTTCCAAACTAAAGACAGACATGCCTATAAAGTTACAAGAAACTTACAGAACATCAAGTATTCTGGACAAAAAACATCTCCTTGCCATACAATAATTCAAACACTAAGTGTACAAAATAAGAAAGAATATTAAAAGCCACAAAGGAAAAACGCCAAGTAATGTTTAAAGACAGGCTAATCAGAATTACATCTGACTTCTCAATAGAGACCCTCAAAGTCAGAAGGGCCTGGGCAGATGTTTTACAGAGATTAAGAGACCACAGATGCCAGCCCAGACTATTACATCTGACAAAACTTTCAGTTACCACTGATTGATATCTCATGACAAAACCATACCTAAACAATGCCTATTTACAAATCCAATAATACAGAAAGTACTGGAAGGAAACTCTAATCCAAAGAAGTTAGCTGCTCCCAGGGAAACATAAGCAATAGATAATCTCATACCAACAAAACCAAAAGAAAAGAAACACACACACACACACACACACACACACACACTCACACACACACTACTACCAATACCAAAGCCAAAAAATAATAGGAATTAACAATCACTGGTCATTAGTTTTCTTTTAGTATCAATGAACTTAATTTGCCAATAAAAAGACATAGGCTAATCGAATGGGTACAAAAACAGGATCCATTATTTGGCTGCATACAAAAAATACACCTCAATTTCAAAGATAAACATTACATCAGAGTAAAGGGTTCAGAAAAGATTAGGATAGCAAGTTGGTGTAGCTATTCTAATATCTAACAACATAGACTTCAAACTGAAATTAATTGAAAGACATGGCAAAGGACACTTCATATTAATAAAAGGAAAAATTCATCAAGATGATTTCTCAATTCTGATTATCTGTGCCCCGAATACAAGGGTACCCACTTATGTAAAAGAAATATTATTAAAATTTAAACCACACATCAAACCCAACACATTAAAAGTAAGAGACTTCAACACCCCACTTTCACTAATGGGCAAGTATTCCAGACAAAAACTAGGGAACTAATAAAACTAGCAGATGTTATGACTCAAATGGACCTAACAGACATCTACAGAACATTTCACCCAAACACAAAAGAATATATTTTGTTCTCAGCACTCCATGGAACTTTCTCTAAAATTGACCACATACTTGGCCACAAAGCAAATTTAAACAGATACTAAGAAAATTGGAATAAGTCCTTATAACTTATTGGATCGCCATAGGTTAAAGTTAGAATTCAACAACAACAAAAACTACAGAAAGCCTCACTCTCATGGAAACTGAATTGCCACTGAGTCAAAGAAGAAATAAAGAAATTAAAGACTTCTTAGAATTCAATGAAAATGAAGGAACATATCCGAACTTATGGGACATTATGAAAGCAGTACTAAGAGAAAAATTCATAGCACTAGATGCCTACATAAAAAAGTTGGGGAAATCTCACACTAGAGATTTAACAACACAGCTGAAAGCTCTAGAACAAAAAGAAGCAGTCTCATGTAGGAGGAGTAAATGGCAGGAAATAATTAAATTCAGAGCTGAAATTAATAAAATGGAAACAAAGAGAGTATTACAATGAATCAATGAAACAAAGAGTTGGTTCTTTGAGAAAATCAACAAGACAGACAAACTCTTAACCAAAGTAACTAAAAGACAGAGAGAGAATCTCCAAATTCATCAGAAATGAAAAGGGGGGTTGTAACAACTGGCACTGAGTTAATCCAGAGAATCATTAGGTTATCATAAACTTGTACTACAAAAAAACGGGAAAATCTAAAATAAATGGGGATTTTTGTGATTGGTACCACATACCAAAATTAAGTCAAGACCAGATAAACAATTTAAATATATCTATAGCCCCTAAGGAAAGAGAAGCATTCATATTTAAAGGTTCCCCCCCACACAAAAAAAGCTCAGGGCCAGATGTTTTCAGTGTAGAATTTCACCAGACTTTTAAAGAAGAGCTAATACCAATAGAAACAGAAGGAACAGTGTCAAACTCTTTTTATGAGGTTACAGTTACTCTGATACTCAAACCACACAAAGACTCAACAAATAAAGAAAATTACAGAGCATTTTCTCTTTTAAACATTGATGCAAAATACTCAATAAAATTCTGGCAAACTGAATCCAAGAACACATTAATAAGATCATTTCCCATGATTAAGTAGGCTTCATCCCAGAGATGCAGTGATGGTTCAACATACAAAAATCTGTCAATGTAATGCACCACACACACACACACACACACACACACACACACACACACACATCTCATTAGATGTTGAAAAAGCCTTTGACAAAATCCAACACCCCTTCATGATAAAGATCTTGGAGAGATCAGTGATACAAGGAACATTCCTAAACATAATAAAGGCAATATACAACAAGCTGACAGCCAACAGCAAATTAAATTGAGAGTAACTTAAAACAATTATACTAAACTCAGGAACAAGACAAGGCTCTCCATTCTCTTCATATCTATTCAATGTAGTACTTGAAGTTCTAACTAGAGCAATAAGACAACAAAAAGAGATCAAGAGGATACAAATTAGAAAAGAAGAAGTCAAATTATGGCTATTTGCAGATGATAGTATATAAAAGTGTCCCCCAAAAATTTACCTGGGAACACCTACAGCTGATAAACACCTTTGGTGGTGTGACTGGATACAAGATTAACTAAAAAAAAATCAGTAACTCTCTTATATACAAATAATAAACACAATAAGAAAGAAATCAGGGGAACAAAGTTTTTTGTTGCTTTTTTTTTTTTTTTTTTTACAATAGTCACAAATAATATAAAATACATTGGGGTAACTCTAACCAAACAAATGAAAGACCTGTGTGACAAGAATTTTAAATATTTGAAGAAAGAAATTGGAGCATATACCAGAAGATGTAAAGATCTCCCATGCTCATGAATCTGTAGGATCTATAGTAAAAATGGCAATATTACCAAAAGCAATGTGCATATTCAATGCAATCCCATCGAAATTTCACAATTCTTCACAGACCAGGAAAAAAAATACTCAATTTCATATGGAAAAATAATCAGGTACAATAAAGAAACTTTTAGAGGTATCACCATCCCTGACTTCAAGATCTACTATAGAGTTTAGGACTAAATACAGCTTGGTATTAGCATAAAAACATACAGGTGGATCAATGGAATTGAAGCTAAGTCCCTAACATAAATCCACACACCTATGAACACCTGATTTTTGACAAAAAAATCAAAATTATACAATGGGAGAAAGAAAGCACCTTTAACAGATGGTTCTAGCATAACCAGAAATTGGCATGTAGAAGAATGTAAATAAATTCATATCTATTGCCCTGCATAAAACTTATGTCCAAGTAGATCAAAGACCTCAACGTAAATCCAGTTACACTGAACCTGATGGAAGTGAAAGTTGGAAATAGTCTTGAATGAACTGATTGTCATAGGAGATAACTTTCTGAATAGAACACCAGTAACATAGATACTGAGACTGACAATTAATAAATGAGACCTCATTAAATTTAAAAGCTTCTATAAGGCAAAGAACACAGTCAAAAGGACAAATATAAGCCTACAGAATCAAAAAAGATCTTCACCAACCCTATACTTTACAGAGGGCTGATTTTCAAATTATATAAAAAACACAAGAGACTAGACATCAAAATACCAAATAATCCAACTTTACAATGGGATACTGGTCTAATGAGAGAATTCTCAACAGAAGAACCTCAATTGGCAGAAAAATACTTAAAGAATTGTTCAGTGTCCTTAGCCATTACATAAATGCAAATCAAAAAGACTCAGATTTCATCTTACACATGTCAAGATGGCTAAGATAAAAAACACTAATGACAGCTTATGTTGGAGAGGATGTGGAGTAAGGGGAACAGTTCACCCACTGCTGATGGTAGTCCAAACTTGCATAGGCAGCCACTTTGAAAATCACTATGGAAGTTTCTCAGAAAATTGGGAATTAATCTACCTTAACACCTAGCTATACAAATCTTGGGCATATACTTAAAGGATGCTCAGTCATACCTCAAGGACACTCACTGAACTATGTTCATAGCAGTGTTACTCATAAAAAGTCAAAACTGGGAAACAACCTAGACAACCTCAACAGAAGAAGAATGGATAAAGGAAATGTGTTGCATTTACATAATGGAGCATTACTCAGCTGGAAAAAGGCAGAGTATCATGAAATTTCTAAACAAATAAGTGGAACTAGAAAAAAAATCCCTAGTAAGATAACCCAGTTCCAGAAAGACAAACATGGTATATACTCATAAATAGATATTAGTTGTAAAGGAGAGGATAATGATAGTATAATCTATAGCCCCAGAGAGTCTATGTAAGGAGGAGGGCCCAAAGAAGGCCACATTGATTTCCTTGGGTTGGGGAAATAGAAGCAATCTCCTGGGTAAACTAGGGACAAGGGTGGGGAATGGGGGTATGGGAATATATTAGATAGGGTTGAGTGGGTTGGAGGTGAGATGAGGAGTGTATATAATGACAGAGATGTCTTGATGGGAGGGTGACATTTTGGGGTCAGAGAGAAACCTAGTGCTAGGGAACCTCCCAGAAATCCACAAGGATGACACCAGCTAAGATTCTAGCAATGGTGGAGAATGTGCCTGTACTGACCATTTCCTATGATCAGGCTAGTGAGTACCCTAATTGTCATCAGAGAGCCTTCATTCAGTTACTGATGGAAACAAATACAGATATTCACAGCCAAGCACTGGGAATCCTATTCAAAAGAGGAAGGAAGGATTGTACAAGCCAGGGGAGTGAAGGTTATCACAAGGGAGCCCACAGTAACAACTAACTTTTCCAGGCTTATAGGAACTCAGTGACTTTGGAATGACAGCTAGGGAGCCTGCATGGGATCGACAAAGGCCCTCTACATTTGTGTAACAGTTTATCATGGTCTTTTTGTGGACTCATAGCAGTGGAATCAAGGCCTGTCCTTAATGTTTGATCTGGCTTGGGAACCTATTCCTCATACTGGGTTGTCTATTCCAGCCTTAATACAGTAGGAGGAGCTTAGTCCTACTTGGTATGCTATGCTTTGTTGACACCCATAAGATGCCTGCTCCTTTCTGAACAGAAACAGAGGAAGAATGGATGAGGGGGAGGGGCAGGAAAATAGGAGGGAGGGGAAACTGTAGTTGGGATGTAAAATAAATGAAAACATTTGATTAGTAAAATAGCAGTTGAATGTTTTAAGTGGCATTTCCTGGGCCATTCTAGTAGGATCATGAAAGTCAGTAATGCTGAGAGCAATGTAAATTATAACCACCTCAAGAGGTTTCATGGGGGAAGAATATTAGTAAATGGCCTAGAGCTCATTCTTGTGGTTATTTTGTCAAAGAATGTGGCTGTTTTTTGCCTTTGTCCTAAATTCTGCCCAAAAATAAATTGAAATCTTAGATTAATGGTGTTGATAGAAGAGATTTTTAAGACAGTCTTTTATTGAATGTGCCCTGTGGTTATTAGTAATCACTCTTATGTAGATCTAAAATTATTATTTTATAATAAAATGGAGCAAGCTGGATTCAGAGAAATGCAAAATATACAGCTAGAGGGAAAATGAAGCACCAGAAAATGATGAGCTTTGACATCAGACATGGAGATGTAGAATTTGGAATGTGCTTAGCTGTTTTTTGGTCTTGCCTTTATCCATTATTTCCTCACTATGATCTCTTTCCTCCCTTTTAGAATATGTATAATGTAGATAATGTAGAATCTATACAATATAGATAATGTATATTCTGTGCCATTGTTTGCTAGAAGTATGTGACCTTTTTTATTTTGATTCTACAGGGGTTTACATTTAAGAGATTGCTTTTCATCTCACAAGAGACTTTGAACTTTTAGACAGAGTTAAAATTGAAAGACTATGGGGATTTTTGAAATTGTAGTGATGTGTTTTGCGTTATGAAATTGCTGTAACCCTATGGGGTCCAGAGAGTAGAATGTGGTAGTTTAAATAAGTTGGTCCTCATAAGCTCATGCATGTGTATGCTTAGTCACCAGGGAGTGGCACTATTTGAGGATTCAGAGGGGATGGTCTTGTTGAAAGAAGTATATCACTGCAGGTGATCTGTAATATTTAAAAAAATCCTACATTAGGTCCCTCCTTCAGGATGAAGCTCTCAGCTACCATGCCAATGCCATGGGTGCTGCCATGATCCCTTCCACGTTAATAATGGGCTGGCCCTCTGAAACTGTAGACCAGCCCCAACTAAGTGCTTTCTTTTATGAGTTGCCACAGTCATGGTGTCTGTTCACAGCAATAGACTAAGAAAAGTTGTTGTCTCTGACATCTTCATCCTGCTCTCAGGTAAAACTTTAATCTCTTTTAAACCATGTGCTAGTCAAATTTTTGTTATTTTCATACAAGCTGCAGTTATCTGGGAAGAGTGAAGCCCAGTTTTGAAAACCTCTCCCTCAGATTGACCTGGAGGCATGCACAGGGCATTTTCTTGATTACTGGTGAGAGGGTCCAGGCAGTGTGGGCAGTGTCATCTAGTGAGCTGGTGTCCTGGCTTACATAAGGAAGCAGGCTGACAAAGCCAGTGGGAACAAATCAGTAAGCAGCACTACCCTGAAGTTCTGCTGAGCTCTTCCCTCTAGATCCCTGCAGTGAATTTCTTCAAAACTTATAAACCCCAAATCCTTTAATCCTTAAGTTTCTTTTGGTTACAGTGTCTGTCACAGCAATATAAAGCAAACTTTTGTAGGTATTATTACCAGGTTTGTAGCGTGTTGCTACATAGACCCGACTTTGATACTTTTAGGAAGATTGTGGGAGGAGTTTGAAACTGGGTTAGACAAGCCATTGAGCTTTCAAAGCTTAATGGGCTATTGTGAGAACCTGGAAGAATGTTGAGGATGATACTTTTTTTAAAAATTTTTTATTTAGTTAGTTATTTGCCTTGGTGTTTGCCTGGAACTGGAACTACAGACAGTTGTGAGCTGCCATGTGGATGCTAGGAATCGAACTCAGGTCCTCTGGAAGAGCAGTTGGTGCTCTTAACCCCTGAGCCATCTCTCCAGCCCGAGGATGATACGTTTAAATCCCTTGTTTCTGGGATTGGCTGATGCAATAAGCCAATCAAGCCTAATTAATAAATTTGGGTTTAATGGACAGCAAAGCAATCCCAGGAGACCCTTGAAATAGCAGGGAAAGAGGTAAATGGCAAATATGGCCACCAGGCTTTAAGTAACCTGTAGTTATGGTCTTTAGAAGATCCAGGGAGGGGCTGGCTTTTGGCAGGTTTCCTCAGGGGCAGGGAAGCAGCTCTAGAGGAGGATCTGCTGTTTGGCAGCTTTTGAAGGGGTGACTCTGGGAAGGCAGGGTCTGTGGAGAGAGGAAGCTGAGGCTTCCACCTAATCAGAGGGCAATGCAGACAATGGAAGCCTGGCATATGAAATTTCAGAGGGAGGCCATAAAACACTATCAGGGCTATTTGAGTATAGGAGCCATGTCAGCAGAGACTAATTGGCTGATTAGAATTTTAATGCTGTGGAGAGAGTGGATTGTCACAAGTCCAAAAGGCTAGTTACCTTATTTTGGGGTAGTTCTAGTTCTCTGTAACAGCAATTCCTTGACCATCCCTGTGTCAGAACTAGCATCTTGTGAGTTGTTATATTGAAAAAAAAATCTTAAAATCTCTTAAATTCACAGGCCACTAGCTTCTACCAACCCAAAAGCTAAGAATGAAATGTGATCAGATGACATCGTGGATCCACAGAAAGGTCCTTCCATCTCACCATGCCCTCCTTTCATATATACCCACCAATGCATTTTAAACTTGCCTTGATTTATAAATTTATTTATTCTATAAAACTCTAAAAGCTTCATGAAATTGCTTCTACATTGGAATATGGAATTTGAGGTAAGTTAAATTTGTGTTCCTGGGAAATGGTCACTCAGAATGGACCCAGAATTAAGTATCTTTTATTCCCTTCAATTTGAGAGCTGTGGTTCAGTGGTTCCTGGTGAGCTGCAGCTGAAGAATCAGTTTTCATAAACTAGAGACAAGTCCTGCTGAAGGGAAGCATTTGTTCTACTGGGATAATTGGTGCATCTTATAGCTAGAGCTGAGACATCAGCTGTGATGAAGATGAGATAAACATCCTTGAGGTATAGTTTCCTGGAAGTGTTTTCTCAGGGTTAGCACACAGAGCTGTGTTTCAGAGGAAGCCAAAGGTGCATCTCAGGTTGGCAGCTGATTCGGTAATGTGTTAGAGTCCCCTGCATGGTACTAGCTTTAGTGCCACAGAGACTACAGGATTAAAAGGCTCATGGAGAGCAGTTTAAATTTAGCACTGTGAGAGATCCAGGGCCATTGCTCAAGGTGCATCTTTTGCTGCAGTGGAAACTCCAGAAATAAATGGGTCGTTGAGAGAATCTGAGTGTCAGTACCACATGACTAGCTTGGAGTAGCTGAAGAGATGCCAGGAGAAGTTATCAGTGAAGGTACAGTTTCGATCATAGTGGAGAACCTACAGTACTACAGATGCCAGAACAATGGGATGGCAGCCAAAGATAACTGGTGCTGCCGTGTGACTGGCAGGAGTCACACTTTGTGTATTTCAGATGGCAGAATCAGTGGCGTGCAGCTGCCCAGACAGTTTGATGTCCAGAGATCATGAGCTTCAGATGCTGGCATGGAGCTAAAACATTTGATTGATATGTCTGGTTGGTTTTGCTTTGTATTTGATTATAACTCTGTCCTCCTTTTTCCTCTTGGATGAAATATTTAACTTGTTTTTAATCTTACAGTTGTGAGATTGTAGACTTTTAAAGAGATGCTGGATATTTTTAAGAGATTGAACTTTTAAAATGAAAATTTAAAAGACTGGGACTTTTAAAGTCATACTGTGTTTTATAGTGTGATTGTAACATGATCTTTTAGACATGAATGAGAATGGAAAGAATATGGTTTAATAGTGATATGTGTGTCAAGCTGAGAAAACATTGACTGTGCTGATTTTCAACACATAAACTAGGGTCACCTTGAGGAGGAACCTCAGATAGAAAATGCTGTCAGATCAGACTAAGCCTGTGTGGGGCACATTCTCTTGATTAATGAGTAATACAAGACCGCCCTGCCCGCTTGGTGGTCTTGGTTTATATGCTTTCTTTCTTTCTTTCTTTCTTTCTTTCTTTCTTTCTTTCTTTCTTTCTTTCTTTCAAAGGCTCAGCAAGCCAGTGGGACCAACCCAGTAAGCAGCATACTTCTGTCTGTGGCTCTGCTTCTGCTCCTCTCTCCAGGTTCCTGTCTTGAGATCTTGCCCTGATTTCCCTCAGTGATGTACTCTGATCAGGATTTTTATCCTCAAGTTGCTTTTGGTCAAAATTTGCTGTAAAGTATCCTGTTCCCTCCCATATGATGCTCTTTGTGCTGTTCAATAAAAAGGAGAGCAAAGCTCTATGCTAATGTGTCTACCACTCACAGATAAATACACAGATGGCCACACTCAGAAACACCACAGACACAGGGACAGATTCACAACACAGCCTTCATCAGGCAGGCACTGACTGAGACTCATACAACAGAGGAAGAAAGATACAGGCACCAGGAAGGAGGGAATCCAGATCTGAACGTGTGATGTTTAAATGACTCCAAGGAGATGCTCTTTTATTTATTTCTTCAATACAACACCAATACATTACTGGTGACTCAGAGACAATCACTAATGCATTTAATCCATGAAAAGGGAGAACATTTTGTCTAACGAATGAACTAATTCTTGGTTCCAGCTATAACACATTGAATTTTTCAAAGAAAAGCTTGGCCTAAAGTCAGTGAGTTGGTATTGATGGATGTGAGCAAATCCAGTCACCTCCCAGGACATAGAAATCACTGGCTCCTCGTACCAGAACCATGAAGAAAGTTGTGTATGATGCTATATATAGACTTTGGTAATAAAGCTAGTATTTACAACTGGCCAACAAGTTGGGGCTATACCTGAGTATTTGCTTTTACAAGTTGGAGTAAATGATGGGAAAGTTGCTATCTATTCCCCTCTGACCCTCCCCTGCTCACATATATCTTTCTGAAAAAGGTCTTCTCAGAAAATGGATATTATAGGAAAATGCCAGCCCATGAGCAATAGGAGACTGAAACAATAACCTTAGTACAAATGTGCTAAGCCTTTAATCTGAGCACCTCCTTTTCATCTTCACCTAGCTGAATGAAGTCTGGTGTTTAAAATAAACTCAATACAAAAATTTAAAAAGTTAATTAAGAATTAAAGCAAATAAATCAATTAATCAAAATGCATTGTTCTGTTACTCTGATCAAGAAAATAGAAAAATCAGGTAGGCTGTCCATGGATCTGCTCCACTCTCTCTGTTCCCCCATACCCGTCTCTCAGGCTCATCTTTAGTGCTGCAACAGAACACCACCAGCAGCCCCTCTTCCCCCTGCTCACATCTGTGGATCCCACAGACTATCCTCTCCTGACCTTCTACTTGTCCCTGCATCCCAGTCTCTAACACCAGTACATATGCATTGTGGACACACCAGCCAGAAAAACAGGCAACACACACCCATCACAGCCTCTTAATTCAGAGAGGAAACAGAAACCAAGGAACAAAATACCGACCCAACAAGGACAATCGCAGAAATCAGCACCTAGAGCTATAATCACTCCAAATCCAGATGCTTAGATGCTGGTGTAAGAACACAGAAATAGCTAGGGCAGTATGTCAGCACTAGAACCCAGCTATTCTATTACATCAGGCCCCAAATCTTCTAACATAGCTGATCCCAAGAAAATGGCCTTAAAACCAACTATATAAAGATGATAGATATTCTTAAGGAGGAAATACATAAACAAATAAACCCTATAAAGAAAGCCAGGAAAACATAAAATAGGAGGAAACGAATAAAACTGTTCAAACCTGAAAATGGAAATAGAAGCAATAAAGAGAATCTAAAGTTTCAGAAAACAGAAAGACTAGAAAAGAAAATCTCCCTGCCACATAATAATTGAAACACTAAGCATACAGAATAAGGAGAGACTATTAATAGCTGCAAGTGAAATGACCAAGTAACATGTAAAGGTAGACCTGTTAGAATTACACCTGACTTATCAGTGGAGACTCTAAAAGTCAAAAGGGCCTGGACAAATGTGCTATAGACTCTAAGAGACTACAGACACCAGTCTAGACTACTACACAATAAAATTTTTAATCACTGTAGATGGAGAAAATAAGATATTCCATAATAAAGTTAATTTAAATCTATCTATAAATTTAAATTCAGAAACTACAGAGTTTTCTAGAAGGAAATAATCTCACACCATCAAATCCAAAAGAAGGAAAACAGACAGAAAGACAGACAGACAGACAGACAGACAGACGACATACAAACAAACACACATTGATATCTCTCAATATCAATGATCTTAATCCTCTAGTAAAAAGACAGACTAACAGAATAGATTCAAAAGCAGAACCCATCATTTAGCTGCATCCCAAAACACACCTCAATAGCCAGGATGAACATTACTTCAGGGTAAAAGGTTGAGAAAAGATATTCTAAGTTAATGGACCTAAGAAACAAGCTGATGTAGTCATTTTAGTATCTAGTAAAATAGGGTTCAACTCAAAGCTTGCTAGAAGATATAGGGAAGGAGACTTTATATTCATCAAAGAAAATAATCCATGATGATGTCATGCAATCTTTAACATCTCTACCTCAAACACAAGGACACCTATTTTGGCCAAAGAAACACTGCTACAACACACATCACACATTGACCTTCACACACTAATGGGGCAAACTCTAATAGCTCACTTCACCAATGGACAGGTTATCCAGACAAAATCCGAATAGAGAAATACTGGAGCTAACATGTGTTATAAATCAAATGGACCTAACAGATGTTCATAAAACATTCACTTAACATTAACGAATATGCCTTCTCAGCATCTCATGGAACTATCTTCAAAATTGGACACATACTTGGACACAAAGCAAATCTCAACAGATCCAGAAAATTGATATACCTCCCTGCTAGCTAAGGATCAGCATGGATTAAAGCTGGATATCATTATCAACAACAGAACCAGAAAGCTTACAAAATAATGTGAACTAAATAACTCACTACTGAATGAAAAATGGGCTAAGACAAAAATAAAGAAATTACAAACTTCCTAGAATTCAAAGAAAATTATTACATAACATACACAAAACACAATAAAAATGATGCTAAGAGAAAAGTTCATATCCCTAAGGGCTTATATTAAAAAAATCAAGTGAAATGATTTCATACTAGCAACTTAACTATACTCCTGAAAGCTCTAGAACAAAAAGAAGTAAGCTCACCCAAAAGAGGGAGATGGCAAGAAATAAACTGAGGGTAGAAGCAGATAAAATAGAAACATAAAAAAATAATAAAAAGAATCAATGAAACAAATAGTTGGTTTTCTGTATAAGGACGTAGTTAACCTGATACCCAAACCACATAAAAGTTCAACAAAGAAAGAGAATTACAGACCAATTTCATTTATGAGTGTAGATGCAAAAGTACTCAACAAATTTCTTGCAAACTAAATCCAGAAACAAGTGAAAAAGATCAGTCACTATGACCAAGTAGACTTTATTCCAGAGATGCAGGAATGTTTTAACATACAAAAATCAGTCAATGTCATCCACCATATAAACAAATTGAAAGAAAAATACATTATTATCCTTTTAGATGCAGAAAAGGCTTATTGCAAAATTCAACACTCCTTCATGATAAAAGTCCTGGAGATACAAAAAACAGCACAGCAAGCTTATAATTTATGCCAAATTAAATTAAACTCAGGGTTAGGGTTAAGGTTAGGGTTAGGGTTAGGGCTAGGGTTAGGGTTAGGGATATGTTAGCTGACCATTTTCTCCGTATCTATTTAATATAGCACTCGAGTCTTAACTAGAGCAACTTAAGTAGATAATGGAAATGAAGAAGTCAAAGTATCTTTACTTGCAGATGGTATGATAGTATATATAACTGACCTAAAAAATTCCACCAGCGAACCTCTACAGCTGATAAATATTTTCAGCAAAATAGGTAGATAAAAGATTAATTCCAAAAAATAAATAGCCCTTCTATATACAAATGACAGATAGACTGAGAAAGAAATCAGGGAAACAACATCTTTCCCATTAGCTTCAAATAATATAAAATGATACTAATATTAATATTAGTGATAATAATATAAAATGATAATAATATAAAAAGACACATGATAAAAGCTTCATGTCTTTGAAGAAGGAAATTAAGGAAGATATCAGAAGATGATAACCCTTGCTCATGGATTGATAGGATTAACATAGTAAAAATGACCATCCTTACCAAAAGCAACCTTCAAATTCAATGCAATCCCATCAAAATTCCAACAGTTTATTTTAGGCCTTGAAAAGGCAATTCTCAACTTCATATGGGAAAACAAATGACTTAATATAAGTAAAACAATCCTGTACAATAAAAGATTTTCCAGAAGTATCACAATTCCTGATTAGAGCTATAGTACTAAAAATGTCATGGATTGGCTTAAAATGTTGATAAATGGAATTGAATTGAAGACCCACAAATCCACTCACTTAAGGACCCCTGAATTTGATAAAGAAGTCAGAAAATCACACTGGAAAAAGAACATCTTCAACAAATGGTGCTAATCACACTTGACAGCTGCCTGTAGAAGTAACCTGCCACACTTAATATCCTGTACAAAACTCAAATCCAGTAGATCAAATGCCTCAATATAAAACTATATACACAATATAACACAATATAATACTGAAACTGGTAGAAGAAAAAGTAAGAAATAGCCTTGAATGCATTGGCATAGGAGATGACTTTCTGAACAGAACGCCAATAGCACAGGCCCTAAGATAAACAATTAATAAATGGAACCTCAAAAACTAAGAAGCTTCAGTAAGTCAAAGGAACCCATCAATAGGACAAAGCATCAGACACAGAATGAAAAAAGATTTTTTTTAACCAATTCCAGATTTGATAGAGGGCTAATATCCAAATATAAAGAATTACAAGAAACTATTTATCAATATCAAGTCATCTAATTGAAAATGGAGTATATATCTAAACAGGGAATTCACAGTGTTGAAATTTCAGCTAGCCAAGAAACAATGTTCAACATCCTTAGCCATCACGGAAATGCAAATCAATAACCCCCTTTGAAGTTTCATCTTACTCCTACTAGATGGCTAAGATAAAAGACACAAGTGACAGCTTTTGTTGGCCAGGATGTGGAGCAATGGGTACTCTCCTCTATTGCTGTTTGGAGTGTAAACTTGTATATGCATTTTGAAAATCAATATGGCAGTTTCTCAGAAAGTTGGGAATCAATCTACCTCAAGATTAACCTATACCAGTCTTGGGCATAGACCCAAAGATTCTCCATGCTACCACAAGGACACTTGCTGAATTATGTTCATAGCAGTTTTATTCAGAATGGCTACTAAAAACTGGAAATAACATAGATGTCCCTCAACAGAAGAAGAGATAAACAAAATGTGGTTCGTTTACACTATGGAGTATCACTCAGATGTTAAAAAAATTACAAAATTTGTAGTCAAATAAATAGAGCTAGGAAAAAAAATCATCCCAGTGAGGTAAACCAAACCCAGAAAGGCAAATATGGTATGTATTCACTTATAAGTAGATATTAACTGTTAAGTAAATAATAACCAAACTACAATCCTTGGGCCTAGAGAGGTTAAGTAAAAAGCAGATTTCTAGAGGTGATTTATGGCTTTCCCTGGGAAGGGTATATAGAATAGATTTTGCGGGTGGACTGGGTTTGGGGTGATAGGAGCAGGAGAGATCAGGGAGGGGAGGGAGATTGACTGGAGAGAGACTATGTAGGGAGTGATGGCTGGAATTGGGAGGCACTGGCGGGGGGTAAGGGATGGAAACCTAGTGCAGAGAGGAAAATTCCTGGAATCTATGAGGGTGATCTCAGTGGGGACTTGAGTGGAATTTCAATTGGCTATCTCTTATAGCCAGGAATGGCTTTCAGTTGCATTCAGTTGAGTTGTAGTCCCATGAAGATCTCTAAACAACTCAGGCTGATGTTAGGATAAGAAACTGCTTTCTGCAAACTAACAGTAGGGCCCATGGCTGAGGACAACATCCACACAACTCACTTGGGCTTGCAGGAAGCCTTTACCTCTGCGTTCTAGTCTTTTTGCCATGGGAAAATACTTTGTAGGCTACCAAAAGAGAAATGTTGACACCAACAGTGTCACAAAAGCTATGACCAATAATCTATCTTTCCTGCAAGATGTGCTGGGGCAATGGTGGTGCAGAACCCCTGGGAGTGGCCAACCAATGCTTGGTTTAATTTGAATCTTATGCCACGAGAGGGAGCCCATGCTCTACAATGCCTAGACGGCCCAGCAATGGAGACTCAGAGACCTAGTGTAGACTTAAAGATATTTGGCAGTGGGAGGAAATCGATGAAGATCCTGATAATATTCTGCTCTACTCGTAGGATTATACATTAGTTCCTTATCCAATAGTTATTAGAGAGACTAATATTCCGGCAACCGATAGGAGCAGATACAGAAACCGACAGCCAGACACTGAGGAGAGAAAGTGTAAATTGGAGGTCTCCATGGAGTCCCACCCTTTGGAGCTTAGGGAATCCCATGGAAGAGGGAGAGGAAAAATTTCAGGAGTCAGAGGGGATGGAGGAAACGAGGAGAAGATGGCCCACTGAATCAACTAAGAAAGATGCATGTGGGCTCGCAGAACTCACAGAGACTAAACCTCACTGCAGGGTCTATATTGACTGCAGGGTCTGCACCAGGTTTTTTATGTTATTTTTTGTTTGTTTGCTTGTGTGTGTGTGTGTGTGGGGGGGGGGTGGGACTTTTAATTTTGGAAGTGGCGTGGGAGTGAGGGGTATCTCTGATGCCTTCTCTTGGACTTTTCCCCTCCTGTTGGGTTGTCTTGTCCAGCTTCATTGAGAGGGCTTTTGTCCTGTCTTATTGTATTTTGATGTATGTTTGGTTGTTGACTCTTGGGGGCCTGCTCTTTTCTAATGGAGGCAGCAGATGGGGTGGGTCCGGGAAAGAGGGGAGGTGGGAGTGAGTGGGAGGGGTGGAGGGAGGGAAACTGTGGTTAGAATGTATTGTATGAGAGAAGAATCTATTTTCAAATAAAAATAAAAAATAAATGAGATGCTTTGAACTATTGCATTAAAAATAATTTCATAGTGTTAAAATTATTTAGAAATTGGATATATAATTAAGGATAAAAATCCATCAGACAACACTGTTTCTCATATTAAAAGTAATATGAGATATATTGAGGATAATGTAGATATAGTGAAGAATGTTTTTATAACAAATGGATGTTCTAGATTTTTCTCTTGCTTTTGTATTCACTTTAATTTGTATGTTTTTTAGGCACAGATGGAGTCCTAGGAATATACATACCCAGAAGGAATTCAGGACTACCCCATTACTTAATGCTCTAATTAGGAAAATAATAATATAAAGTAGAATGGTGCAGTATACTAAGTATGGAATAATCTAAAAATTAGTAACCTTTATATCAAAACCTTTATATAATATATAATATTAATTTATTCTTTGGGGTGTCACATGGTCTTTTATAGCTTAGGAAATTTTAGTACTATCTACTAATATCTGTAACTCCAAACCCAGGGGGTTAGGGTATTTAATGAGATAATGTATCCAGGGCACTTTGATGTGATAAAAGCTTAATAAATGGTAGCTCATAGAGTGGGAACTCCAGTTTGGCTAATCAATAAATAAAAATCTTAAGTTCCTTTTAAAATTGCCTTAGAATTACCTTCTCATGGGCTGAAAGGACTTTGAAAGGCAATAATGACTTTATTACCCCGCAGAAGTCACCACAATGACAGATGTGGTGTGTGGTCTAATGTTCGGAAGGGAGAAAAAGGAGAATTCTCCAGGGTTGGCCATTCCAACCACACAGCTTGATGTTTCAGTTCTCATGAAAAGTCCAGATGAATTATGGATTGGGAAAAATAGTTGAAATGTTAAAAGGAAGTTGTGATTGCTGAAACCAGCACCAAAATAAATGCAAGTCGTGCTGAAAACACATTTCCTCTTTTTTTTTTTTTTTTTTTAAAAAAAAATTGTAGCAAAACTAATCAGAAAAATGCTAGAGATGTAAAGTAAATATTTCAAGAGAGTATGTGAAAATGCTTATATAAAATTTTGATATGCTAATATATATTTTGAATAATCAAATAAACATACTGAATAAATTATTTGACTACATAATCTATATTCTGTAGTGTATCTAATGAAATCTTGGAGATCTTGCAGTAATCAGAACACTGTGAAACAATGCTCTAATCTCAGAGGTGGTGTCCATGAATAGACACTACCTTTGGCTCACTGTGCTTATTTACAAGTAGCATTTGTTTTTGTTTTCTGAGAGGGTTTCTTTGTGTTATAGTCCAAGCTATCCTGGAACTAGATCTTTAGACCAGGCTGGCCTTGAACTCATAAAGATCTGCCTGCCTCTGCCTTCTGAGTTCTAGGATTAAAGGCTTTCACTAACTCCATCTGGCACAAGTGCCATTTTTTTTTTTTTTAAGGAATACAGATAAGAGTCTTTCCAACCAAGGAGCAAATTATATAAAAATGTAATACCTATAGAATGAGTAATGTCCTAAGTTTCATTTCAAAATTTTCAATGACTGTTTTTATTTTATTTTAAAAAAATATATATTTTCCATACTCACTACTGCTCCCTCTCCCCAAGGTAAGTCAGTTCTATCTGGCACATCCAGCTGAGGTAGGACTGAGTCACATCCCCAAGGATCAAGAATGAGAGAGATAGGTGTGGTGGAATGTTCTCTGTATGTTGTAAATAAAGGACTGTTTTGGCCTATGTAGAGCACCATAGACGTGGGGAGAGAATCAGAGGACAGACAGGCAGAAGGAGGGTGGAGTTAATCAGTCTCCATCTGACCTCCAAAGAAGACAGACATGTAAGAAATACAGGTGAGCCATGGGCTGGGACACATGGCAGACAGATTAATGGAAATGGGTTGAATTAAGATGAAAGAGCTAGCTAGTAATGTGCTTAAGATATGGGCCAAACAGTATAAAGTATATAAGTGTCTGATTTATTTCTTTGGGGGACAAAAGCCGCCATGGACTAGGTCCAAACCTCCGGGCCCAAACGGGCTTGGGAAACTTTCTACAACAGATGGCACCCAACGGATAGGCATGGGCTTCCAGAAGCCAGTTCATGGACCTGGGATTGATGCTGGTCTGAGTGCAAGAGGCTCCACAAACTGCCCTTGCCTTTCAACTGTCATCTACATACAGAGGGTCCAGATCCATTCTATGAAGGTTCATCAGCTGTCATTTCAGAGTCTGTGAACTCCCAACAGCATCGGACATCCTACTACATGGGTCTTCTCATCATGATCCCTCTGTTCATGCAATCTCTCTTCCCTCTCTTTATCGGGACCAGCAGCTCAGCTCAGTGTTTAACTATGGATCTCTGCATCTGCCTCCATCTGCTGCTGAATGAGGGTTCTAAAATGGCAATTAGGGTGGCCATTCATATAATAATAGGGAAAGGCAAATTTAGGCACCCTCTTTATTACTGCTTGGAAAACTAGCTGGGCTCATTTTATAGGTTCTTGAGTATTTCCCTAGCACCAGGCTTCTCTCTAATCCCACAATACCTCCCTCTATCAGGATAGCCACTTCTTTGCTCTCCTTCTCTGCCTGCCCCCCCAATCCCATTCTCTCATGTTCTCTTCTCCCCCAGCCCCCATATGATCACATTTTTCTTGGTCAGGAAATCAGGAAATCTCTATTTACCCTTCCTAGAAGGATCTATGGATGTCTCTCTTAACTTTCTCCTGTTACCTAGCTGTTGAGTGGTGTGTGTGTGTGTGTGTGTGTGTGTGTGTGTGTGTGTGTGTGTGTGAGAGAGAGAGAGAGAGAGAGAGAGAGAGAGGTGGATTGTAGCCTGGTTATTCTTTGTTTATGTCTAAAATCCACTTATGAGTAAGTACAAACCATGTCTGTGTTTCTGGGTCTATATTACCTCACTCAGGATAATACTTTCCAGATCCATCCTTTTGCCTGCAAATTTCAGGACAATGACATTTTTTTTAAAAGGTAAATGCTATATTAAGAAAAATGCTTGTTAAGACATTATAAAGATTAACATATTTAATTTATAAAGAACACATACACATAAAGACAAGTATTAGGATCCAACTGAAATGAGAATGAAGAGAGGGAATGGGAACTCTACAGAGCAGGAAGTACAAACAGCCAACAGAGCAAACATTGTTTATTCTCACTTACATCAACAAAATGGAATAAAAATTAATACTCACAATTATGCAGCAACTTAGCATAGTCGTAGAGAAGCATGGTATTTTCTGTGTATTGAAGAGGCCATGGACAAAGAATTGGGGAATTACATTAAATAATTTGGATTAAGAGTCTTGACAAGGTTCAAGACCAGCAGTTCGATTTCTAAGGAAACAGTACCCTTCCAGGGAGATAATTAGTTCTCCATGAGTTTTAGTGTAACAAATAGTATGTCTCCTTATGTTATGAGTGTGTGTGTGTAGATTGAGTTTAGCGTTTTTCTTTTCTTTTTGAGATTATTTGTATGTAGTTAGTTCAGTTTAGGCAAACTGAAATGGAAATGCTATCTAGGAGGTCCTCGGTGACAGGTTTGGATTCAATATAAAGATTTTAATAAAAGCACAAGTATCATGACTTAACATCCTTAAAATATTCTCCAGCGCTTCTCCCATTCCAATGCCTTGCTTTAAGCAAAGTACTCAACCTCTTAGCATCTCAGACTTCTCATTAATCCTGGGAGGAAGCTCCTGGAGACATAGCAAAAAGTAATCCTTAAACTAGGTTTTGAAAGAGTTACACTATTTCTGACACATAAAAACTCTGTGAAATTATGTCTGCTACAAGTAACCCTTAGATCCACTTGATACTGAAAGTGACATTAACAGAACAGAGCACCTCACTAGTGGAAGGAAGCAACATTGGTAATGTAAATGCATTAGCACATTTTTAACCATTTAAGAAAACAGAAGCCTATGTGTAACTTATTTGGGAGAGCAATTATGCCTCCGTTCTTGCCTTTATTAGCTAGCAACCCCCTAGAGATGAAAATGGGACTGAAGGAGAGCACTAATAACTGTGAGTGAAATTTTCAGCTCCAACAGGCTCAGATATTAGGAGCACCTGTGCGTGTCCTTTTATGGGAATGTGGAAAGTTTCCTGCCACTTTAAATTTAGCTTAAAGGTCTCATGCTTTTCCTTGACTTAAAAAATACCCGGATTTGATTCCAACAAATTAAGCAGTTGCTCTTAAGTGTCAAGAGTTAAGACCTATGAATGCAGGAAACTTCTGGACAACAAACACACAGGGCCAGCTGTTGGTTGTCCTAGATTTTTGCAACGGCAGGTTTCTGAAAGAGCTATGTGTTTTTGTAGCAATCCAGGTCAGTCTAGTGGTTTGCCTTAAAAATAAATAAATAAATAAATAAAAACAGCTCTTTCACCTACTTGGATTTTATTTGTGACAGCTGCTGAAAAAGCAGGAAGCAATTGGGATGCTTTTACAGCTTTTCTGGACAGCGGGCTGCTTTACAGCCTTTCTCTCCCGAAAACAGCTGTGAGGGTAAAGCTCCTAGGGGAAGTCTTGTTTGCTAGTTTTGGGTGCACGTCAAATGTCAAATGCAAAACAGGTTTAAATGCTGAAGTGTTCTTTTTTTTTTTTTGGCTGGGTTGGTTGTGGGAACGGCTGGGTTATAGGAACTGGTGGGGGAGGGGAGGGAAAGCGGGAAAAGAAGGAACTAGGAAGAGAGGAAGTAAAACGCCTCCTTGTCTTTATTAAGAAACCCAATATGGCATCTTCCATGAGGAGCTTGTTTTCTGACCACAGCAGATACGTTGAGTCTTTCCGGAGGTTTCTAAATAATTCCACGGAACACCAGTGCATGCAGGAATTCATGGACAAGAAGCTGCCAGGCATAATAGCAAGGTAACAAATGGCGTTTCTGCCAATGCACTAACCTGTGGGCCAAAGATAGATAGAACCTAGCCCTAGGGGGTAGGCAGAGGAGGAGGAAACCCTGGGATTAGAGTCAGAGCGGATCGCAGCTGCGTGCCTAAACCGCTGGCCTGCTCATGCAGCTCTGTGTTTGCTTTAAATAGCGAAAGACTGACTTGTGCTGCATAGCTGGCCAGGATAACTGTTAACTATTTGAAGGCTTTAAAGGCAGAAGACCAACTTTATCTGGAAAAAGATAGGTTTTCTTTTTTTTTTCCTCCTTTCAAATTTTATGTCTTTTTTTTTTTAAAAAGTCCCAAATGGATTCTGGTATTCATTTCTTAGAATCAAATATAAGTAAATTTCAGAATAGTGTTTGCTCCAGGGCATAGAATTAGTGCTTCCCAATTCTAATAGTATTGATTTAAATTCATTTCCTTTATCTGTTATTATAATCATTCTCCCAAACTCTGTCTTTTCCTTTCAATTTAATATCAATATGGTCCTGAAAAAGGATCATTTTACCATTATCAGTGAAACTAGTTTCTGTCCTCACAGACTCCTTTATTTATCATTTATTTTTGATTAATGTGTTCAATTTGCCCAAAAGCTGATAAGCATTATTGAAGTAACAGATTCCACAGGCTAAAGATAATCAAGCCACCTATCTTGGGATAAATTGTTTGGACTCCTTCTGTTTCAAGGGGTAACTATGGAAAATAGTAAGAAATGACTGACTGTGGACCTAATTTACCAACAACAAAGAAATCTGGTATTTTATCTTTGGCTGTCTGAATTTCTCCATGGAGGAGTTAGTTTCCTGTGGTAGCTCTTCTGCCTAACCAGAGCAGACTTGTTGGACAATTGCAGAATTCTGTCCCTCCTTTCTTCTTCTTCTCCTCCTCCTCTTCCTCCTCTTTCTTCTCACTTGGTTAAACTCTTTACCAACTGTGCCATTCCCCAGCCTTGTATTTTCTGTCTTACCAAGGTTAATGAATTGAGGAGTAATAGAATAAAGGGTATAAAAACTAAATCCTGAGCTCTACACCCCACCCTTAGTGGGACCCACATAGGTTCCATTAAGAATAAGTGGATTTAGGATTTACAAGAAGTTGTGAGGGACACATAAGCGGAAGGAAGATGAAGAAAATGGAGGGGAAGGTGAGGAGAGCCTGGATCAGGCACAGACCACACCCCAACTCCTGTTTCCACAGAGATCCCTTATTACGTGAGAAGAAAAGTTCAAGTGTCTGCTTCTGACTCAGGCAGAAAAACAGCTGCAAATGACCTCGCAGGTGTCATTTTAAGGGGAGAAGAAGGGGAGGTCTGTGTTAGATGGTCTAGGATATGGTGCTGTGTTTTGATTGGGCATGTTAATTAGGCGAACCATAGGGGGCTTCTGATTGCTGGACTTCAGTACTTCCAAGTAGCTGGACCTTGGTATTCAGCCTCAGGAGGAGGAAGTGACCAAATAAGGGAGTAGATCTTGGTGGCCAGTCTTAGAAATGTAATCTAACAGTTTCTAGCAAGGCAGAGGGAATTGGAAAGAAAAGCCACATGCTGGAGTGGGCTAGTGTCCCTTGAGAAGGAACACTGGATGAATTTGATCAAAACCTATTATGTACATGTATGACATTTTCAAACTAGAAAACATTAAAATATTAAAGCGAATACCAAGTTGACAGCTTTTATCTGAAATTATAATTTACATCTTTGGACCTTTCTACTCATTTCTAAAAATCTAGGTTATGGGTTACTTCCTCAATACTTTTTCAGTTTAGACAATATACATTCACCCCTCAGCTTAACCAGATATTGGGTTTTCTTCAGCCTCACAGCATGGTTTAACACAGGATAACCCTTCTCTGTCTGCTGAGTGCATCCAGTCTGGACAGAATGTTGAAAGTAGAATATGTGAAAAGATTCATGAGATTTTGGAAATAATTAAACTCATGTTATATACATAAGGTTATGAATATCTGAATCCAAATGTCATTATTAAGGAAGCACTTTTGCTGGACATGGAGTCATGTTATAATCTCAGCATTTAGGAAGCAAAGGCAAGAATGCCATGAGCTCCAGACCAAGATAGGCCTCAATGCGAGACTCTATTTCAAAAAAAGAAAACAAAGAAAAAATAAACAGAAAAAAAGAGAAAGAAAGAAAAAAAAGAATATATTTTTCCTCTGAAATTAGAGTCTGCTACAGGAGCTCCAAACTTCTTTGCTTGAAGTAGTTTAAATATTACATGTTCTACAAAATGCTTCCAGACCTCCTGTGTCTTTAAGAAAAGACTTTGCTGAAGACGGAGGTTGGGTACATCAATTCCATACTTAGTGTAATATTTTTTAAATAATATGCATTTGTATTTTATAATCCAAATGATTTTAAAAATTAGCTATATTGTAATAAATTGTTTTCTTCAATCTTACTGCACTTTTGAGCTGTGATTTTCTTTGTTTTTTTGTTTGGCTTTGTTTACTCAATTTTGAAAATTGAATATTGAACTTACTATGATAACTCTCAGGAATTCATCATTGATTCTGATTTTTATAAATTTCTTATTTACAAATATCTGCTGAATTAAAATTTCTTAAAGAATGAAACTTGATAGATTAAATGAAAACTTTTGTCAGTCTGTCTTGCTACCTCTCTTTAGAACCTTCTCTTTGCTCTCTTATCCAGGGCAGACGTTAATTATGTACTCAGATTTCTTCCTGACCCTTTTTTTTTTTTAAAAAAAAAAACTTTATTCATTTATTTATTTGCCTTGGTGTTATCTTCCTGACCCTTAAATCTGCATCTGAAAGAAGTCCTGTGAATTTTCTCCTCATGCCATGGGTGGAATGCACTTTGATTGTAAATCAAAAGTACTATTTTAGTCACTTTTCTGAAAAGTTAATCCCTATGATGGGCATACAATAAACACATAATACATATTTGTTTTTTGAAAGGAAAATAGGAAGAAGGAAGAGGAAAAGGACATATAAAGTTAGCATGGGCCACTAGGTCCTTTTATAGGCCTGGCCCAGGCCCAGGCCCAGGCTTTATGTGTAAAAGGTCCACAGAGCTATGTGTCTGGCGTTCTAGTCTCCAAAGAAATGCCATATTTTACATGTGAGATGATTATAGTGATGCTTCTGTGTCTCCAGGTGTCAAGAAAGGAATGGAGTCTGTTTTACAGGTGCTCTATATAGAGCAATAGAAATGAGGAGCCACAGACCTGATGTTGGCTCATCTATTAGTCTGCTTTTCTGACAGGAAGAGTTGACAGAGCACCTTTCATGTATTTTTAAATTTATATAATTTTGTTTTTTGCTTGCTTTTCAGGATTGGAGAAACAAAATCAGAAATTAAGATTCTGAGCATAGGCGGAGGTGCAGGTATGAATAGTATATATAAATTTGTGTTCTACTATAGCCACATTGTTCACACTCTAGAAAGCTACTTCTTTTTTGCCTTTGTAGAAGATCAACTTACAAATATTAGCAGCATCATTCAATTAAATTAATTACCCTCAGTAGATTTATATAGTCTTTAGATATTAGCTTTCATTATAATTTGTAAGATGGGTAAAAGAAGATATTTTATTATTTTTGTAAGTAAAAAACCAGGATAACTTTGAAGATTATTTCTTATCCAAATTATTTATGTAGTTATAGAAACGAGAAATTTCAGAAGTTCTTTAAGTTTGAGCCCTTTAAAGGATACGCCATGGACTGGCTTTTTTGCTTGCCTGTTACTAGTCCGTATGAGGGCTGCAAACTTTCACCAGAATGTAAATTGATCCACATCTCCATTTATTAAAAACATCTCAGTATGGACAAATATATATTTAATATCATAGTTAATTTACATTATTGTACCCTTATATCTAAAATGCATTGGCCTCACTACTCACTTCTTCTGAATGAATTTTAAAAGTACTTTTTAATCATTCAGAGCACTTTCTTATCAGTGTTTTATTGACATCACTTGCTCATATTATTCTTAAGAGTTTTTATTGTAGAAGAAAAATACTAACTCTGAAAAAGTAGATAAATGTATGTATCATTTGTAACTACCCCTAATGCACTATGTAACTTTGACTGATACATAAGCTGAGGTTTTTCTTATTGGTAAAATGGAAATACTGAGTGTTATTCACAGGATTGTAATAAAAAAGCATTTATAAAATGTGAACATATGCTATTTGTCCTGAAAGGCAAAGGCTGTGCCTTCTCTCAAACACTAAAATAACAAGTTTCGTCTCAAGGGTAAGTATTTGTTTTATTTTTAAGGTATTAGTTATCTTTGACATAATATGTTCATTTAAAACATGCTGACATACTATGACTACAGCCTACTAAGTGGGAACTACACTACCCCTTGTTCCTGAGTGTCCTTGAGCCTGTTAAATACAAGTGTGCAGTGCTACATGAATGAGATGGATTGTAGCCCATATGAACACAAAGGAAATCAAGAGCCCTTCAGTGAAAAAAATATAGCTAGTTTATGGTGGCATTATTTGTTCAGTTTTTATAAAATTCAGTGTCCTATAATGTAATTAGGGCTCATCCTAAAAATGCATTTGCTCTGTTATCTTTAACCACACAGATAGAGAGAACAGCAGAGACAAATCAAGAAGGTTACTGTTGTTAATCATGCTATAGAGAGTGTTTAAACTATGATACTGCGTGGTATCGCTTACCCACACTATAAGCACAAGAATTGAAATAGTGATGAATTACCCAAGGATGTCTTATTAATTCACTTAAGGAAGAGAATAATTTCCATTGTGTTTGCATATGAGTTTCAGATAGCCTCCAAGCAACAGGACTATAACTTCATAGTGTTACATGTGCTCAGAGATTTATGAAAAGCCCTTATAAGCAATAATAACTAAAAAAAAGATCACTATCACTCTTTAGTTAATTCTTTTAATATAAAGTTGATTGAATCTATAATACAAATGTATTCACATATTTTCTTTTTTTGTTGTTACTTGTTTTGTGTGTGTTTGTGTTTGAGACAGAGTTTCTCTGTGCAGCCCTGGCTGTCCTAGAACTTGCTCTGTAGATCAGGCTGGCCTGAAACTCAAAGATCTGTCTGCCTCTGCCTCTCAAGTGAGTGCTGGGGTTAAAGGTGTGTACTACTTTGTTCAGCTTTGTGTCCACATTTTTATGAGCTATTTTTTTTTTTAGAGAATATTTAGCCTACACTGGTTCTTTACATCAGTAAGTGCTTAGGTGCTAACAGGATTCATTAAAATAAAGGGACGAATATTTTGAGTCCTTTTCTTGGAGGCTTAACATTGTATTGATACCAGGCTTTGTCTTGGAGAAAATATGGATTCTCCTTAGGGTCATTCCTCATAAGAAACTGATTAGAAACATAAGAAGAGCTTGAGGGAAAAAGTCAAATTATATTCTTAGCCTTCATTAACCAAATGAAATAAATAAATATTACATTTGACCATTGCTTGGACAAGTTACTTTGTTATGAATGAACAGTATTTCATGTAGTTTGAATTTTCATATTGAAGCTAGGGAATGCTTTTTTGACAATACAAAGATAAGCACTATCTATTGTGAAATTTTATATCCTTGCCTTAGAGAATCAGTGCCTCTCATACTTTACTATCTCCTATTTAGATGTTAATATCATCCTTGAACTTGATTGTACTTCTGAATCAGTCTCTGAACTCTAATCTCTTGCAAGTACAGCCATTGGTCTTGTTCTGACCTTTGTGCTCAGATGCCACAGTACACTTCACAGGATCCCACCACAGTCTTAGCTCACTGGACTGGTCTCACTGTCTACATGATCTAGTCTCAGACATATATATATATATGTAGGCAACTTCAGCTGATTTTCTCCATACCTCTGGGTGAAAATGTTCTTGCCATTTATAGCAGTGATACCATTTGTCCTAACACAATTGAGTAATACATACCCAAAGCAAACAAACTAAAAACTCCATAAGTGAAATTGCTACTGATCATGGGTGACTATCCTCAGAGCTAAGTAATGCCATGTGGGAGCATTCAGCTCTTCCTTCTTGCAAAAGGTCATCTTAACTGGGCTTGTTGACAGTTTTTACCTGCCCAAAGTATCCAGCTGCTCCTTACAAACTGGCAGCTCTGTCCATGGCCCAGAGGATCGGTTAGCATATGGACATATTTTGCAAATTTGTGTATATATTTGTATGCTAACGGGAAGAATAGAGAGGAGACTTCATCTATGTGGCTGTGGGAAACCCTCATTCCTATTGGCTGAAGCTTTCCAGGTGGTGGCCAATGGGGAAGGCACGCCCATGTTCCTTTATGTAATCCTTCACCTGTGCTCTGTAAGGAAGATCAATATCTTTATTAGGAGAAGGGGATGGACCTTAGTTTCACCTCCCTCTGGGAAGGAATTTTTAGCAACATTGCTTTCTACCACCTAGTACTCATATTCTTTGGTCACTTTATTTTCAGAAATATGAGCAGGAAACAAGATTCTTGGAGCTAACTTAATAAACTTGGAACAGTAAAGCAAGTGATAATTGACAAAGTGAAGACAAAACAGACATTATTTATAAATCAGAAGACTATATATGGGATGCAGTGATGGTTTACTGGTTCAGAGCCAATGCTGCTCTTCCAGAGGACTTGGGCTGGATCCCTAGCAACTGCATGGAAGCTTACATCCATAAATAACTCTAATTTCAGGGGATCAATGACCTCTTTTGGCCTCAGTGGACATGATACAATTTGTTTCACAGATATGCATACAGGCACACATGCAAAACAAGAACTTTTAAAAAATAAAAAGATTTTATATTCAAAAAGCAAATAAGTTTAATTGTGTAGCCAAAAGATTAATAAGAATGAAGCAATGGTATGACACACACACATAGAGTAGATCATGCTGTGGTACTACAATTTTCCTGAAATAAAGATTTCTATCTTACATATCTTATGTCTGTTGAGATATAGTCTGTTTATTGGAGAATGGGGTTCTGCATGAGGTTTGTTACTAAATAAGACAATACAATTTAGTACACAAACACTGGGGTGAAGAGATGGCTCAGGAGTTAAGAACACTCCCTGTTCTTGTTGATGATTGGCATTTGGCTTCTTATACCCATGTCAGGGGGCTTATCACATCATGTAACTCTAGCTCCAAAGGATCCAATGTGCTCTTCTGGCCTCT
This sequence comes from Sigmodon hispidus, assembly GCA_004025045.1. Taxonomy (NCBI): domain Eukaryota; kingdom Metazoa; phylum Chordata; class Mammalia; order Rodentia; family Cricetidae; genus Sigmodon; species Sigmodon hispidus. Next base: position 23,028 of record PVIH01001684.1, on the reverse strand, counting down.
GTGGGCACTTGTATACACATGGTACACACATACACATATATAAATATGTGTCCACATAAATAAAAGCAAATAAATGTTAAAATGTTAAATTATCGAATTAATATGTAACTCCAATTTATTCAATACCTATTATATATTACTAACTGTGAAAATATCTGTCCATTTATTGTAATATTTATAGTAATTCTTTAGGATAGACTATATTAGGCCTAATATATGAAACATAAAGACAGAAAATAAATAGGCATGTAATCTTGTTACCACCAGGCAACTTTTTTCAAGAGTGTCAATACATTTGTTCTTTGGGGTTTTTTGTTTGCTTTTTTTGTTTTGTTTTTGTTTTAGATGAGGTTTCATTATGTACTTCAGTCTAGATTTGAACTTAAGATTCTGCTGCCTCAGCGTATTAGTGTTCAGGTTACAAATATATATCACACACTCAACTGGTAACTAAGACATTTTAAAATGGTTTTCCTTCTTATATGCTATTGTAATTATCTATGTACTTTACTTTTAGGAGAGGAATAATAGAGGAATTGAGCTATTGTATGTTTGTTATTTTATTAGAATGCTGGTTGACACTTCCAGATGTTACTGCATTTTATTTTCCCCAAGCATTTCTTGGAGGCTTCATTTAAAATTGAAGAAGCTCATGTTTAGATGCTTGCCCTCTTAAAGGCTTTAATATATTTATCATCTGGTAGAGGATGGTAGAGCTGAAATACAAACTCGTCTAATTTTCCTTAAAGCCTTGGTTGCCTTTAGAAATTTTATTTATTAAAGAGAATCTCAACCCTAAACATCATACAGAAACCTACTAGTTATTCCAAATAATGTGAGAGTTTCTAGCGTAAAGATTGAAAGGCCAGCAGAGCTAACATTAAGCACATAGATGTGCCAAGGCTTATCCATCCCACAGTGTTCCCTGCACACCTCTCTGCATGCTCTCTTGCTTCCTTAATAGTTAGAACTTCATCTTCATACTTTCATCATTTGCCATGCAGAACTTCGTAAGGGGTTGTAATAATTTATTGCAGTTAATGTGTTAAAAGTGCCCCATTGGCAATCTATACATTTTTAAAAATCTTATTGTGTATTTTATGTATTTTATCCTGCATTTTAGAGAATGTAAATATTGCCTTCCTATAACTCCCTTGAGTCCTTAGCTCTATGGATCCTCATACAGAAAGACAGATTAATAAGAGAAATGCATGTTGATGTTTATTGATGTGTGCCTTGTTCATCATGTAAGAGAAACTTCTGTGAGAAGTAACTTTAGCAGTGGCTTGATGCATCTGTGTATAAATAAACTTCAAGAACACTTGCTTTCTAAAGAAATGAGGGAACAAAGGAAGACCATGGTTTGAGGCTTCCGAACCTGGAAAAAATGAATAAGAAGCTAAATGTATGGGCAGAAACTAACTGGAGGCTTTGTTTGTACATTCTTAGAGATAACAGAAAATAATTTATAAATTCCCATTAGGAAAAAAAACCAACAACAAAAACAAAGTAGGTTGGGGGAATCTTTCATCTCTCTGACCTCCATTACCTTTAGCAATTTTAGTGTTAAAAAGGTCATTAATATGGAGATGTAAATAGCATCATTAAACTGAATATTAACTTGTTAATGTTACTTGTTCCATGCTTGGTTTTACCTGCCTTAGAATAGTCATATGAGTATAAAAAATTACATAAAAATGTAAAAATGCATACTATATATTCATTTTCTGTAGGACTGTAATATTATAAAGGTGTAATATTGGAGGTGTTCTAGAAGCAGAACTACCAGGATAGATATGTAAAGTGATAACAGATCTATTGAAATGATGATGACAACAATGACTGAGAAACCCAAGGGTCTGTGGTCTGTAGGCTAAAGACACAAAGGAATTTGTGATTCCAGCTTCCCGTACAAGTGTTGGAGTCTCAAGAAGAATCACACATTTATATTTGTCTAATGTCTCAAATTCTATATATTGATTATCACAGAATATGAGAGTAAGGTTTTAGAACGTGGAAAAAACCAACATGTAAGTTCAGTATTTTCCATTTTGGTTTTCAATATGCTTTACCTAATTTATTGATTCAAATATTACTCTAATTCAAAAACAATATTAAATATATATCTACAGTACTGTTTAAATAAATTTCTGGGCATCTCATGCTCTGGAAGAGTTGATATATAAAATTAGTAATCAATGTTAATTTTTAAAAATAGTAAAGTTGTAAAAATAATTCAAACATCTGTAAAATGTTTTAATTTATAGGTAATTTATTTATAGAAATGTTTTAATTTAATTTATAGAGGAGTAAGAACTGTAATGACAGCAGCCTGACGTTACCACTGATTCTAATTAAATCTTTCTAAGCACAGTGATTTGAAGAGGTTTATACTGACCCATATTTGGATTTTCCTAATTGCTTAACTTCAACAAAATGATTAACAGAAAAAATCAGTTTAGAAGAATCATAACATGTTCAGACTCCAAAAATTATTCATTTGCTTTGTTACTCACAAAGGAGGGAGGGAAGGCTAAAAGTTTGATATATTCAAATATAGTCATTTATTATTTCTGCATTTTCTACAGAAAAATTTGTAGACTTTTTAAAATGAAGATATTTAACACCATTTTTGTTAAGTCTTTAGTAAATACAAACAACTTTATGTGTTTATATGTTTGAAGTCTCAGGATGTCAAAAATAAGTTGCCTAAATGGCGCTTCCCAAGTAAATAAATACACTAATATTTGCATGTGAGTGGAAATAGCAAATGGAGTCTGCATTGCCTTTCTCTCTACACCAAATCCATGACTCCCCTGAGTCCTTTATTTGCTTCTGAATGTGCTGTGAATTTCTAAACTACTATCTACTATCTCTGAGCATCTCTCTAGGTTTTGAAAGTTTTCTCTGAGGATGAACTGATCGCCCTTGATGTTGCAGCGTTCCTCTGTTCTCAGATCCTCTTTTCTTTTCTTTCTCTCTTTTGTTTGTGTTGGCCATGGGTTCTGCCAGTCTTTATCTTCTCAAAGAAGCAGCTCTTGGATTTGTTGCTTCTTTGTCTTGTTGTTTTGTTTGTTTCTATTTCATTAATTTCTGCTCTGGTTTCTATTTTTAATTCCCATCTACCGGGGTTGGATTTGGATCTTGTTTTTCCAAACTCTTTATTCATTAAGTCATATATCTGTGTTCCTTCTGATTTCATTAGTGTGGGTCCTTAGAGCTATATGCTTTCTTCTTAAGACTACATTTAATATGTCCCATAAGTTTTGTTGTGTTGTGTTTTCACTTCATTTATTGCCGTAAATTTGTTGGTTCCTTCTTGACTTTTGCTTGACACATTCATTATTCAGTAGTATATTATTTAATCTCCATGAATTTGGTAATTTCTAGAAATTGTTTTGCTGTTGATCTCAAGTCTAACCTTACTTAAGTCAGACAGGCAACACAGAATGACTGCCATTTCATCCTATTTGCTGAGACTTGGTGTTCTAGAATATGGTCCATTTTAGTTCTAGAGCTGCTGCATAAAATATTCTTTGATGTTTGGGTGGAATAATCAATTTACTGATATCTGTTAGATTGATCTGATATATAATATCATTTAGTTTCGATATTTCACCGTTTACTTTTCGTCAGGTGACCTGTCTATTGTGGCAAGTTATCTGTGTCTTCAAGTCTGTGGTAGCTTTTGGTGAAATGGGATTAGCCAGACTTTGATGTTATATATAATACGACATTGGAAAACTCTTTTCTATATGCACTGTCTATTTTGTTTTATGTGCTTCCTGTATGTTGATGGCTCTGTCTTTCCTTAATTTAAGGAAGTTTTCTTTTATGCTATTGAAAAATCTTCTACTCCACTGACCTGGCATTCTTTTCATACTTCTCTGCCTATCATGAATAAATTTAGTCCTGAATATTACTTTTCTCTATTTAAAATTTATTATACTTTTATTGCTTGTATCTTCTCCTTCAGTTCTTTAATACTGTTTATAATTGTTCTTTTAAATTTTGTGTTCTGAAATTTATGTAGGTCATTTCTGTTGGGGGAATATTTCTACACAACCATTGGTCTTTAAGGGGGCTGTATTTTATTAATCTTTAATATTGTTTGTGGTTTTGTTTGGGACTGGGACATGTGGATTTATTGTTTTGGTTTCAGGTCTGATAGGAGATTATGATCTGCTTGTTTGGGATGGACATTTGGTTTTATTTGTCTTGTTGTCAGAGCTTGGTTGATTTCAGATTAGGTAGGAGGAGTGATCAGGTCAGTCCTTCAGCTACTCAGTGTTGATTATAGATTGCAGATTCAGGGCATGTTTGTAGTTAACTGGCAATTAATGTGATACAGGATTCTGAAGGTTACTGTAGGACTGCTTGGTTAAAGTTAAATGAAGTCCCCTAGGGTAGTTTCTAGTTCAAGTGAAGGGGCCACAGCTCCCTGGAAAAGCATGGAAGAACATGACTTTTGGCTGGACCTGGGCTTGTCGGACAGCATTGAGAGTTTAAAGGGTGATTGGACCTGGGTCAGAATCAATAAGATATTATTTGGATATGAATCCTGCCCAGGTCTGGCCAAGAGACCTTACAGAAACAGATTCTACATTGGCCTTGATAGGTGGAGTAGAGGGTGAAGTGGTAGTATAAAATAAGGGTTCTGGGAGCTTGGGCATTGGGAATAGGGAGGGGCGAGAAACTGAGTCATACCAAGAGAGCCCACAGCTTGGCTCCCACCTGGGCCTAAAGTGGTGGCATGGAGTAAGGGTTCTTTCCTTTAGAAGTTATTGTACTGTCTTGGAATTGGATGGTTTCAGTCAGAACAAGGGCAATGCCAGTAGAACAAGAAAGAGAAAATAAAGGTTTGTTTATTAAGATAAGGCAGGGAAGGTGAATAAGGAAGCTATAAAGCATAGTGGCTAAAGGTCATAAGCAGCATAGTTATCAGTTCTAAGTTGCATTTTCCTCATATTTTAATATCTGGCTTAGATATGTCTTTCAGCTGACAAATATTTAAAATTATATGTGACTATTACAAAACTTATTGATTGCCTTCTGTAGTTTGTAACAACTTTGTAACTCAAAGCATAGTAATAGATATATGAATGAAGACTTTTGTAAATGAAACAATAAAGGAATTTTATTCACACCCCTTCTCATATCAAGTTATTATTTTTACTTTAAATATAGTGTTTGTACATCATAAATATTTAGGCAATGCAGCAGTTGACTATTCATCTTTCTGCGAATATTTTAAAATGTAAATCAGAAAGTAAATCAGTCTAAGTTGCTCAGTGTAACCTGCTCTATTTGCCTTCTAGGCGAAATTGACCTTCAGATTCTCTCCAAAGTCCAGGCTCAGTACCCAGGAGTCTGTATCAAGAATGAAGTTGTTGAGCCAAGTGCTGAGCAGATTTTCAAGTACAAAGGTGTGTGCTAAATTCTATCTCCAGAGCTTATCTTCTCATTTTCTTTGTTTGTGGGTTTCTTCTGTGTGTCTCATATGGTCAATAACACACTGACTACTATGTATTTGGTAAGTTCATTTGGAGAGAACCCTAATTAATTCTTGGCAGGCAGGAATGATCACCCAAAACTACTAACAGTGAATACATTAATTCCCTCATTGACTTCATGCATTAATCTGTTTTATATTAAACTTATATTTATAAAATTCTGTAGTTGATTTAATCTTTATACTAAGATACTATATATGACCTATATTTAACCATATCTCAAATTTACTTCTTAGTCTTTTTTCATTCACCTCAAATTTTATCAAGTACTAAAAAAGTCTTGACAAACCTGATTTCCTGAGTTGTGTAATAAAGAAGAATATGTGCCTTTTATTTTTTATGTTCTTGTATTAGGGTTCTCTGATAGAACAGAACTGATAGAATTAATCTGTATTTGTTAAAATGGGCAGTAGTAGAGTGGCTCATAGGTTTATAGGATGTATAGAGTTGCCTTGCTAGTTCAATAATGGCTTCCTTTGGATGTAAAGGCCAAAATTCCAGTAGTTCTTCAGTCCACAAGGCTGAATGACTTAGCTGGTCTTCAGTCTGTGTTGGAATACCAAAGAAATGTAATAATATTTATGAAATTATAAAAGTGAAGAAATGTCTCAGGAGCAGCATAGATGAACTTGTTAGGGAGAGTGAAGGTAAGCAGACAAAAAGCAAAAAGCTTCCTTTTTCATATCCATTTATGTGGAGTGCCACCAGGATGTATGGCCCAGACTCAGGGCATGTGTCCTTCTAACCTCAAATGTTTCAGATTTAGGACCAATTTTCAAAAGGCCCCACATGTGTGCCTCATTTTTTGAGTGTTAGTTGATTCCAAAAGTAGTCAAATTGACAATCAAGATTAGCCATCATAGTCATATAACATTGACTGCATTAAAATTCTAAATGAAAATGGGTTCCATATATATTATTAAATTAAAAGTGGTTATACATTACCTTTTTGGGTATTTTAGAGCTTGTTGCCAAGACATCAGATGTGAAGAATGTAAAATTTGCTTGGCATGAGGAGACATCATCTGAATATCAAAAACGAATGCTTGATGAAGAGGAATCTCAAAAGTGGGACTTTATTCATATGATTCAGGTAAGAAATACTCTTATAATATCCTGCCAAAAAGATTTTTTGCACAAATTTGTATGAAGAATGCACATTATTTTAATTTTTTTACAATAAAATCTTTGGTTACTAATTTTGTAAGTGAACAATTTCTGCCTTAAAAAGGTGTTGATAAATGCAAAGACTCTGTTTGACATATAAAAGGTCAGTTGTTTTAGAACTACAGAGTGAAAATATATTCTAGCAAATTGTCTTTTTTTAATGGTTCTTGTTTATTTCTGTATTGTGGCTTATTTTATGGTAATTACTTGACTATACATACTAAATTTCTTTTCTTTCTCTCTCTCTTTCTTTCTTTTTTATGAATAAAGTCTCATTTTTTTTATCCATGTATCCCCTTGTTCAAACTCCCTTACCCCTTCCGCCCCTACAAGTCACTCTTCTCCCCATCTCCTTTTCTCTTCCCCGGCAAGGGCAGGAGATCCCAAGGTCTCAAGGTGGCTTAGTTCAGCATCTACTCCAGGCAAATCCTCTTTCCTCATCCCAACATCAAGACTGGATCAGGTGTTTCTCTGGAGGGAATGGGATCCAAGGTGCCAGTCCAAGGTGTTTCAGATCCATAGCTGTTCATTGGTTGTGGTTTGCAGCTTGGACATGCTTTGTTTTTTGTTTAAAGTCCACTAATGAGTGAGTACATCCCCAGCTTATCTTTCTGGGTTTGTGATACTTTGCTCAGAAGGATATTCTCCAAATCCATCCATTTACCTACAACTTTTAGAATATCATTTTTTTCTTACTGCTAAGTAGTACTCCATTGTGTAGATGTACCACAGTTTGTTAATCCATTCTTCAGTTGAGAGACATCTTGGTTGTTTCCAGGTTCTTGCCATTATGAATAATGCTGCTATCAACATACGCGAGCTAATGCTTTTGGGGTGTGAATGTGCATCTTTAGGGTATATGCCCAATACTGGTATTGCTGGATCCTTGGGGACATTGATTCCCAGTTTTCTGAGAAACTGCCATACTGCATTCCAAAGTGGCTGAACAAGCTTACACTCCCACCAACAATGGAGGAATGTACTCCTCGCTCCACATCCTCTCCAACATAGGCTGTCATCTGTGTTTTTAATCTTAGCCATTTTGACAGGTGTAAAGTGGTATCTCAGGCTTATTTTGATTTGCATTTCTCTGCTGGCTAAAGATGTTGAGCACTTTTTCAAGTGCCTTTCAGCCATTCATAATTCTTCTGCTGAGAATTCCCTTTTTAGATCTGAACCCCATTTTTTAATTAGGTTATTCAGAGTTTTGGGCTCTAGTTTCTTGAGTTCTCTATATATTTTAGAGATCAGTCCTCTGTCACTTGTAGGGTTGGTAAAAATCTTTTCCCATTCTGTAGGCTGTCATTTTGTCTTATTGACTGTGTCCTTGGCCTTACAGAAGCGTCTCAGTTTAAGAAAGTCTCACTTATTGATTGTTGTTCTTAGTATCTGTGCTACTGGAATTATATTTAGGAAATGGTCACCTGTGCCAATTAGTTGGTAAGTATTTCCCACTTTCTTTTCTATCAAGTACAGCATAGCTGGTTTTATGTTGAGATCTTTGATCCACTTGGGTTTAAGTTTTGTGCAAGATGATAGGTTTGGAACTATTTTCATTTTTCTACACACTACCATCCGGTTATGCAACACCATTTGTTGATGATACTATCTTTCTTCTGAATTTTCAATGGCTCTATTGGTCTAGATGACCAGTATATGCCTAAATTTTCCAGACTTTTACTGAATCCTTTTGGTTTTTCTGTTAGTAGGAATCTTTTATTATATTTATATAATATATATTACAGAAGGAATATGTTTTATAATATTAGATCAACAGTATGTTACTTATATTAGTCAGTCATTTATGAGGACTTATTTTCATGATTCAGCAGCAATGGACTATTAAGCAATGATTATTGAGTACATGACATGAGGTGTCAATTTGAGACATCACTGAAATTTCTGGATAGTAAACAGTATATCTGTATTAGAAGTTGGTTAGTATTAGGCATTATTTTGTATAGAACACTTAATTAATAACAAAACTCTTTGTTCTTGTAATTCATAATCACAGTGACTTCAAAGGAGTATAAGTAAGAAACCAAAAAAAAAAAAAAAAAATTTGAGTCTAATGTCAACATATTTAAGCAAGCCTAACCTCCACTTTCTTATAAATCAAATATTTTATCTGTCAGGAGATAAAATTTGGCATGTCCAGAATTGTATGCTTTTTCTCTCTAGATATGTTTTCCATCTTCATGAATCTGTGTCCTAGTTTTCCTCTCCTTGCTCCTCCGGCACCCTGCTCCTGACCAGTCACTCCTAATTGATGACTTTACATCATACTTCTAAAGGAAAAAGCCCACTGAAAATTAATCTTTTACTCCATGTCTTCATCAGTGTTATATTGCTGTGGAAAGGCATCATGACCATTGCAATTCTTATAAATGGGAGCATTGCAGTATATGAGCCTGTGTGGACCTTTCTTATTCAAACCAACACATTCTACTCCCTGGCCCTCATTGGCTGACAACTATATCCTAATGCAAAGTATATTTACTTCAACTGAAATAATTCCCATAGTCCACAACAGTCCCAACAAGGTTTAAAAGTCCAAAGTTCAAATTCTTTTCTGAGACTCAAGGAAAGCTGGAAGCTAAGCTGTGTGAGATCATAATTCCTGTTATTTATTAGAATCAGGCTTTAAAAAAAACAAACAAAAAACCCAAACAACCCCCCCCAAAAAAAACCCAAAATCATTTTAATCTTCTTGAACACTGATCTTATCTTCCTTATACTTTGTAGTGCTTCTTTTCTCCTCAAACTCTATATTTTATGTTTTTCCTTGCTTAACTTGCTCTTTTTCATTATAGATCTGCCTAATGGTGGCCATTAATAACCAGGAAACACAGTCAATACCCGGTTCTCTTGGATTCTGTGCCAATGCTGTTAATGCAAAACTCTTCAATTTAGTTTTGGACATATTTTTTGAACATGTCTGGAAAACAATCACATTCTTCACCAAAATATTACAAGAACAGTCTCTTGGCCACTTATTAATATTCTCCTCTGAAGCCCCTTGAGCTAAACTGTCATAATCTACATTGCTCCTAGTGCTTCTGTTACTTTTCCCATTAAGACTTGCGAAAGCATTCCACTGCTTTCCTAATCCAAAGTTCCCAAGTTCACATTCTTCCAAGAAGCAGCATGGTCAGGCCACCGCAGCAACATCCCATTCCCTGGCACCAATTTCTGTCTTAGTCAATGTTCTATTGCTGTAAAGAGACACCATCACCATCATAACTGCTGTAAAGAGAAACATTTAACTGAGGCTGTCTTATAGTTTCAGAGGTTTAGTCCATTATAATCATGGTGGGAAGCATGGTGGCAGGCAAGAAGATATGGTGATAGGGGAATAGCTTGACAGTGCTACATCTGGATCTTCAGGCAATAGGAAGAGAGAGACACTTGCTCTGGCATTGGGCTCCCCACAATGACATATTGCCTTCAAAAAGACCACATGTACTGAAGCAAATAGTGCCTCTCCCTAAGCATTCCAACATATCTGACTATGGGGTTTATTCTTATCCAAACCACCATGCCTTCTAAATTTACGACCCCAGCACCTGTACCTTATACCTGTGTCTCCTTACTGTTTTTCAAAAGCCATTTCTTTATTTCTGTTTTATAATCTACTCTTATCTTTGGCCTTAGAAATTTATATATCTCATAGATATATAAATTTGTTTTCTTTTAAAGTGAAAGTCTATTCTCTTTCCCCTCTTATATAACTCTTCACTTGCCTAAGTTATTTCTCTTCATTGCTATTTATAGTCTGAATATTATCATGACATGTTTTCAGTTTGGCATTTACTGTCAACCTAAAAATCCTGGTGTGTTTTAGATAAAATTTCAGGGCATATGTTGTGACCAACAGCCGCTTTATCCTGTCATGTCATAGATTCTTTGCCATCATATGGATTTGCTGTATCTGGGTGTCTATAGTAAACCACATGGAGAAACTTGATCTTAATCATGGCTCCTGAAGTAATGTGGGCCATATACAGGGTCATTTTATTTCGTTCATGTGGAAAAGTAATAGCGGAATTATTTGACCTTTTTGCAGTGAACTCCATTATGGCCCTACTACATGGAAAATTAAATTCTCGTCTGAGAGAGATAAGGATGAGATTCAAAAAGTATCTCTTGGGTAGATTCTGTAGTGGCTAAAGGACATACATCATGAAGCTTTGTATTGGCTAGAAAAGCCTGCATTTGACTAGGAATTGGCCTCGAATTATTAAAAGTAGGTTGACTAATTTCTGATACCCTGTGACAAAAAACATACCTTTATGCTTTATATTTTCCACTATCCATGTCATAGTCTGTCACTTTTTTGTATGTGTGATTTCAAAAGAGGAAAATATGTATGTGAGGTTATGGAGAATCTTGTCAAAAGGCTGATTTTAAGGTAACATTTTAGGAAATGGGGTTTGCTTTTATTTTGCAACACCATTTTCTCTTATAAGCACTAAGACACACAAAATGAATATAGGCACAACAATGTTTTCAACTTGCAGAACAAAGTTTAAACGTGTTTAGTGACAGATGTGTATGACCTGTGTTATGGAAAGAAGAAAGTAACTTTAAAGGTATTTTCCCTAGGACTGAGGATGGAGCTCAGTGGTGAAGGGTATGCCTAGCATATGCATCACCCTGGGTTTCATCCCTACAACTGGGAGAAAACACAAAGACAACGAAAGATGTTTACCTATAGATGGACAGATGACATGTTTGCTCTTCCCCAAATGCCTTCTTGTTCTTACTGTCTAACATACTTGTTTTCCTGATAACAATTTTACTTCCTCTTTAAAATGATCTCTGACTTTTTCTGTCACACATAGGTACAAATACCCACCATAAATATATGTATTCCACATAGAATATATGTATTCTATACATAGTTACATTTATTTTCACATGTCTATTCATGTTTCTTTTACATACATTACTGTCTTCTACATCTGTTTATGTAGCTTCTTCTTCCTTGCCTCCACACTGTTATGAATCTCCACAAAGCCATAGCTATTTATCTCAGTGACCGAGTTCTCTCATCATATGGTATTTTACACCGTTTCTTCACATTCCCACATAGCTATTCGCACTCTGCATTCTCTCACATTTTTCAGCCTCTATAATGCTTCCTTGTCTGCATCCCTCATTCAGCACATTAAGCACACTCTCATTCATACACACTCATTCCTTTCTTTTTTTTCTCTCTACTGCTTGCCTCTAAGTCAAAATCTGGACAATTTCAATATTTTGGGTCCAACATACTCTTAGAACATAAGATAAGTAGTTTTTCTTAGGCTACTGAAGTCACAAAGAAACATCATTAATCTTTAAACTTGTAAAGATTTTCCTGATATTAATTCACTCAATGGGAAAACCTCAAACTTTCACTGACTAGTCTGAACATACAGATTAGAAGCATCTCATTCCTTTTTTTCCTTTCTCACCTAGATGCTTTACTATGTAAAGGATATCCCAGCTACCCTGAGATTCTTCCATGGTCTCTTGGCTGCCAATGCTAAGATTCTCATTATTCTTGTGTCAGGTAAGCCATTTTAATGAGCTGGATTTTAAAATAGCAATTATGAACATATACATGGATTCATGTGTTTAGATAAATTAGTCATTTTGTCATTGCTATGAAATTCATTTTAAATTAATTCTTAGACTTGTAGAAATGTCATTTACAACAATGTTCATTTAGAGAACCTATTAGAATTAAAATCTTTGTGCTTCCATATATTCAGAATAATGACCTTAAAAGGGCTTACAGAGATGCCTCAATGGTTAAGAACCACATTGATTTTGTAGGGGACTGGAATTTGGGTTCTAGCACCTACTTCAGGAAGCTCACAACTACCTGTAACTCTAATGCATGTGCCCATGCATGCACCTGCACACACGCACAGTTAAAAATAAACTGTAATGGAATCTTACAAAAGAGTCAGAATAGGGAAATATATGCATCTGCTCTTGCCACTTTCCTGTTGGCTGTGATAAAACACTGCCCAAACCAATGTGGGGAGACAAAGGGTCATTTGATTCACAGATTATAATCCATCACTGAGGGAAATAAAGCAAGTACTCAAAACAGGAACCTGGAGGTAGGAACTGAAGCGGAGACTGTGGAGGAGTGCTACTTCCTTGATTGCCTCCAAATCCACCTGCCTACTGGTGGAGCCATCCACACTGGGCTTCATTAATTCACAATAATAAAAAGAAAAATATGCCCTTCAGACATGCCTACAGGCTCAACTGATGGAGGAAATTCCTCATTTGGGAATACCTCTTCAACAATGTGTCCAGATTCGTGTCAAGTTGTCAAAAGCCAAGCAGACCACATCTGTTTTATAGAGTAGAAAGTTCAAGGAATAGTATTTTTAACACAAGAACAAGCAAGTACATTGCTTATGTTTACCTATTTTATGTCAGTTGAATGTCTTTCCCCCATCTTTGAGATTTACCAATAAGTAAGCAAAATGTTAAATATTTAGATGCTATTAATTTGCCTTTCTAAAGCCATTAGCCCACAGTTCATTATAGTTTTTTCTCCCCCATATAACTTTAATATTATCCATTTGTTTTACTTTGAGTAATAATTTTACTTTTCAGACAAGATATTTAATTAGTTTGTTGTTTCCAGGGTCCTGTCACAAAGGTAAAATTTAGAAAATGAAACATTAATGTAATTCATAAGATTTTGCTATAGAGTATAGGTTGGATTCAAAATTCCTAGAGTATTATGGGCCCATGTCACCATGCTCTGTCTTTGTAGTACTTCTTCAATGTTCACTTGTTGCTAGATGGCTTGTTTTTAAATATGCTACAGTCCTTATCACCATCACCAGATAACAGCTCCATGCACTCAAAATGTGTGCCACAAAATTTGTCTGCATATAGAAAGAATATTTTTTAAAATGGCAAAAACAATTGTTGTTTATTATCCAGGGCTTTGCCTCATGTGAGGGTTTGGAGCCAGGAACTCTTGTATATAACTGACTCCCCAAGTCAAAAGTCTAATATACTGTTTTTACCTCTAGTTAGTTAAAATTACTCATTTATGCAGCAAAGGTCTGTTTTTCCAATTTGAAAGGATTATGTAAATTGAATCTTTTCTGCTAACCCATGTCTAAATTAGGACACTTGGGAAAGAGCAGTTTGTATTACAAAAGTAAACTTGGTTTTCAATATTGTGGAAAATTACTTTTATGATCTGCATTAATAAAATAGAAACACTATTCTGAATAGAAATTTATCATGAGTTGGCATACTTCATATTAATAACAGTTCCACTAGTGGATCTAACACTTTGAAAACTTAAGTATTTGAATGCTAGGTATTTGCCAATAAGAACAAAGTATTACATGGTTTAAAATATGGCATAAGTATTCTATGTGCTTTTTAGAATTGGCAAAGCACATCTATACATACAGTAGTCTGCTGGCTGCAGCATAGAGTTACTATAACCCATGGATTATTAGCATCAAGAAATCCCAAAACACCCCTGTCATTTGTGTGTATCCATATACATGGGATCCAGATGAGCACTATGTTTTTATATGGAAGCAAAAAGACAGTAAAAACAATTAACTGCTTTAAATATTTTCTTTAGATAGTAGAAATAGTTTTCACTTTTTAAAAGTAGTTTGTTCACAAGCTCTTACTACTGGCTCCAGAGCAGGAGAGTGCTGTCTGAAAGAGGTGAGCATTTTCAATCAATATAGTTTCTAGAAATGAGAATGAACTAAGACTGTTTAGTTTATTGAACTGGAGCTCAGGAGAAGTCTGCTATTATCATAGTCACTACTTCTTGGAAGAGAAATTTACCATGGAGAAGAAATGCCACATTAATCTCTTTTTAAAGAAACCACTGAGTAAAACAAGAAAAGATACTTCGGAGATTTCCTTATATTGTCAGAAATATTAAATAGATTAGTTAAATATAAATTAAGATATTCTAAAAATTCACCTTTTCTAACAGTTTGCTTTGCAGTTAAGAAGCTAAGAAACCCAAGGAAAGAAATAGACTGCCAAATATGTTCGTCATTTTTCATCAGTTTAGACTGATCCTACTTTTCCCAGCCATCATACTCTCTCACACCTAACAATTAAACACAGGGAGTAAATGGTTATAGTTTTTATTCCAAGTATCTTGAGTAACCCCCTCTCCTATCCCTGCCCGGAGGCTTGCCTGCTGGTTCACATCAGAGGCTTTCATGAACTCGGGAGAGTAAAGGTCAGTGCCTTTGTCTCTCAGTCTATTACAATACCTTGTGAAGCCTTGAGTGCACAGAAAACATATGTTTGTACTCAGTTTGTGTTTTGTGATACTAGAAATACAAGGTTCTAAAAGTTCACTCAAAAGAGAATGTGATTTATCTAAGAATGACTACATATAGAACAGAGAAACTGTGTATTTGTACATGTGTTTACACTGAAATATAAGGCTTGGTGAAATACAAACATACATTCTCATGGGCATATATGCTGGATATGGGGATAGTCAGACAAAACCATGTAGGATTAACAAGTAAAAGTACTCAGGACAAGAAAGACAGGTTGAAGTCAGAATAAAATAGAGTCATTTAGTTGTCAGTACACTATAATTGATTTTATATTGTCTTCTGTGTTGCTGTGTTTCTGTTATAGAGCAATTCCAACTCATTAAATATTCACTTAGTGATAAAGAGCAGATTTTTTTGATTTTTGATATAAAAATGAATGAAAACAAAAGAGAAATGAGTACAAAATACTTGGATTTTGTTTTAAATGAAGAGTATTGCATACTAAAATATTTCACTGCTATATTCCCACTTCTCCCTTGCTCATTCCACTCCAATGTTTTTAGTTTTCTGGTCAGTTCCTAACTGTACCAGCCTTCCATTTGCTTCAAATCCTTTGTAGTTGCCCTCTCTATCAGGAGAGACCTTTCCTGTGATGTCTGCATAGTTCCTGTCAGATTTGTGTTCAAATGTCACCATATTAAACAGACTCCGTGATCACCACAGGCAAAACAGAAGTGTTTAAATGTCTTTGATCTCTGATTGTTTTTCACTTACACTTTACCTCATACAATATGTATTTAGCTACTTATTTAATTTTCTTCATGCTTCAGTTATACTACTTGAATTAAGCTCCACAAAGGATATAAATATTATTTTGTTGATTGCTCTATTCTAAATGTCTAGTATAGTGACTAAAAGAAGCTAAGTGAAATAAAAATAAAGAAAACATGAACTTTGTTCATTTGCCTAGGAACTAGTGGCTGGGACAAGCTATGGAAAAAGTATGGATCCCGCCTCCCCAGGGATGACCTCTGCCAGTATGTTACATCCTCTGATCTCGCTCAGATGCTGGACGACCTGGGGATTAAGTATGAGTGTTATGACCTTCTGTCCACCATGGACATAACAGACTGTTTTATTGATGGTAATGAAAATGGAGAGCTGCTTTGGGACTTTTTGACAGAAACGTGCAACTTTAACAAAACAGCACCACCTGATCTTAAAGCAGAAATTATGAAAGATCTTCAAGAACCCGAATTTAGTGTTAAGCAAGAGGGGAAGGTACTTTTTAATAATAATCTGAGTTTTATAGTGATTGAGGCATAACTATAAGTTATAAGTGTTCAGAAAATTCTTACGATTGCTCACAACACTCTTACTTTGAACAATTGCTCATTTATTTACATATTGAATTTACATATTAAACACATATTTACTTATTAAAGTTAAAATTAATCTTACAATAAGGATATAATCTTTTCTCTTATAAATGAAATCAACAGATTTCCAAGACATTCTTGGGCTTCCACCAGAATCATGTGGGCTATTTCCAGTTATATCTTGTCCTTGAAAGATAGCATTCAGGCTAAACACGACATAACTGGAAACATATGGCTTGAGTTTCATTGGCTTACTGATAATAAATTTTTTTTCATTTTCTTATTTACTGGAAATTCTAAGGATAGCAGTAAAATATGTGCCATCTATACTTTGAAGACCAGCAAAGCAACATTTATTGATTCATCACAAAAAGTAGATATATCTCTACATGTAAACAAATACTTGTCTTCTTGGTTTTTCCTGTGGTAGTTTATATCATTTCTTTTATTAGTATCATCAGAAAATTAGAGGCCAGTGGGATGGTTATTCCAGAAGATCTGGGTTCAGTGTTCAGCATGCATGTCCTACACCTCACAACCAGCTGTGACGTCAGCTCTAGAGAATCTGATGCCATATTCTGGCCTCTGTAGATATCACCATTTATGTGCACATATTCCTCCCACACACATAATTAAGAATAAAATAAATCTTTAAAAAAGATTATAAATGTGGCTCTTTGTCATGTGATTTTTTTACATTAAGCTATAACCATCTTTTCTCTTTTTGATATACTGAAACTTGGGCAAATCAATTTAGTTCACTGTTTTAGCTTCCGAAACATTTTAAAAGGTCTTCTAAAGTTTAAAATACTAATATTTTTTGTAATAATCTCATAACTTCATTACAATTTTACTTTGGGCAGTAGGATTTCAGAGAATTTGAGGAGACTTCTTTGATACTTTTGTCTTGTTTTAGATAATCTTCTGTTATTTTTCTAAAAATACTATATTTTAAGTTGGTAAACAAGTAATATTTTATAAATAATTTTCATAATAAAATGATAATTTCCACCAAAACAGAGTAAAAGAAGGATCTTAATAAATAGGTCGTGGAACTGTAATTTCTACAGTGCAGAAACCTTAATTCATGCAGGGAGTTTTGTCATTCTCTCATGAGAACATTATCAACTTATGTTGTAGGCTAGTCAAATATGAAGAGTTTATGCCCTTCTTAACCATAGCTCATCTCTGTGGCTATGATTTACATTAACAAATAACCAAACTTTGTTTATAATCAGTAAAACCTGACTTACATTGTTGTATTTTCTTGGACAGCTTCATCATTTTTTTAAATTATAAAATACAATATGTAAGAGATAGTTACTTAGATTTCTGAATAAGACCCCTGAATAATCAGAGTAAATCTGTGATTTATGAATGAGTGATGGGGATGGACCAACTTTAACAAAAAGATAGAATTCAAGACTTTAGAGCAATTATAGCCTTCTGCAGAAAAAAAATGGATGTGCTAATTAATTATGGAAATAGATATGCTAGATATGCTCACAGATTATTATTTATAAATCTGGCCTTTTTCTCATTCCTATAGGTCTTTTCTAGAAAATACAAGGATAATTAAATCTCCATCTATTTTGGTTTATTACAACAGAAATACACAATAAAGTAGCTTAAGAAAGTTTAAATTGCCCCAACTGTACCTTCCCACTTTGGAAACCATATTTGCTAGTAAATAAATGGCTTTTCACTCATCTTGGTAAGTGTTTTACAACATCAAAAGGGCTCTCCTTCCCTGCTGAGAAAAGGTCCTGGTATATAAAAACAGTTTGATTCCTTTGGAGGACTGACCTTTTAACATGTCTTACAAATCAAAGGTTATATTTGTAAATACCCCTGGCCTGTACCAGGTGTGATTTGTTTTGTAGGCACAATTGTAAGTAGACCTTTCTCTCCCACCTGCCTAGTCCCAGATAACCAGCAACCCCTTCCCAAATCACCTCACAGAGGCTTATATTAATTATAAATTATTGGCCAATAGCTCAGGGTTATTATTAGCTAATTCTTACACCTAAATTAACTCATATTTTTATTTATACTTTGCCCCATGGTGGTACCTTTATAAGCATAGCACATTTTCCCCCTGCTCCCTCTGACTCTGGCTGGTGACTCCTGGCTCCACCCTTCTCCTTTCCATCATTCTTAGTTTGGTCACCCTGCCTGTACTTCTTGCCTGGCTACTGGCCAATCAGTGTTATATTAAACCAATTTGAGTGACAAATCTTTGCAGTGCACAAGAGAACTATTTCACAGTACATAATCCTGCTTTTGCTCAGCTGCCTAAAGGACTTTATATATTCTTAATTTGCTTAATAAATCATGTTGAGGGGCTGGAGAGATGGCTCAGAGGTTAAGAGCATTGGCTGCTCTTCCAGAGGGCAAGGGTTCAGTTCTAGAACCCACATTAGGAGTTCACAAGTGTCTGTACAATTCCACTTCCAGAGATTTCGATGCCCTCACACAGACACACACACACACACACACACACACACACACACACACACACACACAGGCCAAACGCTAGTGCACAGAAATGAAAAAAAATAATATAAAAATAAAGCATGGTGATTTGTAACTTTCATACAGCCTTGTTTCCTTTAATAAAAAAAAAAGTCTTATTTTGTGTTTGTGAGACAGACTCTTATAGACCAGACTGTTTTTAGTTGTGTAAAAAGACTGGCCTCCACCTCATCCCAAGCCTGGTGTATCAGCCTGCTGAATGTTGAGATTTATAAGAGTAAGGCACTCTGCCTGGCTTACTAGATACTGTTTTAAACAGAAAACAATTTCCACAAATGCCTAAAGTGTAGTGATTTGTGTTATAGGTAGCCCATCAGAGATGACCACTCAGACAATTGAAAGCATTCCAACTGAGTGGGATGGAACACTGGTATGTGAATTAAGTGTGGTTCTAAGTATCTGGATCACAGGATTTTTAAGGGCAAAACCCACATCCTGATACCTCAACCAACAGTTACAAGAGGTTGGAGGATTGGGCTTTGCAGAAGCAAGCAGTTTTGACAGGAGCGGCTAAATTAAGTCATTAGCTGTAGGCGGTTCTGCACAAACAGGCTTAAGAAAAATTAGCTAGGACATCCTGACCTTGGGTTCCTAGAATTCCAGTTGGGAAATTTTCTATAGGATTCTCTGTTAAGGAGATCAAATTCTACTTAAACCTAAAATAGCCTCTGCAAGAATCCAAGATGGGCCTTGTATTTGTGATTGTCTTGCTCAGTCACCAAAGAAGGCCATATAGTTTCATTGGATGCAACTATTGACTTTTTCCTCTATTACCAGATATTACAAACAATATGGGTTATTCATATATAGATGTTCTAAGTTTGTTTTTATGATAAAAATTTAAAAACAACACAATATAAAATTGGAGTGCTATTTTGTATATCATTATGAATCTCTCAGTATAATGTGGTCCCTTGCATATTGTAAATGACAGACAGGCTGGTTGATGAGTCCTGTTCTTTTGAACCTTATACTTGTGTGTCTAGTTTAGTGTTGAAAATATTTCTCAAGAAGTTAAACAGATGCTAGAGCAGTTTCAAGGCATACTTGAGATGCTGAGCTTGATCCCTATCACAAACAAAAAGCAAATCAAAAAATAAATAAGAAAAATAGAAACATTAAAAAAAATGCCCTCTTCCCAAATTGAGTTGTTTTCCCTAATGTATAAATTTGAACTCTTTCTGGCACATGCTCTTAGAGGTTATTGTCAGGAAATATACTGTGGTACTCAATATGTTAAAGCCTGATATTTTCTTATCATATAAATTTGTAGCCTATAATTGGCTCTTCTACCACTAACCATGAATAATTAAGTGATCTCCATATTCATAAAATGAGATGAAAATTCATAAAGAATTAATGTTTATAGTCTATAAAACTATGTGAAACTATGAGAGCCAAAGTTATATTTTAAGTTTAAAGTACTGTGCCTAAGATATCCATGACACAAAAATACCCCTAACTTGTAAGCCCCTTCCCCAAGGACAACTACTTCCTAAATTGCTGGAGGCTGTGATTTATGGGAGATAACAAGCCACACATTTTTACTTTTCTAAACAAGCTTGTTTGGCCCAACTTTAGCAGATGTGCATGATCATATGTGGGCAGGAGGTTCACAGGCCAAAAATACTTCAGGATGTATGTTTGCTCCTGATTGAACCTGATGGGAAATTCAGTGAATTGTGGGTTTGACCTTTTTAAGCCCCTGGAAACTGAAATGATTTGGGGTCATTTCCCCAGGGACCTGGATATGGATCAGGTCTGAGTACATCAACCTGGCCACTATTTAATAAACACTTGATTCAAATTTAATAATTGTGGTAGTGGTCTTATTCTTGACTGGTGGGATAAACAATCCAAGTGTAAATGTAATGCTTTTTAAATATTTATTTAATAAGAATACCTATTGCATAATATTTTGTCATTTAAACAATTTATATATATATGTCATAAAAGTTATAACATATGTATAGAATGTTAATAAAAGTGTTAATAGAGTGCTTGCCTTGTATAAGTATGGGTTTGATTCCCAGTATCACAAATAAACAAAAATGTACTAAAAGTGTATTTACATATTTACCTCATCCAAATGGTTTCTAGGAAAAATAAAGACTGCTTTTTTAAAAACAAATTTTTTGCATAATTTTTCATTGATTCTTTGGGAATTTCATATCATGCACCCCAATCCCACTTATTTTTCAGTCCCTCTGTATCTGCCCTTTGCCCTTGTAGTGTTCCCCCAAAGAAAAAAACTTAAAACAATAAAAATTTAAAAATACAAATAAGGATATTAACAAGAAAAAAAGCAAATAAAACACATCTCTCCTCCATCTTTTTCACTCTATCATTGCCTCTTCATTCCTCTTAGTGGCATTGGGAGCTGCCAATCAGCTGTCCTTACAAATGTTCATTGTGTAATGGACTGTTGGTCAGGTTCAAGATCTCTGGCTCCTGGTCCACCATCAATACTGGATCCTTATCTAAAGTCCTCTTATATATCCTTTTGTAGCCCAGAGTCATGGAGATCCAGAGACTTGGTTCCTCTGGACTAGCAGGTCATACATGGGATTAATGTTGGGAATTTCCAACTCAAAGCTAAATAACAACAACAACAACAAACAAACAACAAAAACCTCCCCAACCAACCAAACAACAAATGCCCTGGGTGAGTGCCTGAGTGGTAGTTAAATTGGTAGGTTGAGGCTGCTGGAATAACTCCCCTCAGGTGAGGGGCAGAGTCAGATTCCCCCTTCCCACCCACACCCAGTGGTAAGGTGGGGCCAGCTATTCCTAGTAGAGGAGCCAGCTCTTCTTTGTTGGGGTCATTAGAGTTTATCAGCCCAGGGCTGGTGACTTGCAGGGTCATCTCTCCAGTGAGAGGTGGGCCAGCTCAGCACAGTCCTATACTTCAACACATAGTAGTTCAACATATGGTTTGCATGGGCCCCTGGGTTAACATGGACAATGGGTATCAACACAGACACCAGCTGCAGCAGGACCATAGACACAAAAATGGACATTAGCAGTAGTTTGAGTCTTGATGGTTCCATGACCCCAGGTTGCTGCACAGGGGCTCAGTAACAGCATGGTCCTCAGACTCCAATATGGCTGGTGGTCCAGACCATGTCAGTCACATGGCTTTCAATGGCAACAGAATCCATGGACCTCAACACAGATCCAGACATGGCCCCCTGGTGGAAGCTCAGGCCACCTTAATCTGTCCAAATATGTCCTCAGGGGTCAGTCCAGACCCAAGCATCTGCACAGACTTCGATGGTAACCAGAGCCAAAGACTACTACTTTTTCATGAATGAATAATGTAGCCTAGTAGGATGAAGCCATAGCAGTTGATTTCTTAGGTTCAAATATTGACTGCGTTGATTAGCAACTATATGACCTAAGACAACTTTTAATTTTTGTAATCTCAAATGCTATGTAATTTAGTAATATGAAAAACGAAGACACACAATATAAAACTTTAATAATTATAATAGAAAATATTACTTATAAAGTGCCAGTCTTATATCTATTACTCAAAAATAATAACCACAGTATGATTAGTTGATTATAGAAATATAAAATATAGAAAAAATTCTTTAAAAAATTTAAGAAGAGCTCCCATTGCTTTCGGTTCAGCTCCCGGGACCCAGTGCTGGCTGCAGAATCCCAACACTCTCTGGAGCAGGGGCAGGTAAACTCTGTCCCTGACCACATCCACATCTCCTGCTGAGGGAAACCCCGCCACGACCTCGAACTGAGTGAACCAACTACAGGGGTCTCTGAAGGGCAGATTCAGACCCCGCCCAGAGGTCAGGAGGGGGTAAGAGGCCTCAGCGCCTATATCCCAGCCTGGGAGGGGGAGTTGAGCTCCCATTGCTTCTGGTTCAGCTCCCGGGACCCAGTGCTGGCTGCAGAATCCCAGCGCTCTCTGGAGCAGAGGCAGGTAAACTCTGTCCCTGACCACATCCACATCTCCTGCTGAGGGAAACCCCGCCACGACCTCGAACTGAGCGAACCAACAACTGCAGGGGTCTCTGAAAGACAAAATCAGACCCTGAACAGAAAGGTGACAGGAGGCATACAAACCCGAGTGCCACAACTGACCAGGACCCATCTAATCGTGAACCACTGAAGCCA
>PVIH01001683.1:196431-222483 GCA_004025045.1 Sigmodon hispidus | reverse complement strand
GGTGGGAAGGGTGTCTGGGGACACTGTAGTGGTGGGAAGGGTGTCTGGGGACACTGTAGTGGTGGGAAGGGTGTCTGGGGACACTGTAGTGGTGGGAAGCATGTCTGGGGACACTGTAGTGGTGGGAAGGGTGTGTGGGGACACTGTAGTGGTGGGTAGGGTGTCTGGGGACACTGTAGTGGTAGGAAGGGTGTCTGGGGACACTGTAGTGGTGGGAGGGGTGTCTGGGGACACTGATGGTGCGACAGGGATATAGCAGCACTGTAGGACCAGAGGCCTGCAGCACATATGAGTCTTGTGCTCTCCCCCCCCACCCCTGCAGGAGTAAGCTGCTGTGGATGCATAGTTTCTTCGCCTTCATATACTTTCTCATCAACTTGGCCCTCATGGGCCATCACTGCTTGGGATTTGTGCCCAAAAAGAACCTCAAGGTAAGTGTGTGAAGGATGCTCTCTCCAGCCTCACAAAAGTGCCATCTTGGCTCCCCTCAGGGTGGGGGGCGGTCTCCGTCCAGCAGGAGCAAGCCCTTTTCTGCCCCACCCCCACCCCTGCATGCCCTCCCTTCCACTGCCCTGCCCTAGTACCCACCTGCTCAGCCATGGAGGCCCCCACACTGGGCGGCAAGTAGCTTCTCAGGGTTTCCTCCTGTCTTTTGCCTCTGCTGCCTTAGGAACTCTGGGAGCTGAGTGAGAATGTGTGCCCTAGAATTTTCCTAGCTGGGTGTGAGAAGTTGGGGATAATTCTCACCATTGTCCAACTCCATGGCTAAGGGATGCACTTGGGAGCTCCATCTCTCTTTTTTTATTTTGTTATTGTGTGTGTGTGTGTGTGTGTGTGTGTGTGTGTGTGTGTTGCTGTGCATGCTTGCTCATGTGTGTGTACACTCACACAAACAGAACATGGGGTGTCCTACTCTGTCATTCCCCACTTTACCCCACCTTACCCTCTTGGGTAAGAACTTGCATTGAACCTAGAGTGAGGTTAGCTGCCAGCCATCCCCAGTGATACTCCTGTCCCTGACTCCCGGACTGCTAAGGTTGCTTGGCCACACCTGGCTTTGTACATGGATGACAGGAATTTGAACTCAGGTCCTCATACTTGGGCCCTCATAACCTATTGTTCCCCAAGTCTTCATCTCTCGACCTACACATATATTCAAGGCCAAGAAAGACTGCTGAGGCAATCTCAGTGCTGAGGTAGGCCACAGATCAGTGCTGAGAGGTAGCTGCTTGGGACAGAACTCTGAAAAGTATACGGCATTGGGTTATCTGTGCTCTGTGAGGGAGGACATCTGTGGGAATGAGCACCTATGGCTTCACTCTTCCCATGTCATCAGTCAGCAGAGCGGGATCTACTCCTTTGGGCCTACCTATTCTAGGATAGATTCACTTTAACATAGCCCAGAGTGTAGATCCACACTCCTCTACCACTCAAAGCATTTCAGCCAGTCAGGTAGGAGGCTGGGACACCTTGCTGCTTCAGTCTTGTTTGTTACCAGATGCCAAAGCTAAGGTACTTATCTCATGTGGTGGTCAGTCAGACTGTTATCTTGAAAGAGATGGCTCAGGAAGATGTTATCTACCTGTTGCCCATCAATCTTACCCTGGTAGTCAACTTTCAGTCACTGTAACAATGTTCCTGGGGGAAGACTTGTTTTGCCTCACAGTTTTGGTTTTACTCCACACACTGGACCACGTTGCTTTGGGGTCTGCAGTGAGACAGTGTTTCATGGTAGAAGCAGGTGGCAGGGAAATAGAGAGAAAGGGGAGGGGTTGACACCACAGTACCCTGTGAGGGCACAGGCTGTCTAAGACCGCTAACTAACCCTCTTCTCAAAGTGTTTAACACTTGGGCCTTGAGGAAACATCCCAGATTGAGACCATCACACTTGTTCCCAGCTCAGGCCCCTAGACTACTAGGGATTTGTCCAGCATCATGAGGTTTTACACTAGAAATGTAGGCAATTCCGTGACATTGAAAGTCACTGTAGGGTTATACCAGTTGCAAGTGGGCACAAATGGCCTTTTTCTAGTAGGGGAGATGTAGTTCCTTCTCCTTGGCTCTGGTTCCCCCTTGTTGACCTCAGCTGTCTGGTGGGGGTTCCCAGCTGGAGCACAGAGCCTAACAAGTGCCTGACTGGTTGATTTTGAGGGCTATAGGATGCTGGCCAGCTCGCTTAGCAGGGAGGCTCTAAGAAGCAAGCAGCCCGGTAGGAGCAGAAGGCTTGCTCTCCTGGGGCTCTGGACCATTAAGGACCCATATATCTAGCCTTCTCGCAGAAGCACAGCCTCTTCTCCTCCAACCCCAGATCACGAGGACACTGATGATCACCTACGTACCCACTGAAATCCAAGATCCGGAGATCATCAGCAAGCATTTCCAGTAAGTGGGAAGGTATCTCCTTCTGGGTTCTCATATGAATGTGAGTTGGCACAGAACACTGGCTATGGTCCTCTCTGGGATCAGCTCAGGATCAACTTTTCACAGTAGAGAGGACCACCAAGGCTGCAGCAGAGTTCTAAAGGCCCTTATACAGCATAGGTGAGAGGCTAAATGACCACTTGACTGTTTCTTGTGGCTTCAGCTACTCAGCTCAGGAAGTTTCTGCTTGTCCCATCTCAGGCACAGTGTCTCCAGTCCTCTTTGGTGTCCCCAAGATCCTGAACCCAGAGATGCTGCTCCTTATCTCTCAAAAGTAGCTCCTTTCTAGCTCCCTGGTGTTTGGAGCATGCCCGTACCCTGTTCTGAATCAGATATAAAGGATGCTGTGAGTCTCAGATGACTGGAGTCTAAGCCCCAAAGCTCAGCCTTAGAGGCAAGGATGATGTCACTCCAAGAGGCAGGAACCCCAGGCAGTAGAGCCTCCCAGGCCTATGGACTATGACACTAAATAGGGAGTGAGGTTGCCTACCCCAGCCCCACAGGCTGGTTCAGCATCCATGTTTGTGACTTCAGGGAGGCCTATCCTGGGTGTGTAGTGACCAGAGTCCATTTCTGCTATGATGTCAGGAACCTGATCGACTTGGATGATCAAAGGTAAGATCACAGAGGGGCGTGCTGGCATCTGGGGTAAGGATGCAAGGAACATATATAGTGCTTTCTCTGCTGGTCACTGAGCAGAGAATTTTCCTTCCATTGACCACCTCTGCCAGGCGCCATGCCATGCGAGGCAGGCTGTACTACACCGCTAAGGCTAAGAAGACTGGAAAAGTGATGATCAAGATTCACCCCTGCTCCCGTCTATGCTTCTGCAAGTGCTGGACTTGCTTCAAGGAGGTAACTGACCAGGGTGTTGGGAGCATCAGGGAAAGGGTGGATCCCTTACCTAAGTCCTCGACTCCAGAGCCCATTTAGGTCCAGAACTTGGCTCCCCACACCCTCACCTAAGTTCTTTATCCTTGCAGTTATAAGGAGGAGCTAAAACTTTTCTTGGGTTCTCTCCCAGAGCAACCATGGGGGCTTGCTCTTGTCTGCCTTCTGGTCATAGACAGACAGACCAGGGGGAACATGGAAGCCTGCAGTAGGTGGCCGAGCATCAGGTTTCCAAAGCCACTAGGGCAGAAACAGTTGAAGCAACAGATCCACCTTGTCCCCCTAACCATTATGGCTGGAGGGGTCTCAGGCACTTGGACTCATGTTTCAGTCAGACCAAAAGAAGAAGCCCCAGCCCATGACGCAACTGCACATTCTTTTGTCTTTCTGAGATTCACCCGGGGCATCCACTAACCACACTATGCATCAGTATCCCCAGCTTTAAGGGCAAGGGGTGAATTGAAGAGTTAGCAGGTAGCTGTTCTGGGGATGAAGGGCTGCTGCATGAGAGGTCTCCTTGGTCCTGGCCTCTCCAGCTCTGAGGGCCTCCTCTTGCCCCAGGTAGATGCAGAGCAATATTACAGTGAGCTGGAGGAGCAGCTCACGGATGACTTCAATGCGGAGCTCAACCGTGTCCGGCTGAAGCGGCTTGACCTGATCTTTGTCACCTTCCAGGATGCCAGGACAGTGAGACGGTGGGTGCCGGATGTCATGAGTCTCAGATGACCAGAGTTCAAACTCAGATAAGGCAGAACACACAAGAGGCAGGAACCCCAGGCAGCTCTGAGCCTCCCAACTTTGTAGGCTCTGCTTCCCAAAACCCACTCTCTTATCCCCACCCAGCTTAAGGGGAAGGGAACTAAGCCTCTGCTGCATCTACCCCAGCTCCTCTTTCTGATCCTTTCTGGGAGCTGTCTCTAGCTATCCCTAGCTGTTGCCATCCCTAGCATGGCTGTACCATTTCTCTGGTGGCCCTCAGCTGCCCTCTGGGAATGCTCCCCACCATCAGCACAGTCTGTGATCTCTTGCCAAGAATGATAGCCATTTCTCCCCATTCCATACACATCACCCCTCCTACTACAAGTGATGAAGCCCAGAGAGAGATGACCATTGGCCTTCCTTCCCTTTTGCTGTAGGCTTGCCCAGGAGTCCCTCTCTTTTTTCTGCCCCACGCAACAAGAAATTAATTCCATTCAATTTAGAATGTTCTAGAAGAATTTCTAGTGCCAAGCTAAAATGTATGGGAACCCCAAAACTGGTCTACAAAGGATCATGGGGCTCTCCTCTCCCTAGTGGGGACCTAATAATGCATGGGTACTATGTGTGTGCATTCTTCCACCCAACTCTACAAAGGAGTGGAGAACCTAGATTTTAGTCATGAACAATGATGCATAATTTTCCAAGTCACTTAAATGTTCAAACTTCTTTTAAAAAAGATTTTATTTTATATTATGTATATATGTGTTTTGCCTACATGTATGTCTGTGCACTATTTGTATGCCTGGTGATCATGGAGGCCAGCAGAGGGCTTCGTATCTTCTGGAACTAGAATTACAGAAGGTTGTGAGAAACCATGTGGGTGCTGGAAATTGAACCTGAGACCTCTGGAAGAACAGCCAGTGTTCTCAATCATTGGGTCGTCTCTCCATCCCCTCAGACAACTACTTCAACTTCTTCACTCCTCCTCCTCCTCCTCCTCCTCCTCCTCCTCCTCCTCCCTCTTTTTCTTCTTCTTCTTTCTTCCTCCTCCTTCTCTTCTTCCTCCCCATTCCTTCCTACCTATCTTTCTTTTTCTTTTCTTTTTGTTGTTTTGGTTCTTTGAGGCAGTTTCTCTGTGTAGCTCTGGCTGTCCTGGAACTCCCTCTGTAGATCAAGCTGGCCTCAAATTCAGGAATCTGCCTGCCTCTGCCTCCTGAGTGCTGGAACTAAGGGTCCTACCACACCAGGCCCCCTCAGCTTCTTATGCTCTGTTCACTCTCCAGTGAGTTGGCGAGGGACACATCGATTCTATTATTTATTTATGTGTATGTGTGTTTATGTTTTATATAAAGCAATACCACTAGACAAGGCAAGATTTTTCACTTTTTAAAACATCACCCATTGGCAGGGATCTGTGCCTTCATTACAGTAAAATATGTCAGAAGGTCAGAGACTGGGTGCTGACACCAGAGTGTACCCTCTTCAGTTGCATCTCAATTGAGGAATCTGTGCAACTTAGATTCTACTCCTTACCAACAAGCATAGATCCAGAGGAAGAACTCTGGAACCTGGGATTATTTGATTCTGAGCTGAGCTCTGCTGAAGCTAGCCCTTTCCTATAACCCCCAAAGGACCAGCTTATCTGTACATGGTTACTGCTGCTAACAGAGGGCAGTAGCTGAGGACCCTGGGGCCCGCTCTCTTCCCGGCTAGTCTAGACACCTTCAATACCCCTAAACTCCAGCTACTGTGCTTCAGGAACTGACTATTTCTAAGGTTCCCAGAGACTTACCAAAGGCTTGGAGAATCCCAAAGGAGTGGAGTAACCCCAGAGTGTCGGAACCGTCATAGCGGATCTGGGAACGCTCCTCCCCACCACAGACCTATGTCTCCTGTTTGTTTTGCCTCTGTAGCATCCGTGAGGATTACAAGTTCATCCAGTGTGGTGTGCACCCCAAGCAATCCTCAGTAACGACCATCGTCAAAAACTATCATTGGAGGGTTGCTAATGCACCTCATCCCAAAGACATCATCTGGTAAGCCGCCTCTGTGTCCTTTGTCTCTGAGATTAAAGAAGGCTGTGGGACAGGGACTGTTCTCTCTACTTTAATGCCCAACAGAGAGTCCATGGGGACTAGACTCAGAACTGTCCAGATCTAGCTCCCACTGGACTCTGCCATGTGCTTTCTCGAGCATCACAGCCCCTACTTACCACAGGCCCACCTTTGCCATAAGCATAGGAGGGACCAGCCTTGGGACAAGTTTTCGCTCTAGCTTCCCACTAACCCTTTGAAGCATCTTCTGGGCCTTTACGAATAGTATCCCTAAGGGGAGATACCAGTGACCACTGCTCATAGGCCCACAGCTGGCATACAGAAAAAAAGGATTATGCTCTCTCTCTCTCTCTCTCTCTCTCTCTCTCTCTCTCTCTCTCTCTCTCAGCTGAGACCTTGGCCTAAGTGTGCCCCCCTCTTTTCTCCTTCCCAGGAAACACCTGTCCATCCGCCGTTTCAATTGGTGGGCTCGCTTTATTGCAATCAACACCTTCCTCTTCTTCCTCTTCTTCTTCCTCACCACGCCAGCCATCATCATCAACACCATCGACATGTACAACGTCACCCGCCCCATCGAGAATTTGCAGGTACTTCCTCTGTTCAGGCCATGCCTGGGATGGAGTTCTAAAACTTTTATAGACACAGCATTGTGGAGGTCAAATGGTGTCATAGGCAGGGCAAGGTGCCCTGAGTTCTAAATAGGATGAATGTGGGCCATTTGCTCCTCTCAGGGGCAGGATGGAGAGGAAAGGATGGAGAGGGTCCTGGGGGGAGTCAGAAGATGGGTGGTCCAGTGAATGTGGGCGTAGAGGGTACTGATAGATCGGGAACTGGAGGGTACAGCAGACATTAGCGGCTCTGTTCTCATCAGGCTTCCTTGGCTCCTGGGCAGAGTGACATGAGCCTCATTACAGCCTTTGAAAGAAAGCAAGACCTTCAGTATTATTTCCGCTTCTGTCCCTTCCTAGTGCTTATAGCCTTGGCCTTGTCAAAAACACTTCCTCAGATTTGAGGGTGTCTTCCACTCAGGAGGCATCGTAAAGAAACACTGGCCCAGTTCTTCAAATCCTGTGCCCTCCATGCTGTTCTAAAGAGGTAGAAAGCTACTCCACCCATAGCATCCCTTCTCTATTCCCAGTGAAATATCCCTCACCCCCGACATGTACATACACAGACATATATACAGAGACACACATATGTACACAAACATACAGAGACATGTGTACAGACAGACACATGCACACAAATACACAATCAAATACAGAGACACACACAAACACACACACATGCACACACACGTGCACATGCACTCACATGCACATGTGTATACACACGCACAAGCATGCACACACACACACATACGCAGACATATGCACACACGTGCACACACACTCAGGCACACATATGTACACATACGTATGGCCATACTACTTTTGCATCTGCCTCAAATCTGTGAGAGGCCCCGGCCATATGCATGCTGGATACCGCTCTGCTCTCCTAGCCATTCCTCCCTCCTGACCCTTCTCATGCTGCCCCCCACACACTCACATCATCATTCATGCAGTGTTACCCCTGAGTTATGAAACATGAGCCACAACAGCTGGCCCTGGCTATAGGGTAGAGTCACTAAAGCAACCTCTCCCATGACTTGAGTGAGCATGGAAGCTCCTTGTGGACCTACTTGACCTTGAGGTGTGAGCCTCTGCCTCCAGCTAGGTGAACTTCTGGCTAGGAAGGCATTTAAGAAAGGTCAGACCTATTCTGTAGCCTCGGGGAAAGCAAGCTTGTTCTGGATGGGGCTGGAGGTGGAGAGGCGTGGCTAAGGGAGAAGCCGGGCAGCCTTCAAGGGCTGATGACTCTCTACCTCCCCTCCAGAGCCCAATCGTGACACAGTTCTTCCCCTCTGTGCTGCTCTGGGCCTTCACGGTGATAATGCCTCTGATGGTCTACTTCTCTGCCTTCCTAGAGGCTCACTGGACCAGGTAAGCTGGGCTCCCCTTCTTCCCTGGGTGGCTCTTACCCCAGGTCTCTTCCTCTCTCCTATCTGCCTTGCACTTGGCCTTCCATCTAGCCTGAAGGTTTTGATATTTGAAACCCTCTCAAAAGACCAGAGGTCCTGGGTTGTCTCCTGGCCCCTGGCCTTGGGTATATTGATTAAGGGTTACTATCTAAGGGGAGTGAGGTACAAACCAAGCCCTGCTGAGGCTGCCTTCACTGCCCACAACCTACATGGAGTGGATAGAGCTGTATGCTGGAGATTCAGAAGGTACATCTGCAGCATCTCGGGTGAGCAGCCAAGGCCAAGGCAGGAATCCGGGCACTCAATGCTACAATGTTTCCAAATTCAAGAGATGTTCTATTTATTAATGCTGACACTTCTGTGGTGATTATCTTCTGGACAGATCTGAGCCATATGCTAAGTAAAGAGCCTACCTTTGGCCTAATATCTGCAATAAATCCCAAAAGTGATTTTCTACATTCAAAATTCCTGCCGCTCTGCCAGCCATGGGTTACCTACTAGAAATTCTTACTGGTCTGTCCTTATCAAGGATAAGACTCACATAAATTGCTGAAATCTCTAAAGATTTGAGTATCATTGGTAATGTGTCTTTGATACAGAGATGTCAAATATATGGCATGCCTTTGTCTCCTTTCTGGGTCCAGGACAGACATTACTAGTTGATCAAACGACTCACTCCTGCTGTTCCCAGATACAATACAGTTCACAGTGCTCTGTGAACAGGGCGTTTGACTGAAACTGCACAGCATTTCCCTGGCCAGTCGGTTGTTTTTCCTCTCCCTCGCCTTCTTACCGTCTTATGTAGTTAGACCCTTAATTCTTTTGTTTGTCTGCTATTTTGGTTTTGTTGATACAGAATCTGTCTAAGTAGATAGCCCTGGCTGTCCTGGAACTTGCTCTGTAGACCAGGCTGGCCTTGAACACTGAGAGATCCCCACCAGCCTCTGCTTCCCAGTGCTAGGATTAAAGACATGTGCCACCATGCTCAGCTCAGATCTTTGATGATTATTCTATCTTAGACAGTGATAAATGTTTATCTTTATATCCTTGTAGGTCAAATCAAAATATCATCATAGTGTACAAATGCTACATCTTTCTGGTGTTTATGGTGGTCATTCTGCCCTCCATGGGACTGACGAGGTACCTCGCTCTAAATTATACTCTGTCTCAGCCAGGCTCAGCCTAGAGTTGAAACCTCCTTTCAGATACTGTAGGTCTCCCACGGTTGCTGAAAAGCTCCTCAAATGATAGTCCCATGCCAGTCACAGGCCCATCTTGAGCCAGGTATCATGCAAACTGTAAAATGTTGGCCCTGAACTCTGCCTGAGCTCAGAAGATAACACGTCCTTGCCAGTAGACTGACAGCCAGAGGGGGAAAATCCAATATAAATGGGAAATTGAGGAGAGAGAGAGAGGGAAAGGGGGGGAGGGAGAGAGAGAGAGAGAGAGAGAGAGAGAGAGAGAGAGAGGGAGAGGGAGAGAGAGAGAGAACTTGCAGAGAGATAGTTGGCAAAGATCTATTGGAGAAAGTGGCCTCGAGCTGGAGGCCGACAGCAGGTGATGCCGATGACCTGGCATTGAAAAGGAAGAGGATATGACTAGCATCGAGCACTAAGTCCGAGACTCAGGGGGTTGATGAGGGAGAGTGGGCAGTAGGAAGTCGGGTGGAGGAATTGAGCCCTAGGCTGTAGCACATGACCACTGTAACTGAAGATCTAGTTTTGTTCTTCATTCTAGTTTGAATGTGTTTTTGCGCTGGCTCTTTGACATCTACTATCTTGAGCATGCAACCATCAGGTTCCAGTGAGTATTCTTGGATGTCCATGGGGTTTTCTGTATGTCTGTACTGGGGTGGATATGTGTACTCTTCTCTCATCCATCCCTGCATCACTGATACCCAAGAGTAAATAGATGCAGATGGAAGCATCTCCAGAAGCCTAGTCCGTGCTGTGTTCACTTGGCAATCTGGTAAAGCCCAGAGACCTTTCTTGAAATCATTGGAATGTCACAGGAAGTTACTACAAAAGTATATAGGGTGGGTATTCCATGTGTCTTCATATAGCATTCCTCACTCATAACATTTTAGATGAGTATAGTGTGTTATAAGACCCAGGAACCTCATGTTAGTACAATCCACAAGGCTCATCAAGTTGTCTCCAGCTTTCACCCACTCAGGGTGATGTATGTAAGTGTGTAAAATACATGAATTGAACAGTTATTAGAGGCAAGAGAGAGCGCTCAGTGCTTAATAATGTATACTGTTCTGGCAGAGGACAAGAGTCAAGTCCCAGCACCCACGAGGCAGCTCAAAACTGCCTGCAACCCCAACTCCAGAAAGCCCAACGCTCCTTTCTGGCCTCTTTGAGCACTGTACTTTCCTGCACAGATCCGCACTCAGGAACACACATATACCCACCATTTCAATATAAAAGAAAATAGTTATTAAGATGTTTTTACAGTTTTATAGCTGTCTTCATTAATCCAACAATAAGATAAATAGAAGCAATGTAAAGGGTTTTTGTTTATTTTATAGACATCAGAGTGAAGATTGGTTAATTACTGGAGTAAGAACATTAAAATTGGGGGAGGCAGGATCAATGACAGCACATGTATTATGTTGAAAATCTGACCTATCATGGGTTTTTCTTCAGGGTTATAGTATTTGAAAACCCCAGTTTTCAAAGACAACAATGCAAATGATCTTCACCTTTCCATAGCTTCCTCTTTGAGACAAGGACCAGAATCCTCCATGTTTTCTACAGTTAAACTGGCATTGTAATCATAGAACATTATTATTTTTTTTAAAGGTGAATGGGTTCATCTTTGGCTAGGAGTGTATCTTCAATTATTACACTCCACTTATAATAAGGCAAAGCTTGTTGGTCAACTTCAGTACTGCGAAGAAAGAATATGAATACTATTAGATTCTACTCAAGATCCTCCTGCCTCAGCTTCCTATGAGAATCTCACCTAGACTCTTGTGCTTGCTGGGCAAATGTTCTACCACTGAGCTCGCTTCAGCCCTTAAGATAGCTTTTGAGGGAGTTGTGAAATTCTCTTCAAGAACATTAACGTGATTGTGTAGATGGAGACACTAAGAAATGTCAGACATGCTTAATTTTCCCTTTTTAAAAAGTGTGTGTGTCTATATGTATGTCTGTGTGTGTCTGTGTCTATATGTGGGTGTGTGTCTGTATGTGTGTCTGTGTGTGTCTGTGTCTATATGTGGGTCTGTGTCTGTATGTGTGTGTCTGTGTCTGTATGTGTGTCTGTGTGTGTGTGTGTGCATGTGCTCAAGCATACATGTGAATGTCAGGGTCCACCTTGGATGTCATTCCCCTAGAGCTATCAACTTTTTGGTTTTTTTTTTAATGGCAAAGTCTCTCACTGGGACCTGAAGGCCACTGATGGGGTTGACTGGCCAGAGAGCTGGAATTACAAGCCATGTCCCACACCTTTTTGTTTGTTTGTGTTGTATATGCAAACTTGGGTGTTTGCACTTGCACAACAAACACTCCACCAGCTTTCTGGACTTTAAATATTTTGATTCTCTATTTCAATATAACTGTGTTCTTTGCAACCCATGTGTTTGGTACACTAAAGACATTCAAAGAAACAGCAACTGAATGACCCCAGTGGCTAGCCCCTGTCATCCACTTCAGGTTTTTTTTTTTTTTTTTTTTTTTTTTTTTTTTTTTTTTTTTTTTTTTTTTTTTTTTTTTTTTTTTTTTTTTAGTTTTTCAGGACAGGGTTTACCTATGTAGCCCTCGCTGTCCTGGAACTCACTCTGTAGACCAGATTGGCTTTGAACTCAGAGATCCACCTGCCTCTGCCTTCCAAGTGCTGGGATGAAAGGTGCTCGCCACAACCACCCAACTCAAGTACACTTCTGTGGACAACAGAATGTTACTCCCTGTAACTTTCAGCTTATGTAACACTTACTATAATTTAGCATAAGTGATATAAAAAGATGTCAGCAATGGTGGCAATGGGATGTCAGTTGGTTTAAAAGTCACAGCAATGGCTAATGTTCCTGTGGTTTGTCACTAATGTTCTTCATGGAAAGAAATGGCTAATCTCAATTAGAGGCCATTGAAACTAAAGAGAGGGCTCAGCAGTTCAGATCATGTCCTGCTGTTGCAGTACACGAGGACCTGAGTTTGGTCCTTAGCACCCATTCCAGGTGACTCACAAGCTCCTGTAACTCCAGTCCCATGGGCATCCCATGCCTTTGGCATGTGTGGGCACCTGCCCTCATCTACACATACCCATAATTGAAAATAATAAAAGCAGATCTTTTTTAAAAATTTAGGACAGGAGTGGTGGTGCATGGCTTTAATCCCAGGTGAATCTCGGTGAGTTTGAGGCCAGCTTGGTCTACAAAGCAAGTTCCAGGACAGCCAGGGCTACACAGAGAAACCCTGTCTCAAAAAAAAAATTAGAGATGTCATCTTTTCTTCTTTATGGCCATGTATATTCAGAAGAGTCTGTTAGGAGATCAGACATATAACAAGTCCATTCTAAATCATCTTTTTTTATTTTTATTTTTTCTAAATCATATTTTATGTAGCCTATCCATATGTCTGCTCAAAAGGGCCACTTATTACATCGGATTCCTGGTATCTTTGTGTTTACCTTCATGTGTGTGCATGAGAACTACATAGAAGAAAATGCCAAGCACCTCACCCGGGCCTTACAGACCTACCATCACAGTTGTGGCTTATCATTGATGGATCTTTAGTCTTCTCCGTGTTCTCCCATTCTCTCTACTGTTTCTCTCTCTCTCCCCCCATCCTCCCCCAACATCTCCCATCTCCCATCATCCTTCCACTGACCCCCACCTTTCCTCCTGCCCAGGTGTGTGTTCCTTCCAGACAATGGCGCGTTCTTTGTCAACTACGTGATCACAGCTGCTCTGCTCGGCACAGGCATGGAGCTGATGCGTCTGGGGTCACTGTTCATGTATAGTACTCGCCTCTTCTTATCCAGATCAGAGCCAGAAAGAGTCCATATCAGAAAGGTGAGAGCCAACCCTTCTCTCGGCAGCATCCTCAGCTTCTCCTGGGAGGGAAAAGAAGGGTCTGCTAGGAACACTGGGCCCCACAATGAGAGGCCTGTGACTATGGGGAGCTGTTTCTTGGACTCCAAAGAGGAAGACTGAGACTGCCAGCCAGCTCCCTAGAGGGATCCCAGAAGCATCCATGACAAGAGAGCTGGGTGACCCCAGGGTGACCCCTGTCTTCTGCCTTAGAACCAGGCCATCGACTTCCAGTTTGGGCGAGAATATGCGTGGATGCTGAACGTCTTCAGTGTGGTGATGGCGTATAGCATCACTTGCCCTATAATTGTTCCTTTTGGTGAGTCATCTACAAGGTACCCCCAGGGCTACACACTCTGAAATGGGAGGAGGAACCAAGCCCCACAGCATCAGGCTACTTCCCAGAGCATGAGGGGATCAGGGACAGCCTGTGGTAGGGAGGTGGCAGGGCCAGGGCTAGGTCATGGAATTTGATTAGACAGCTCCTACAAGGGGTGTTGGTTGAATGCATGTGTGAATGAATGACATCACCAAGCTGGCAGAGTCAGTTCTAGAGTCCACAGAAGTCCACAGCCCACCCTTGACTCTCTCAGCCCTGGCAGTTCTGTATCTGGCCTTTCAAATCTATGGGCATCTGAGGGCAACACAGATCTGCCCTGTCAGGTAGGGCAGCCAATGAATGTGTCTCTGTCTTCTGGTCTCCAGGGCTACTGTATTTATGTATGAAGCACCTCACAGACCGCTATAACATGTACTACTCCTATGCACCCGCCAAACTGAACGAGCAGATCCACATGGCTGCAGTCTACCAGGCCATTTTCGCACCACTCTTAGGGCTCTTCTGGATCCTCTTCTTCTCCATCCTTCGAGTAGGTGGGTGAGCAGCTCATCCTGTGGTCCCACCTCTGCCTGACCTTTACCCTGTGAGTCCCTTGCGATCATCTCTGGTAGAAGAAGAGACCTCAGGGTGAGCAGAACATTGCTCTTGGGACTCCGCCAAGTCCAGCGAATGTTCTGGGCCACAGTGCATGCATTAGTCTTGGCAGAACATTGAGACAAAGTCAAAGTCCAAATGATGGAGATTTGGCTTGAGTAAAAAATGTCACATTCCTTCATTTTAAATGTGGATTGATAGAAAGTAAAGTAGCAAGTTTTGGGGCTTCATTCCCATGACATTTCTCCTGGGAGTCTATAAGATAACTGCTTTGATGGGCTTGCCCGAACTTGGAAAGGGAATCAGATTCTGCAGTGGTGGCTAGTCTTTCCTTGCTCTTTTGGCTAAACAAAGACGCTTCTCCTGCCTTGGGGAGACCAGAGGCATTTCCAGGGGCCACAGACTAAGAGCTCCTCAGCTGTCTCCCATGTGGGTCACCCATGTCACTAGGCTTTCCTCAATTCCTTGCTTCCCTGACCTTCCCTCCTGTGACAACTTACTGTGGCACATTTTTCTTACTCTCTGTCAGACTGACACCCCTGATTATACTCATGGAACATTTATTTGTTGACATCAATTTCCTGTCCTGTGTGGTTTGCCCTCTCACCTGTAAGGCATTTTTATTCCACTAATGCCTTTTTCTAAATATCAAAAATAGGAAAAAAAATACAAAGACCAAAATCTGTTACCCTAAATCCCTTCTAGAGCTAGTTTTCCTTATTCCCAGACTCTGGCCAGGCCTTTTCTCAGGAAAGGAAACAAAATGAACACGTGTGTTAGTTTACTGTTATTTATAAAATCGTGACCAACCCTATTATAACTTACAATCTTAAGTTTTCATCCACATGTTGCATTCCGGATGGCTTCACGTATTAAGGCTCTGTTTGGAGACAGTCTTTTGCCAGCTGCATTCAAGGTTAGAGCTTTCCCTAGTCCTCTGTGGCTGGATGGTGAGCTTGTTAACCAGTTTCTGCTTTGGCCCAGCCATGCACCAGTAAGCTTCATTGGCAGTCATGTGAGCCTGGAGAGTCGACTTTCTATACTTGTTAACAATCTGTTGCCATTAAGGAGATCAAATATTCACACATGAAATATGTGAACGACTTTTGAACCCTGGCTAGCACTGGGCCTACAAGGGACAGGAGGGTCAGAGGCTGGGGGCAGTGACAGAACTGGGAACTCAAAGATACTTTTGAGAGCCATGGAATCAGGTAGTTGGCAGATGAAGACAGACTCATTTAATGGACATTGATATGGGTAATTTAAGTCCATCTAAATTCTATTTTTCATAGAATCCACAATAAGCCACATTCTAAACTGCGCAAATAGAAGAGAGGGATCACCCTTATCATGACACACTCACTGATCCCTGTTCTTGGAGGGAGCACCATGCAGGGGTTTCTCTGCCCCTAGCTCGGTGGTCCTGGGAGGTTCTGAAGCAGGTGGTCCCAGGCATCTGCAAAGCATCTCTGTTGCTGCCACCTTGATTCCAGTGCTAAGCTCCACATCCACAGTCTTTCTTTTCCCTGGCAGGTACCCTCCACACCATCACTATGTTCTCTTTGTCATCCCTCATCATCTCCGTGATGATTGCCTTTTCTGCAATTTTTCTGGGGAAGCTTCAAGTTGTCCGTGAATATGAGGTAGGTCACCAGTTTGCCCGCCATTCCACTGATTCTTCTGGTCCTGAAGACATAGCTCTGAGATACCCTGGTCAAAGCACTCAGAACACAGCAGGACAAGAGGGGTGGGAATTGTGCAAATCCCAATTGGTTTTATAATAAAAACCCAAAATCAGATATTGGGGGAAAGCTGAAATATCAGAAAGACAGTGGAACAAACCACAGCCACTTCTCACCCAGCCAACTTCTCAGGCCAAAAGGGGAAAATCCTGTCTCCATGAATCCTCAGACTGAATGCCCAAGTCCTCAGCAGAAAGGGAAGGGGAGGGCTGAAATCCTGTCTCTTCCTGCATTATATTCCTTTTTCTGCCCAGACATTTAATTTCTTGGCCCAAACTTCCCAGTTCTGGGAGTAAAGGCATGTGTGTTTCCAAGTAGCAGAGCAGAGGATGGGAT
Organism: Sigmodon hispidus; assembly: GCA_004025045.1. Classification (NCBI taxonomy): domain Eukaryota; kingdom Metazoa; phylum Chordata; class Mammalia; order Rodentia; family Cricetidae; genus Sigmodon; species Sigmodon hispidus. Next base: position 206,348 of record PVIH01001683.1, on the reverse strand, counting down.
CCCAAGTGCTGAGATTAAAGGTGTATGCCACCACCGCCTGGCTCTGTTTGGCCTTGAATTTACAGGGGCAGTCAAATATTTGCCTCTGCCTCCTGAGTGCTAAGATTGCCACCACTCCATGACCTCTATAGCTAAATCTGTGGCTGGCTCTGTCCTCTGATCTTTGGACAATCTTTATTAGATACACAATATGTCATCCTACTTGGGCCTTTCCCTTAGACCAAGGTTTCTGGGCTCACATGTACTAGCTCAAGGTGGCCACCCAAAGACACTGCCTCTCCCCCAACATCTCTCCCAAATAACAGGTAGCTGCTGGCCTGTCTGTCCCACTGCATGAGTCTTGTCCAGCCACCGTGGGTACCACTGCAAGGGCTTAAAGAAAGGAGAAATGAAGAGAGATAGGGAATGATGGTGAATAGAACCCAGGCTATGAGACACGGGAGGCTCTGTTGAGAAGTGTCCCTAGTGAGTCATCTGGCACTTTGACCAGGGTACCAAGTCTAATCGTTAGGCCCCAGAGACAAAAGTGTATCCACACCATCTCTGAGCCCTGCCAGCAATGCTGAGTATCTGCGTCAGCATTTCCCAGAGTGAATATCAACGCTGGGACACTGGAATGATTTCCAACAGATGAAACATAATTCTCGCTCTTCAGGATTACATACTTATCTTTCCAACTGGCTTTCTGCTTACAATAACTGGTTGTTTATAACAGTGAAAAGTTCCCTTTCTGAACAATGTATATAAAGAAAAGAAAACTGATTTGAAGCATAGCACCCCACAGAGGGAGCCTTCTGGAAGCATTTCCTCTTGCTCTTTTTGCTTGATCTGGGAATTGGTCAAAGCACAAACCTCTATTGCTGGCCAGGAGTACCATAATGTAGGTAGGGCCATAGTGAATTTTACACACACACACACACACACACACACACAAGACTCTAATACTATGATGTCACCAAATCTGTTTGCACTTGTACCACCCTAGAGAAGGAAGGTGGTAGGGAATCTAGGTAAGGTTGATAAGGATCCCAAGATAAAGAATAGTCAGAGCAGAAACCCCACCCCAACTATGATTATTTCCCCCTTATGATTCTGGAAACAGAATATTCCAGAACAAATTCTCGGCATCCCAATCATTTCCCTGTTTCTTTTGGGCTTCTGCCCTGCCTGCTGGTCTGAGGGTCTAGGAAGAAAAGAGTTATCTGGGAGGTGGTGACACACACCTTTAATCTCGGCACAAGGGAGGCAGAGGCCAGCCTGGTCTATAGAGTGAGTTCTAGGGCAGCCAGGGCTACACAGAGAAAACTCTGTCTTGAATAACCAAAAAGAAAGAGAAAAAGAAGAAATTGAGAGGCAAGGTGGCAAGCCAGAGGCCCAGGTGTGAATAGAGGGTGGGAGGGAGCAAGGGGCAGCCCCCATGCTGTGGTGTACCAACTGTCCCTCTTCTGCAGCCTGAGGAAGAAGCTGAGACTGTGTTTGATGTGGAGCCAAGCAGTACGACCTCCACACCCACATCCCTTGTGAGTTTCTGCCTCCACCCTGGGGACAAGTCAGGAGGGTGGGACCTTGCAAGGTTGGCTCACCGCCACAATGGTGGTGGTGGGGTACCAGTGTTTAGTGCCTACCCTGGGTACTGGGGAGGAGCTGGGACCCTTGGGCTTCCTCCTCTGACGTAGCAGGACTTGGCCCAGGTCCAATTGCTTCCGTGGCCCTGGCTGAAGAGCAGGATGAGAAGATCCAGCTCTAACTCGGCAGTCAATAGAAGTCACCCAGGGAGAAAAGAGCCAGAGATGCCGTACTCGATCAGGGAGGCCCAGCTCTCAGATGTCTCAATCGTATAGTCGCAGGGGCATGCTGAGGCTTGGCCTCAGGACCCAAGGCTGCCTCCAGGGCACAGGCGTTGGCCAGAGCGGTGCAGACAGAGCTGCAGGGAGCTATTGACGGACTCAGTGAATGGTAAGGCAAGGGCAGCACCCGATGAGCCCGCCAGCTTGCCAAGAGCCGAGGCTAGACCCAGAGTCTGTGACCAGTGGATTAGGCAGAGGCACCCATGCCCTTTGGCTTGCTGGATGGCAGGAGACCCCGCCCTCATTCCTACCACATGTGTTTACACAATCATCTATGCACCTACGGAGCTGGGCGCAGGGTCTTTCATACCTCAGTGTTAGGCGTCGCCAACAAGCACCAAAGAAGGGTGCCAACAGGCCTGGGCACTTGGGGAAAGTTTACCCGAGAAGGGACCATGTCATGCACCAGGAGGAATGGGCGGAGAGGTTGCCAGGTGAAGCAGGGTAGAGCACTGGAGGAAGAAGAAGAGCCTGAGCAAAAGCCAGAAGAGACATCGATCTGGAGCCTGAGGGGAAAATAGAAGATGATGCTCAACATGAATATTCAGAGCCCAGAATTTTTTTTTTTTTCCCTGTGGTGGCAGAATTAGGTCCATCGACATAGACAGACCTACCTGGCCATGTACACAGTCACAAGATGTGTCAGAACCCTGGTTGGCCTCATTTAAAAGGACAAATAAATAAATAAATAAATAAGCCCTACAGCCAGAGACAGACTGACTGTGTCTGCGAGGAGGCAATGAAGACACCAAGAACCAATCAGGGACGACTTTCTCTGACCAACAGGAGCGCTCTCACTGTTAGCAGGGAAAAACAAAGAGCTCAAGGCCTTACTGCTTTCTCTCTGGATTAATAAACTCCCATGGTCAAGTATTTTAATCCCCTAAGCTTTATTACCATTTTGCTGTGTGTGAGACTGAGTCCGCCATGTTGGGTAGGCTCCATACTCAGCCACTCTTCCCCGGTAAGATCCACTAATTTAGACCCCGGTGTGCTGAGCGAGGATGAGGCTGAACAGGTTTGAACCAGTTTCATATGACTATGAAATCTGTGCTTAAAAAAGAATGAATAGAACTTATTATTTATGCATGCATTTATTTTTTTTGAGACAGGGTTTCCATGTGGGCAGTCTGGCCTCGACCTTCAAGTGATTCTCCCTCTTCAGCTTCCAGAGTATCAGGGACTGCACAGGCGCGTGCTACCGTGCCGGGCTAATCTCTTAAAAGTCCTTTATATTTACAACAGTGGTGTATGAACATGGTAGGCAACTGTGGGAATGAAAACCACAGGATCGAGAATAAGGAAATAAAAAGTTCATATTGCCACCACCCAGGGATGGTCACTAAGACACTGGTGTACATTCTTCAAGATATCTATGGCTACATGCATCGATTCCAAGTGTCTTATGCTTGTATGTACATGTGGAATCTTACATGTACACATGGGTTTTTGCTAAAATGAAATTCTACTGTACATACAATTTTATAACCTGTCAGTATGTTGCCACATAGATGCATTTTGATCTCTTGGCCTACCCATATTCAAACAGCCCTTATTACCCATCTTTTATAACTGGCTCAAACCCAGAACTAGTTAAGTATCTATGCTAGATTGGGATTTGAAAAGACCAAGCCATTCATGCAGAATACTCCCCCCTTTAGATTCTTCTGGCTCATCTTCCTGATATGAAGGTTCCCCTCCGTTTCCCATTCCCTGAAAGCAGGAGACTGGAGACCCTTGAGTCCAATGCATGGGCTAGAATGTATTCCTGGAAGTACAGTGCTTCACCTTGGAGACCCGAAACATCCCATTTATTCCTGTTAGCAATGCTAATGAGATGTCTGGGGATGATGCCACATTTTTCCACTGTTGGGCTACCATTTTCTTTTTTATAGTCAAAATGTCTATGGTGTATGTTTTGGCAATATGTGTGTGTGTGTGTATATCTACGAGGATTGTTCCCTCATCAACTGGGGTTGTTTGTTTATTCTGGAGTATGGAAAGATTTCTTTCTATCCCATAATTACTTACTGTCAAAGTAAGGAGCAGATTGAAAGCCACCACAAGAAGTAACAGGTTGCCCTGTTATTTCCTGTGTCTCTCTAACCTGCCCCTTTCCTGGGCATTCCTGACATTGGCCCTCAGTGTGATTGGAGCCATCTGACCCAGTATAACAGTTTTAAATCTGTGACACATCGCAGCAAAGCACACTAACGGATAAATGAAGGTCTCTCCAGGAGTACCTTAGGCCATCTCCCCCTAGATCCAGCCTGAATGAGAACAGATAATGTGTGAGACACATCCTGTAGATGAGGCATTAGGAAGCCTGCCATAAACTAACCCTGGCAACCCTAGGATTTTACTGACTTCTAAGGAGCAAGGCAGCAGAAGGGCAAGGCTGCTGGGGAGTGGGGTAGAGGGGGCCCGGCACTTGGAGAGGCAGAGGTGACTGGGCGGGGCATGAGGGCAGAGGGTGTACTCTAGACCCTACTCCTGATATGACCTTGCCTCATCTTCCTCTCTGTCCCGAGCAGCTGTACGTGGCCACCGTGTTACAAGAGCCGGAGTTGAACCTGACCCCTGCCTCTTCCCCAGCCCGGCACACCTATGGCACCATGAACAGCCAGCCAGAAGAGGGAGAAGAGGAGAGCAGTCTGAGGGGCTTTGCAAGGGAACTGGACTCAGCTCAGTTCCAGGAAGGGCTGGAACTGGAGGGCCAGAGCCACTGATTAGGACTCCAGTCAGGGGGCCAGGGAGAACCTGGTGGAGGGACAGAAGAAGCTCCCTTCCACAGACTTTGAGGCGCTCCTGATGGAGACATCTGCCACCCTGTGGCCATGTGAAGAGCCTTCTGGGTAATCCTGAGGACCCCCGGGATCGGGTGGAGGAGGCATACACCATGTTTCTGGGAGTGGTGGCTGAGTCCGGGACACAAGAGACTGAATGCTTTGCATCTTGCTGGGGTCAGGCTGGTGCAAGTATGCATAAGAGGTAGGAGAAGCCCAGTGAAGGCTTTCTAGGGGCTTTATCACCTCACTCACTCCAGCTGCCCATCAAGGACTGTCGCTGCAGACCCTGGTCCTCCACTGCAGTCTGAGCTGTCAAAGGTATGTGTAATGTGTACTGGGCCTTGTGGATGAGGCCCAGGTGGCTGTCTCATCACAGGTTTCTCTGCAAAGCATCTAGAAACTCTGTACTTCACCCCCTGAGCAAGGGGCATCTGGACAACCCTGGGAAGTGACTGAGGCCTTCCCTGTTTCTCTGCCCTGCTATCTACTTAGAAGGGTGGTTACTGGGGCAGTGACTGGAGCTTATTAAAGGAGACCTACATGCATGTGGTGAAGGAAACCATGGCTAATCCTTGCTGGTTGAGTTAAGGGTGTGTGTGTGTGTGTGTGTGTGTGTGTGTAATAGAGTGGGGCATGGAAATCAGACATACCTGTCCAAGCCCTAAAGATACATGGAAAGGTTCTCAAAGCCTAGAGGCAACCATCATGAACATCCTGTGCCCCATGTATTTAAGTGCTGTGCTCCAGCATGACCAGGATTGGTGACGGCTCAGACTGTACACTGAAGTCACTAGCAGTCCCTGCCCTCAAAAGGACCTCCCTCCTGTCTCAGGCTGCCCTGCCTGGCCTCCAGTGTGGTACTGGCTAGTAAGTTACAGATGCTTCGCACAGTGCCGCCGCCAGGTTAGGTCAAGGAGGAGTGATGGGTGCATCCCCCATGAAGAACACCCTTGTGGTGGGCAAGCCTGTGCAGTGCTGGTAATCCAGCACCCCTGCTTCCTTCCGCCTCTCAGGGCAGGGCATTGTCAGGACTGCCATGAAGCCTGAAGCACCTCCACCGCAGGGTCGGTAGGCCTTGGAGCCTCAATCTCCTCCCCAGGCATCTGGCTCCTCTTTGCGGCCCATTCACCACAGGTGCGTCCAGTCTCATTCCACCTCTGTGAGTCCACCCAGGTACATGGTTGCCTCAAAGACAGACCACTTAGCCCTGCCTCTGCTCCACCTCTATCCAGCCCCACAGTTCCAAGCTCCTCTTCAGGCAGAAACAGGGTCAAGGAGTGTCACACTCCCGGACTTGGCCCCGAGCATTAGCATGTTGATCTTTGCTGACAGCTTGAGGCAGCTGAGAGAGGCCACCTTCATTCCTTATTGAGCTTGGAATAAGGGGGGATTACATACAGTCAGGCCCTTAAACACTCCAGCACCCCAAGGTCCTCACACCCTGGGATTTCATCAACCAGGGAAATGAACTTTTTTCATAGCAGAGTGGGTCAGGTCCAACATTCAGCTCTGCCTGCCCAAAGTGGGGAGTGACAGTCTGGCCCCCACAGTGTGGATTTGGTATGTAGTGATTTGGAGTGTAACCAGAACGGAGACCAGTGCTTTCTCTCTGGGCACTGCTTGCTGGCACCTCCCCCAGAGCCCTGCAGTCCTGTTTGTTGCTGCTGACCCCCCTCCTACCCCCACCCACTGCAACTCATGGATGCTTCAAGTTCAAGGGGTCCAATAGGCAACAGGGCAGGATGGCTGCCCTCTGAATTTGGATTAAATGCCACATGGTTCTGATAGTGTTAGGCAAGTGGTAGATTCCACTCTGCTTGTCCAGGAACTGTCCACCTAACTAACCTTGACTTTTCAAGGTCACCAGAGCCCAGGCTCCTTCATCTTACACATGCAGACTACTCCCAGACCCTTCTCAGCAATGCTGTCCTAGCCCATTCATCATCCCACCCTAGCCCACCCTTAGTCCATCCACTGTCATCCCTTCTGGAGAGAGATGCCTCCCAGGAGACCCAGATGACACAGAGCCTCTCAGAGGTGAGCCTTCTGGGTTTGGAGCAGCTTCACCTTGCCTGCATGTCTCTAAGCTGCCTCTGGAAGCAAAGTGCCTATCAGCAGCATTGCATCCTCTGGGGGTCCTGGAGGGGTGTGGACTAACCATGGTCACTATAACTTAAGGAATGTGCCAGAATGCTGAATCTTCTTGTTATTAATTTTATGACTGTGCCTTGAATAAACAAGTCCTCCTAATCTCTGCTAGCCTGCGCCTCTGCCTCTCAGCTAACAGGGCTTTCTCCACAGGGAAGAAGCCAGAGCTGTTAAGGGGTGAGCCTAAAGTCACTAGGCTGGGACACCATACCTCACTGCATGACTCAGCCTGGCCCATTGCTGCCTCTTCTGGGATCCCCTTATCTGCGGGGCCTTACCTGGACCCAGCCCTAGGGGGATGGGGTAGAAGGAAGGGAAGGCTTGATACCTGTTGGCAACTCAGCCTCCATGTGCAGGAAGAGACCTCAGACAGTTGACACAGTGGCAACCCTGGCTGACTGCTGAGCCTGTGAGTGGGTGATTGCCCAGCACAGAGGATAGGCTAGATTTCAGGTGGACACCCCAGGCAGAACCAGAGATGGGGCTCCAGCCTGTGCCCAGGGATACAGAAAAGAGATAGACCACAAAGACAGTGAGGCGGGGACAGTCAAGGAGGTCTGGGAGAGACAAAAAGTGGCCCAAGAACAGTTCTTGCACCTGTGGCAAGGAGGAAATAGTTCCCTGACTGATGACATGTCTCTGAGCTAGGAGACCTGAGTTCTTCTCTGTCCATGTGGCTGACATTAGGCTGTCTGTCCCTTCATCCCCAGAGTGAGAGGAAATGACCTGAGTGTCACACACACGATGTACACAGCAGAAAACTGGTGGAGCACAGGCTAGATTGTGGAGAGAAAGCCTCCCTCCATCCCTGCAGCTCCCTGTGAGAACAGACAATAACCATCTTGGGTTAGCTGTTCACTGCCATCTCCCTCACAGAGCCATCTCCTCAAGCTCTTGATGCACCTCATGGGTATGGGTTCAAAGCCCATTGCAGCATGAGTCAGGAAGTAAGACCAGACCCCCTTCTCCTGTCCTCTTTTCCCTTAAAACAGACATTTCCATGGTTTATAAGGCTGCTTCAGGAGAGAGGGGTGTTGAGAAGGGGCAGGGCCTGCCAACTGCTTAGCAACACCCATGAACTCCTGTTGTGCCAGCCACCTCTCGGGGGTCTCTTCTTAGGGACTGCAAGCCCCCAGCTTTCAGACGTTGGGCCATTTCTTGATTCTACCACCCTTTGGGGGGCTATTGTTCAGAAGGGCACAGAAAACCTGGAAAGACTGGAGAAGGATGCTCTACAGCTCATGGAGGGGGGATGATCAGAAGGGTGGAGGAGTGAATCTCTTTACTTGGCAGGAAAGGAGGATTGGGAACCTAGACAGTAGATATACCTGACTAGGGGGTGGGACTAGGAACAGGGCGAGCATGAGGTTTGGTGCCAGGAAGGCCTAGAATGCCAGCCACTGGGCTGTGTCAATAGGGCATTGTAGTACCCAACCGAATCCCACACTGGGCACCACCAGCCTGGGAGAAGCAGGAAGGCCTGGGGATCCTTGAAACTGCCTCGAGGCCTTCAAGCACAGTAGAGGAAGCTTTTGGCCGACCCCACCACTACTGTCTCTCTGAAGGCAGCCGAGGTCTGTGCTGAGGAATACCTTGCTGGCCCAGCTGCAGGCTTCTAGGTCACGCTGTGGGAGGCCCTGGAACATGAGGGGTTCCAAGAAGACAAGATCTCAGCTCTGCCCAGCAGAGATGGATTCTGAACATCTGCCAGCCCTTTGGCCTTGACAACTTACAGTCCAGTGCCACCCAAGCCTCTGTTCCAGTGCCAAGAGGGAGCCTCCCAGATGGACCAAACTTTCCAGGGTGGTCTCTGTTACAGAAATGCCCAGCTGAGGATAGGAGGCATAAAGGGAACAATTCCCTCCTGGGGTACCACACACTCTTGCAGGCATCAGGCCAGGCTAGTATGAGTGATGGGTGTGAGTCCTGCCATGGGAATCTTACTCTACAATATGACTGCTATTTGGTCCTGAGAGCCACATCCTGGGCCTCAGGGTCCCTCCCTACCTTGTCAGCTTCAACAACTGTTTAAGGAATCGCCTCTTCTCTCTTCTCTAAACATAGCCCAGAGTGGTTTGCACGACAGCCTGCCCATTCCTAGGCAATAGAAGGTTCCAAGCGCAATAAACAAAGCCGTTACATAATGGGGTGTCAGGCAGGGATAAGAGCTTTGAAGAAAGAACAGGATGAGGGAAGGGAAGAACTGGAGACAGGAGAGCATTTCTGCCCTGCATGATCCAGGGCGAGCTCCTGGGGCTGGGGTGAGTGGAGGGTCTACTCAGAGAGTAGCCAGGAGGCCGATGGGCCAAAGCAGAGCAGGTAAGTCCTGAGACAGCAGCAGGGCATGGTAGGCTGTTAGGACCCCAGACTTGCCCCTGGTGATGTGGGGGGCTACCAGAAGATTCCTAGAAGAAGGGTGACATGATTGTCTTGTGTAATCCTCATTGTTTTCGGATTATAAAATACACATATTTTAAAGGAGTCTGGCTCTCTAGCCCAAGGTTTCACAAACTTACCAGTCTTCTGAGCTCTAGGATTACAGGTGTGTGCCACTGTACCCTGCTGTCTTGATCATTTTTACGGATACAGCTAGACACTGTTGGACATTTGTTAAAATGTACAACCATCGCTCCTAGCCACTTCACCACTTTTCATCTCACAACCTGGGCCCTGTAGCCACAGAATAGTCCTTCTTTCTTCAGCCACAGTAATCAAGGACACCCCCATATGCTGAAGTGAACAGAAATTTCATCGGGGACTCTGTGAGAGGGGATATAGTAACTGGTGTAATACACCATCACAAGGGCTGAAGAGGATTGTGTGGAGAGAGGTGGATCAGAGCCAGGATAACTCTAAGATCTCAGCTAGGACAACTTAGTGATAGTAATACAGAAGACAGAGAACTCTGGGAAGGGGAGGCCTGGAGCTATTGCAACTGGTCACCTACATTAGAGACACTACTGGTCACCTACATTAGAGACACTACTGGTCACCTACATTAGAGACACTACTGGTCACCTACATTAGAGACACTACTGGTCACCTACATTAGAGACACTACTGGTCACCTACATTAGAGACACTACTGGTCACCTACATTAGAGACACTACTGGTCACCTACATTAGAGACAC
>PVIH01001683.1:97708-196331 GCA_004025045.1 Sigmodon hispidus | reverse complement strand
TTAGGATGGTGTTTAAGCAAGGCACTGGCCAAGACTACAAAGGGAGAAAGCATGGGTGAGGAGGAAGCCTGGAAACTGAGGCAACAGAAGGAGAAAGAATCTGCAAGGCAATGGAAGGAACTATAATAAGGACCTGAAGAACCGGAAGGGGCTCAGTGAGGAGGGAGAGCCTCAGGGCTTACCATCATGACAGAATTATGACAGAGAACCATAAGACATCAGTAGAGGATGTTGGTCATACTGTCAGCAAACCATACGGATTCTCCCATGAGACAATGGGGAGGAAGAAACATGTATATGGAAAGACTTGAAGACTTAACCAAATGCAAAGCATGGACCAAATGCAGAAAGATGGTTCTAAGATACTAGGGATGCTGGAATCCGGGACAGGGATGAAGTGATGTTGTGGTACCCATGAGCTCAAATGTGAAAAGAGTACCTACAAACACTTCAGGAAGATTGGCAAAACATAAGCCTTGCTTAGAAACTCTCCAGGGAAGGGCCAACTTTGAGGTGATGCTAGATGGGGATTCATGTGGACTTAGTACTCCCCAGATTTTTGGAGCTGGTAGTGCTTTCTCCATAAGAAGTTTAATCATTAAGGAGCGATCAACTCTAAGCGGTGCTGAGCAGAACAGCCAACAAAAGGCCCCTGAATTGGGCAAGATGAAAGTCTATCTGGCTGTGGTAGGTTCCCATTCTCTTATAAAGTGTGGAAATGAGCACAGTAGTCAGAATTTTGCTGACCAAAGGGCTAAAAGTATTGAGAGCTGGAGAGGGAAGGGCAGTCCTTTCACACACACACACACACACACACACACACACACACACACACACACACACACACACACACACGGAATGGTGGTGTATTTGAGGTCAAGCACCATGTGTGGCGGCTCTAGACATAAGTCAGAGAAGTGTTGTCTTTCCATTGGCACCTGAATCTACTGATATTTTTACTACTGTCCATGCCCCATGGCACTACAGTCAACACCCTGCCTCTCAGACCAAGTCCTGGTGAGACTTCTGGTCCCACCAGCACCAGCTCAGCCATGGCCACCAAATGTAGGTTTTGACTCAGTCTCTAATGTTCTATTTACCAACAAAGGCTCAAGAGTCAGATGTTGAGGTGAAAACCTGCTAGACCAGAGAAGCCAAGGAGCAATCAGCTGACCTTCCTTTTTGGCCAGAGATCCAGCAAGAGAAGTGTCCCTCAAACCATAAAGATAGTGAATCTCTGCTCCTTCCTGGCATCTCTCTATCCCTATTCCTGGCTCCTTTGTCCTTTATATGGCTATTTCCTGTCTACTGATCCAGGTTAATTTTACTAACACAATCTCAGAGTTTCACGGTGCGATCAAATATCCCACAACAGAGAAGGCTGTTTGTCTTTTGCTAACCCCGATTACCCCAGTCACCTGAGTGGGCATCAAACACTTGGGAACATTAGGCCGGCATAGATAACAGAGTCATAACTGTCATTAGATCACATGGGGAAGGGCAGGCTGGGATGTGACAAGATCCTGTCCCATTGCAGCCTGCTGGACTGGAGAAAATGCTCTCTGTATAGCAGTATTTGTACAGCATTTCCAGCAGGCCAAGGATCAATGTCTGTAGCCACTGCCCCCAAGCCCTGCCATCAGAGCTGAACAGATAAAACTGCGCAGCCGACGGGGACCTAATCCACCTGCTGCTGTGATGCTCACTCTCCATGTTCCAAGTTGTTTTTAATAGCCACTTGACTATGGGGTGCCACACCCCAGATCCATGGACTACCTCCCCTGGGGAATAAATGTGCTGTGTGTTACTATTATTTATCTTTGCGTTACTTTGACAGAAACAACATAGGAGGAAATATTCATTACATCTCATGATTTCGGAGGATCTCAGACCATCACAGCAGGTGGACATGGCAGAGTTCATAGAAGTGGGTATATACAATGGTACATCTTCATATCCTGGTGGACCAGGAAGGGTGGGACCAGAACCAGGGATCAGACACCCATCTTCAAAGCTCCCTTAGTGCCCACTTCGATCAACAAGATCCCACAGCCTTCAAAGTAGTTGCCACAGACTAGGCAACAAGTATTCAAAACTATCCCACTCAAATTTGACCACCCCCAAGCACAAATACAAGAGATAATTATATCACTTTCAAATCTGTTCTAAATGGATAATGCTGGGGATGGGGCAGGGCTCTATTCACTTTTGTGTTCAGCACATGACCTTCAAGGTCACTTTTTTTTAATATTTAAATCATTTATTCAAGAAATCAAGTCTTTTAAAATGTTTGTTTTTATTGCAAAAATATGGAACACTTCATGAATTTGCATGTCATCCTTGCGCAGGGGCCATGCTAACTTCTCTGTATCCTTCCAATTTTAGTATATGTGCTGCCGAAGCGAGCCCCCTTCAAGGTCACTTTAAACACTACTAAGCTAGTGGATGATTGAGCACGAGGAATATGTGGATATTGGAAAGGGCATGGCATGTGCTCCCAATAGCCACACAGACTACTATTAGTGCTGTCGCCTACCCACATGTTCAAGGGAAGCTGGTCCAAATGTGTGCCCGGAGAAAAGAACTTGATTTGGTGACCTCATAGCCCATCTGAACCCACCACCATTGCCTCTGGCCTTCCCTTCAAGACGTCTTTTTCCTCCCATTCAGTCCTTGGCCTCTGCTGACCTCATCTCCCCATCCTGCCCTGAGCCTGGTACTCTGTAGCTTCATCTGGCACAGGTCAAGGCCCACAAAAAGTCCAGCCGTGAAGGGTCAGCACATGTTTATTTCTTGTGAGCTTATAGAACTGCGACACAGAGCAAGAAGGTGTGGGTGGCTGGGGATGGGAACAAGGGCCTTTCCCATTGTATTCTCTCTCACTCATGTGCCCAGGCACGGGCCCACCTCAGAGGTCGAACACAGAGTTATGAGCCTGCAGCCGGAGGGTGGGGACGAAATTCAGCCTTGCTAGGCTAGGGTGGCAGGAAGAGCCCTGGAACTCAGGGCCATGTAGGATGCGATCATTCTTCCTTGCCCTGCTAGCCTCTCCATTCTGGCTGGCCAGCTCAGTTCCCCCCAAAAAGAACACTCGGGTATTTCTACCAGAAATGTTGAACCAAGAGCATAGGAAGTTTTATAGGGGCATGTGAGCAGCTGAGACCCTGGGTGCTCATTACCACTGAAGAATATACCTTCTTCCCTACTACCCTCCTCTGATACAGTAAAGCTGCTCCTTCTCTTCGTTTTTGGAAATTGAATGGCCTGGCAGGAAAGCATCAGAGACTGAGCAGACTACATAGAAGGTTCTAGAAGCCTAGTCACCCTCACCTTGGCTGAAGCTTCTCTGAGAAAAGCCACCATGCCATCTCACTGCCCAAACTCCTTTTTGCCTCATGGGGAACACTAACCAGGCATGCAAGGGTGCATATATGGGGGTGAGCAGAACCCAAAGGCCCCTCTGGAAGGAAAAAAAAAATCTCTGTGCAGTTGATAAGGAGCTGAGACAGAGCCCTCTGTCATCACCTCTCTAGGATGGCCAAGGGGATGACAGCCAAGGTGCAGAGAAGCCCTGGGGGAGGGGCCGAGGCTACTACAGACAGACAGACAGACAGAGATAGGTGAGAGCATGGCTCTTCTCTTACTCCCCATCCCAGCCTTGGCTCATGGCTTGCACCACAGCTCCGTAGAGTCGGCTCCAGGCAGCCCTTGTGGCTGGTGTGAAGTCAGGACCCAGGCACTTCTCCAGCATGTAGAGCAGAGACTCCCCCACTGTCTGCAGAGGTAAGCAGTACTTAGTCATCTGAAGGCAGGTAAGCATCACTCCACTTACAGGTAAGAAAGCTGGGGCCCTGGGCCAGTAAGGGTACACAGGTTTTCTCACACGGGGCTCATGCCTCCTCAGCAGTCCCTGAGTGTAACCTTGCACATTATCCTATGCCCACCTTTCTCTCTAAATGTGAGGACGTACAGTGGGTAAAGCATTTCACGTCACTCCTGTCTTTGCAGCCACCTCATGAGAGGAGGCCTATGCATTGTCTGGGAACTGTCCAATCAGACCCAACCAAGTCAGTGCCTGAGGATTGCAGTTTCCATCCCTGCAAGGTAGCAATGAGATTAAAAACCCTACATCCTGCAGCCAGGTAGGTGTGAGTTCGGATTCTGACCAACACTCAAGGCCTGGATGACCTGCAACAGTTTCACCATACCCCTCTGAGCCTTGTCCACTCCATGAATAAAATGAAGAACAAAAACCGAGGTTCTGTAAAAAGCTCTTAGCACAGGACTGCACACAGTATGCCTTATTATTCATCAAGTAAAATTAGGTTTATTTGTCCCACATATATTACTGAATGAATATCCCCAAAGGACCAAGTACTAGGGGAAAAGCCCAGATGGAGAGGCACTCAAGGCCATCCCTTGCGACTGGTTCTGGCCAGTGGGACCTTAGTGACAATGGTGACAGCTGAGGTTTTAGAAGCTCTTGCGCTCTGAGATGTGTAGCAGTCCTTTGTTGCTGAGACTTGGCTAGCTCAAGGAAGGTTCAAAAGCTCCCATGTCACCTTAAACATCCTAGGCGCCAGGGAGCTGGACCCAACACACAGACAACTCCAATCAGACTCCAGAGAAAGAATTAAATCTAGCCACAGGAGCCCAAAGATTGCTTTAAGGGAGAACTTTCGAGGTGGTTTGATGCCTATACAAAGATGATCAAATCAGCTGATGTCAAGGACCACTAAGCCTTTGAGGTTCTTAAAAAAGCCGTATTAAAGAGAACTCTGAGGCTTTGAGAGGTCAGGTCAGTGTCAGTCACAGGCAGGCCAGTAACTAGAGCAGGCCTTTATTTCTGGTCATCTGAGAAACTGGAGATGTGGGGGAGCAAATGGACTTGGGGGGAGGCTGCCGCTCTGGAGCAAGAAAATACCCCACTACCCACCGAGAAGGAGCTGAGCCTCACTCCTACAGCCCGATGCTTCCTGCCCAAGCCGGCCAGGTACTCCTGCAGCGAAGACAGGTCCTCCACATTGGTCACCGCAGCATCAATCACCAGCATCACCTGTCAAGGACACAGAGGGTCCAGCACAATCCTTCTGCTTGTCACCACAGCCTAGAGCCTAAACTTCTCAACCAAAGAGGCTTTTAGAATGCTGCTGTCTAGGGTCAGAGGTGGCAGACGGCCAAGATCCGTATACAGTAGGCGGCGGTCAGGATGTGTTGGCTTCACCTCCAAGATCCCACCCATGAAGCCCTTCTCTTTCGAGGATCTGTGACATACCTGTAGGTCAATACTGCCTGTAGGGGACAAGGGTAAACTGAGGTGTTGTGAAGATCATGAGCCCAGCCTAGTTTTCGTAAGTGGGTGGCTCCAAGTGGTCCAGATCCACCGATACAATCAATCCATGGGAGCCAGAGGACAAGATGGAGAGCAATGTACCAGGCTGGGTCCAGCTGGTTTAAGGACAGGGTGGGGCAGAGGCTGGGTCGGTCCAGAGCAATGGGAATGGTGTGTGTGTGTGTGTGTGTGTGTGTGTGTGTTGTGTGTGTGTGTGTGCGCGCGCGCACGCGTGCTGAAGCTGTTTTCCATATCCCACATCCCTTCTTCCCTACCAAGCCGATGTTCTGCATATCCGAGACCTCACCGCTCTGCCTCCCTCACCTTCCTAATGTGGTCCAGGAATTCTGGAGAGGAGAGGCAGTCCTGGGGGCTGGAGAACTGGCAGCCATTGTATTGGAAGAGAGGCAGCAGGCTGGGTTCCAGGGTAAAGAGCCTGTGGATTGAAAGCATCGGTCATGCAGTGAGCAGAAACCCAGCAGACCCTGGCTGCTCAGAGGAGAGCCACAGTACCCTCCTAACTGGGCACTGCCAGCTTAGTCAATGTCCCCTCACCCCTTCTTTGGGCATCCTCCAGAGGACACTGTGTCACCAGCCTCTCACGTTACCTGACAGACTGTAGATCCTCCCTAAACAATTCAGGGGCTGGGTTTGGGAAAAGCAGGAATCTCAAACCAATATCCAGGGGAAATTTTCCTTTTGGGACCAAAACTTCCCAACGTTCTCTATCGGAGGAAGCTTACATGGTGATGACTAGAAGTTAACTGGAGTTGTGTGTTCTTCATACTTCTAAGCAGTGAGTTCAGAGGAGAAATCAGAAGCCCCAGGGAAGCTAAGTAAGCTGCCTTAAGTTACTCAGTAAAGCCACAGTGGGCGCCAGAGTCGGGGAGGCAGGTGAGGGGGTAGGAAGTAGAGGTAGAAGAGTTTGAAAAAAAAATACAGTTAGCACAACCAGAAAGTGTTGCCCCACTGGGGAGAGCGTGAACTTTTGCATAACTAAATTTTTGTGCAACTAAATTTACTCCCCTTTCATCTGGGAGATGTTTTGCAAAAGTCTTTTTCCGAAGTTTTGGACTGGCTTAGGGATCTGCCACGAGGGAGGGAGTGCAACCCTTTGGTGATGGCAGAGTCTGAAGAGAGGCTGGACACCAACAGTTCTGTGGGGCCTGCTCCTCCTCCCCCTCCTTCTGGTGGTGAGACTGGACGCCTGTCACCCCTCTGCTGGAGCTTTTCTGGTCCTAAGCCTGTGTTTCCTTTAAAAGAGTTCATCCTGCTGGTGAGTGGTGTGGGCTGGGACGATGTGGCTTCCTTCCACTCCAGGGTGGATGGATGGGCGCAGGAGCCAGCTCCCACCTATCTAGGCGCCTGCACACCCCCAGCTAGCTTTTGGTCACTCATCTCCTCCGACCGGCCCGGCCCCTGTGGGCAGCCCTGCAGTCACTACCCATTGAGATATTACAGGGTAGAGCAGGGGGCACTGTTTCCACCTGCCTGCTGGGCGGGTGCGGGTAAGGGATCCCACGGGCCCCCAGTCAGTTCAGGTGGGAGCCGCTATCTGGGAAGAGCAGATGGGACAGCACCACCTGTCGCTGCTCACACACCCCTCTCTCTGGAGTGCCACTGCAAACGGGGTCCGTTTCTCCTCCTCTGGTGACAATCCCAGCAATCTCAAGACAGACACCCCAATACATGCATCCCAGGGCCCGGCAGCGCTCACCTGGAGAACAGGACAGTGCCATGTTCCAGAGGGCTGCGGCTCACCGCCTGCCAGCTCTGTCGGATCAGCTCCGGCTCTGAGTTCTCCATGTTCTCCCCGGAGAGATGCGAGATGCAGGGTTGGGACCGTCGGGGCTTGGGCGCAGTCACCGCACGTGCAGCGCCATCTCTGCGGCAACGCGGGGGGAGGGGGGTCCAGCCCCAGTGCCTTAGTCGGGCGGGGCCCAGCAACTGCTCCTTCGCTGGTCCAGCTAAGAAGATGCGCACCCGCTGGCCTGTCGCTTCCGGGGACCCTGCTCAGGCAGCTGTGTCCTGTGCCCCGAAGCTCCTAGAGAACCGCCCTTTAAAGCTACGGTGGTTCCCACCCCTTCTGGCCTAGGGAGGTTTGTGAGCTCCCTCTTTACTGCCTTAGGCAGGGACTACCCGTGCCTGGGAAATGTCCAGGCTTCAGAGACTAACAGAAATTGTTGAGCCTCAGGGCCTGTTTCGCTCTTGAAAACTAGCAACGCTACTACTTATTTGGGCTCGCCTAGTGGCATGTTCATGTAATCTCAGCACTGAGGGGCCAGAACAGGAAGATCGAGAGGGTGAAGCTAGCCTGGGCTACATAGATCCCCGCCCCCTCACAGTAATAAATAATCACTCCTATTTCTAAGGAAGAACCTGGAGGCCCAGCGTTCAAGGTGAGCTCCACCTCTATACTAGAAAACTCCTGGGCTTGCTGTCTCCTGGGCTCATGAGTTCTGCTCACAATCCCTGGCTGCTGTCTTCCCTAGAGATCAGCTAGCTGGAGCTGGACCCAGGTCACCAAATTGGTCTGTCTGTTCTCTGCTCAAACCCTGGGTCTGACTGGGGCACTTGTACAATTTAGGGCCTACAAAGGCTCTAAGTTTAAGGAACAGAACCCAAGCCACAGCTATCTCAAGCCAAGTGTGGGCTTCAATCTCAAGGCTCTTGGACCAGAATGGACCCCACGCCCCCTGCCCCCGAGATGTATGGGGTTAAAGTCATGTTCTGCCATCCCACAATCTACTGAAAATCATGACAAAAAGACCAAAACATGTGAACAACCTCCCCCCCAAACCCTCCAAAACAAAAACAAAGAAATGAGGGACTTGGGAGATGATTCAGTGGGCATCCTTGCCTTCCTAGTGTGATGATCTGAGTTCAAACCCCCAAATAAAAACCAGGAGTAGGGGAGCATGCCTTAATCCCAGCACTGGAGAAGCACAGGTAGGTGAATCTCTGTGAGTTTGAGACCAGCCTGGTGTGGGGGGCGAGGAAGAGAGGGAAATCTGCATCCTCAGGGTTGGAATGGTAAGGTCTCTAGCCTTTTGTTGCACGGATACAAATCAATATCCCTGGTCTTTAGCTATTAACAGACTGTAGCCCCATAAGCCATATGTACTCAGTCCGTGCCTTCTAGAACTTCTTCTGGGGACCCTTCTATCCTACTCCAACCAAGGTCCTAAGATTGATGTTTGGGAACAACCTATTCCACCTTTTTCCATCTCCCTCTATCTCTGGGACCCTGACTGGAGCAGGAGAGCAAGGCTTTAGGATAGCCTGGCAAAGAGCCCATGTCCTAACCAGTTCAGGAGACCCCAAGCAAGAACACAAAAGGACAGTGCTCTCTGCAATCTGCCTGGCTGCTCTATGCCCTCCATTCCACCTAGCTTGTACTTCCTGGAAGTCCTCACTCAGGACCCTTGTTGCCTCTTCTCTCCATCTGAGGTCTGAAGAGTTAGTTCATGGAGTAATGGACTTAAGTCCTTACATGGAAGAACCAGCATCCAAACCCACAGCTCCTCTGTCTTCCCAGAGCCAGAGGTGACAGGGCTAAGTGTAGGTATGCTCTAATCTCTGCTCCCCTTAGGGAGAGGCTCCGGGATCTGGAGTAGCCTAAGCCGCCGTGGAGAGGTGTCCTCACCACAGATGGTCTGAATTCTGCTTTGAGGAGCTAGAATCTCTCTCCTCCCCGTGGGATATTCAGAACAATCTAGGACAGTTCAAGTGCTTTCTAGCCAGGACTGTCAATGTGTTATTAATGTCCTTAAAGAGCCAGTAGACTGGGCATGTGTCCAGACACTGTGCCCATTAGCTGTATCCTCCCAACAGCCTCTGTTTATGATGTTCTCACCTTATAGTTAGGGAAATGGGAGGCAAGGAAGTTAGCTGGCCCAGTCACACAGTTAACAAAATGAGGGGGGGGGTCAGAGTTTGACCTCAGTTCTGACCATCCAGCTTACTCTCTCCACTGCCTCCCTCTAATTCATAGACGACAACCAACAGCCATGTCCAAACTCAGACTGAGTCTGAGTCAGAGTGTGCTGGAACTAGCTCATACAGCCGTAGAGCTGACTATGCACCTCTTACCAAAATCTCATTCACTGACATCAAGTCAGTGCCTTGAACTGGACATAGAGGAAGAGTTTGCACCATGGAAAATGGCAAATGCTATGAAGCAGGGCTTAGTTTTGCCCCCAAAAGAAACCTGTTACAAAACATTTACATCTGCTGGTCTGGGTACCCATGGAGGAACCCAGAAAGCCTGGGTCCTAGCTGTGCATTACGCACAACGTATAAAATATCAGGCTGAACTACAACACTATCTGTGCCTAGCCTCATCTCAATATCCAGGGCTACAAGGTGCTTCCAGTTCAGAACTAGGCTGGAGTTGAGGAGCTCCGGAGACCCTCCCTTTGCACCAAGACCCGCCTCATGATTTTCTAATTGTGAATCATTAGGTAAATGATATAATCTCTCATGGGTACAATGGAAACAAGAACAGTGGCTTCCCTTGGGCCTTCGGGAGGACTTAATGTCACATCTATTTTTTTTTTAACTTTATTTATTTATTTATTTGCCTTGGTGTTTGCCTGGAACTGGAACTACAGACAGTTGTTAGCTGCCATGTGGGTGCTGGGAATCGAACCGGGGTCCTCTGGAAGAGCATGCGGTGCTCTTAACCGCTGAGCCATCTCTCCAGCCCCAATGTCACATCTATTAAAATGATGTTAACTAGCTGACAGGGTGGCATGTGCCTTTAATCCCAGGATTCGGGAGGCTGAAGCAGGCCAATCTATAAATTCAGCCTGGTCTACAGAGTAAGTTCCAGGACAACAAAGGCTACACAGAGAAACCTTGTCTTGAAAAACAAAATGAACAAACAAATAAACAAAACCCCCCAAATCAGATAAGCTATTGCCACTCACAGACAACTTGGTCCCTTTCTGATTGGCCTGTCACTGGCTTCTTCCAGATTCCACCTCCAGAGTGATAGGAATGCCCTCTCTTCCTCCCTAGCCTGCTTCCTGCCTTACGGTCCTTAGGGGGGCTACAAGATAGTCCAGAAGACTCTCAATTTCACAGAGTCACCAATCCCTTGGACCCTGACCTTCAATCCAATGCTGTCAGCTGTCACCTTCTGTATATTCTATGGGGAATAGAGGAAGCCCTGAATGAATCAATATAAGGAGCAGACGAAGTCCAGAGTGAATGCCTCAGACTCATGGGGATTGGCAAAGCCTTCCTCTGCTGCCTGTGGGAATGTTGAGAGAGTGTGAGAGTGTACAGAAGGCATGGAC
The DNA here is from genome assembly GCA_004025045.1 of Sigmodon hispidus. Lineage (NCBI taxonomy): Eukaryota > Metazoa > Chordata > Mammalia > Rodentia > Cricetidae > Sigmodon > Sigmodon hispidus. Next base: position 185,696 of record PVIH01001683.1, on the reverse strand, counting down.
TCCAGCTTCTTCCTTCAGATATCTCTTCCAGCAGGCAGAGACTGCCCCCTACAGAGACCTCCACCTGAGACTAGCTAACTCCCCCCATGCTGTGTATAATAAGCACACTGAGGTTCCAGGCAATTGGCTGGTGCATCTCTATCATAACTCACATGTCCCAGCTTTTCTGTATGTGTGTCTGTTATTCCTTCTGTAACAGCCCAGTCAGGTTTTCAGTACCATGCCCAGTAGGACAAGGTGGATCCTTTATAGCTGGTACTCTCAACAGGAGACCATGTCAGGATGGGGCCCTCTGTTGACTGGAATAAGAATTTGCTATCATACTGGGCCACATAGCTATCTTAGAACTGCAAGTGTGTGCATGTTCACGTGCGTGTGTGTTGGGATGTTTCCTTGTTTCTTTCTATACTGTCTGGGAATGTTAAACAAGAAAAAGGTTCAGTTTCTTACTGGTTTTAGCTTAAGGAATGGGAACAACAGCCACCGTCTCTCAAGTAAGCAAGTACTCGGAAGGGCCCACATTGCCCTGGCATTAAGCCAGAGCCTCTGTTGGAATGAGACTGGCCCCAGCCATGAGATACCATATGGGTTCCTGCCATCTCAGCACTTTTCTCAAGGGCAAGTCAGATTCAATTAAGCACAAGAACAATGTAGTGTTAAAACAAGAGTTATTTATTACAAAAGTAATGGTCTCTGATTATCTCTGGAAATGTTAAGAAAAAAATGAAAGACAGAAAGAAAAAAGGGAGAGAGAAAGGAAGAAAGAGAGAAAAAAAGAAAGTGTGGTAGGTGAAGACATGGGCTGAGTTAGGCTGCAGCCTCTTCGACAGCAGTCTGCATGTCTGTCAGTTCCTGAGGGCTGCAGGCCACATCAAAGCAGCACCTTAGAGCCCACTGCCCCTCCGTCTTCCAGACAGAACCCAAGTACTTAGTGATGTTACCAAGTGGCCTTTTCCCCATAGAAGTATCTGCCAGTTTGGGTAATGGAAGAAGGGGAAGTAAGTGGGGGAACACCCTTCTCCCCATTCTTGGAAACAAGAGACCCCGTCTGTCCTCAGTGTGGCCTTAGAGGGAGGGGCATGTCGGGAACCACTGAACACTCCCTATCTACTCTGGCCCCCTGGTAACTTCAGGGTTCCTTCCCTCTAACAAGTGCCTTCAGAAATAAGGCACAAGAAAAATCAGCCACCTGTTAGATGCCCCATGCGTCACCTGGTTAAAAACTGAGCATAGATTCCTACATTCCCTCTGAGGAGAATCTACCCAGATCCTCCCCACTGGGCTCAGAAGAAATCAACCCTGTCTGAGCCTGCAGGCCAGAGGGAGGGAGGGCAATGGGAGCAAAGCTCCTCAGTCCCTGCTAGATTAAGCAGGCAGCTCAGACTCCACATACAAGCTGCACTTCCTGCTTGGGGAGGGAGGCAGTCAGGGGAGAGGATGGCCAGTGGGCCTCAGATCTAATTAGCTACTTCGCCTTGCTCTCGACAGGGCTGCATTTCCTCTATTAACATTAATGATGCTCCAGCTGAATGTCCAAGCAGGTCCCAGAAGCTTCTCTCCACCACTCTGTAGGTGGCACAGCCTGTCTCTGAGACCAATTTCCAGTCTCCGTGGCAACCACCTCCTGAAGATGCTTTAAAGAGCTCTGACCCTGTCAGAGTGAGGGAGTTACAGTGGAGGGAAGATGGAGCATGGCAAATTCATCATTAAACCTTGAAATATCAAAATATTCTGAGATCAAATAATTACTCTGCTCTGGACTGAAAGAAAGAAGGCAGATTAAACAGCTGCTCTTGAGTTGCTTTAGTTCTGACCAAATTTTCTTACTCCCTTTGGTCAAGGAAATGGAAGACCATCTCTGAGCTTAAAGTGGTGGACAGCAGAAGCTGTCATGTGTTTTCAGGTGCTCTGGGTCTTCGGGGAAAAGACTTGATAAGGTAGTGTCAGGAAGGAAGGAAGGGGATTGACAGCGAAGCAAAACAAGGTATTACCAGGAAGGGTTCTGAGTGTTCCAAGAAGTGCTCAGCCCCATAGATCTCTGCTCTGACTCAGCTGCTGGCTCTATCAGCCCACAGGGCTTGGTCCTCAGAGCAGAGGAAAGGGGGTGGTCAGTGAGAAACAGACTCTGGGCACATAGCAGCCAAGATGGGGGGTCTACCCACCCAGTTCAGAGAACACCCAAAATCTGAGGAAGGCCAGCCACAGACTGGCAACTTTTCTGATAGCTTGTGCCCTGAACACACTATAGGCAGGACTGTATCCACAGGAGACACTGGGGGCAGCTGAGGGCCAGCCCTGCAGTGTGGGGTACTTTGCTAGCCTCACTGGAAGCGAGTGGGAAGAAGGGTAGGAGAGTCAGGATGGTCCCACCTGATTGTGAAGGGCGGGGCAGCACTCAGCCCTCCTGGAGATCAAAACATTTCTTACGGATGTTATAAACCTAAATAAAACCAAATCTAATGTGAAAAGATACCAGAGAAGATCCTGTTAACCTTGGACCATTTCTTGAAATTTATGACACTTGACTGGGGTTGCATGGTCTACACTCCAAGGGGCCTGGACATATGTACCCTCCCACACTCACACCTGTTTTCCTGGTTGCACAGGAGAGGGAACTGGCACCAGGTGGTGCTGTAGGTCAAGTGACCTGTGTAGGTGCTACAGATAGGGCTGTGGCTCCTTTTAGAGTTGAGTTAAATCCAGGTCTGTTTCCCAGTTCAGTCCTGGGGATAGCATCAGGCTCTTCGGGCAGCATCCCTGAAGTTGGAAGGGTCCAGAATCTGACTTCATAGCTGGGTGTCCCTGGAAATACCTGGATCCAAGCTGGGGTCCTGGCAGTGGCCTCAAAACTCCCATGATTCCAGCCACCTTAGTCCTGCCATTGGACTCTCAGGTTCCTGGGCTAGGGGACCAACCATCCCATAAGCCAGAGGGTGGAAGAGGTAGAAGCTATGAGAATGAGAAAGGTGGTCAGCATCCCAGAACTTCACCAAGAAGCTCTAACTGCAACTCCTCCTGCTGGGGCCCATCACAGAATATAACCTGGTCTTCCGTCTGTCCATCCATCCATCCGCCCATCCATGCCCATCCAAGTCCGCCGTGACAACACTAGCTGAATGGCAGGAAGGAAAGGGCTTTCCCCAAGAGGCCTAACAGAGGTTACCTTTCAGGAGTCTGGCCATGGACGCGTGGGTGGCTCAGGGTGCTTGCCAACATGGAAACTTAAAGTTTTCAGTAGGCAATGCTCATGGGTCACAGGCCCCACGATGATGGCCAAACACTCTTGACAGGGGCCCTGAGACTTTCCAGAAGGCAGAGAAAGGAGGACTTTACAAATACCGGCCTCCTTACAGCAATTTCGAGTCCCACTCCTACCCCAGCTGGCTTCCCATCCCACGGTGACTAACAGGGGTGCTCTCAAAGCTAGGAACCACTAGCGAGGAGGAAGTAGAGTGTCCTTTGCTGTTCCTATTCAATTACATATTAGGATTGCTTGGGTCGAACAAATTCAGAACCCCCAGGGACATGGCCCAGCCATGGGAAGACCTTAACACCACCCCAGGGATTCTCAAATGCACCTAGAGCTCAAGCTGAAGGGTAATATAAGGGAGACCTACCTGTAGGCAGTTGCCAGAAGCAGGCTTAGGATTCCCATCACATGTATCCTGCTGCCCAGGGGAGAAGAGGCCAAGGCCCAGGCACAGAGCCGCAGGAGGGTATCCCATAGGACACCTGTGGAGAACAAGAGACCTGTACCAGCCTGGCAGGACAACCCCTGGGGACTGACTCCACAGGAGGGAGGCACCACAGTATTTCTCCTCTCAGTTTCTCAGGGTGGTCTCATCCTCCCTTCCCACCTAGCCCCCAGCTGCCTTATGTCCCAGGGCAGGTAGGCAGCATGCTGACCTGTCAACATGCTGGAAAAGAGCATGGCTGGGAAGTAGTGGTGGAAGTAGAGGATCCGGCCCATCAGGAAGAAAGGAAAGTAATGCAGCATCCAGCCCAGCAGCAGCTGGCCGCCTCCTCGCAGCAGCACCCTGGTGAGCCCTGTGCAGACCAATCGGCATAGCCCAATGAGGAGGCAGAGCCTGGGCTCAAGCCAGCTCTACCCTGACTTGGTGTGTGACCCTGAATAGGTCACATCTCACTAGGCCTTCCTTTCCCCACGTGGACTACCCAAATCCCACGGCAATCAGAAAAAGGAAAGCCAGGAGGTCTCCAGAGTCCCTGGTCAGTACACAGTTTGCCAGGGATGCCAGCAGGAGTCTCATGTGGGGGTCTGGCAGGAGACACCACCCCCAGACAGCTGTCTTCCCTGTCTCTACCTCCCATTTCTTTGTTGTCAGAGACATTCCCTAGCAGCAAGGTCAGAGAGGAGGCTGGGTAGGGGAGTGTCTGGAGCTGGGACTGTTCAGAAGTGGAGCTGGCAAGAACAGAAGGGTCTGTGGGATGACTGAATGTCACTCATGCCTAGCAGCTAAAGTAACCAAGAGGGCAACCACTGCAATGGCCTGGAGTTCCCTCCATATCCGCACTAGAGCACAGGGTCACAGAACAAAGAGGGCAGCTGAGAAAAGAGGGACTTCTCTGGCTACAGTTTAAAGTGAAGGTTCTGGAGGCAAACTGCTAGGGTCTGAGCCTCAGTGCCATCACCACTGGCTATGTGTCCTGTGACAGCTCTTTGTCTTACTGTGTCTAGTTTCCTAATACACAGATGACACCCAGGGCTACTTGGAAGATATAAAATGTTGAGCCTAGTGTAGGGGGCCCCTTGACTATGTATGGGCTTTTAATGCAAAGGAGAGGAAGTGTGTGCAGTGGGGAGGTAAGGGGAGCCCCATAGCAGGCAGAGCCTCCCAAGGTGCAGGCCCAAGTCAGCTGAAAGGACAGAGCAGGGAAAGCCCAGGGGCCCTGACCTTCCAACTCTGCTGGCAGCTGTACCCCTCTCTGCATAGCAATGGCAACGGTGCTCCCTGAGAGGACGTAGAGGACAATGCTCACTAGGTTCAGCCACCAGACCACCTGCACAGGAGGAGAGCTGAGGGTGAGAGACACCAGGTCTACAGGCAGATGCCTGGGCCACAGCATTCAGAGCTGGGATACTCACAGGGTTGCCAAGCAGATAGACGCGGAAGTCTGTGTCATTGGCCCCTGAGAAGCGCAGGCCCTGTGGAGCGAAGGACACCCTGCTGATCCAAAGCTTAGCTCATCCCCAGCCACCCCCATTCAAGGGGAAGGAAGATTATACTACACACTACACATCTTTCATAGACAAGCATCCTGAACAGGAGGGTCAGCGTGCATGTTCTCCATGAACTCTCCAGGAAGTGGAGTCAGAATCAGGCAGCAGAGCCCCTTTCCTGGCCAGTTCCCCTGGTAAGGCACCCCTGCCACAAATACTCCGGCTCCACAGAGTCAATGCTCTCTTTCCTGGTTCTTTCCTGTAGGAGCTCAAGACTTAGTCTTACCTGATAATTGATAGGCCAGTGCCAGGGTTTGGATGTGAACTCATTGTCCTTGGGCTTGAGACCATTGTTTCCCTGTAAGGAGGCAGCAAAGAAAAGCTAGTATTGGCATGAGGCGCAGTGACCTGAGATCCAGCCAAGCGCCATGAGAAATCCCAGTGACTCCACCTCCCTGGCACAGAACAATCCGGTTCCCATTTGCAGCCATTGTCCACCTGCCTGCAGTAACCGCCTTAATCCTTCAAATGAGCCTCCGCTCCTGCCAATGACAGCCCACATAGCCAAGACCAGTATTTAGAAGGTGTGTGTAGGAGGGTAAAATTAGTACTTGATTTCAAACACAACAGAGACTCAGAAAAGGTTACCTTAGCTTAGTGTCTCAATGGCTTTTCTTTACCACCTTTCACCAGGACCCTTTCAGATTATTACTTTTCTAAATGCCCTCTGTAATATTTTAGAGGATAGCCATATTACATAGCTGTTTATGAACTATGTGAATATTTGTGAGAGGAAAGAACTGTTTCCTCTCCAAGAACATATCTCTTTGGGGAGAGAAATCATTTCCAATACTCAATTTAGTCTGAAGGGCTTGAACTCAGCCAAGAGTATATCCAGTGCCAAAACCAGGCCTTAGCTAAAACATGAAGGAACAGAGCTAGGACTCTGGACACTAGCTCCACGCCTGAGCCAACCTTGTCATGAGCACAAGCTGGGAAGGTGTCAGCTGCTGTGGAGGTCAGCCTCCACAGCCTTGCCACTGCTGACAACTTCATTGTGGGGCTGCCCTGTTTTAGCACTCGCTATCTACTCTTTGGAAGGCCAGTAGAGTTCCCACGCCCCATTCTTCAGCTCTGCTAGCCAAACAATGTCTTCAGATATTGCTAGGTATCACCAGAAGGCAAAACTACTCTCAACTGGTTTATCCAAGAAAGATCTAGAAGGTCATATTTAGTGACCTGCCACCAAGGAGTCTGACTAATTCAACAAAGTGAGGGCTTGAGTATAGCTTAGTTTGTAAGTTTCAGTAGAGCAATGGGTTATCTTTAAAAGTAACATAGTAACATTGTGTGTGTGTATGTGTGTGTGTGTGTATCCCAAAGGACAGCTGTATATCCCCTGAATCACTGTCCTAGTCACTGTTCTACTGCTGTGAAAAAAAAAAAAAAAAAAAAAACGACCACAGCAACTCTTATGAAAGAAGACATTTAATTGGGGCCTTACTGACTGTTTCAGGGACTTAGTCCATTATCATCATGGCAGGGAACATGGCCTGATCCTTAGGTATGTGGAAGGGGAGTGGAAGCCCACCCTCAGTGACACACTTCCTCAAACACGGCCACACCCCTAGTCCTTTCAAGTAGGGCCATTCCCAGTGAGTAAGCATTCAAATATGTGAGCCTATGGGGCTATGTTTATTCAAACCACCGCATTTGACTCTGGCCCCAGGCTTGCAGCCATATCATAATGCAAACTGCATTCGGTCCAACTTCAAAGGTCCCCATAGTCTATATCACAGCCGCAACACTTTAAATTTTCAAAGTCTCTGGTAATCTCTCAACTGTAACCCTCTATAAAATCAAAATCAAACAGCAGATCATATAATTCCAGCATACAATGACAAAGAATAAACATTACCATTCCAAAAAGGAAGAAATGGGGTGTGGTGAGGAATACTGGATCAAAGCAATACCTAAATCCAACAGGGCAAACTTCCATTTCTGAAACTACTGTCTCCAGATCTCCAATGCCTTTCAGCTTTGTTGATTGTAACACTTCTCTCTCTTGGGTGGGTTCCACGCATGGTCTGCAGCTTTCCTCGGCAAATAGCCAATGATGCTGCTATCCCTAACATCTTGGGGTCTCTGGTTAAACTAGGTTTCATCTTCGCACAGTGGCCTTTCTGTACCTCTATGCTGGGACACCTCTAACACATGTCTGGCTTTGGTGGCTTTCTTTAGCCATCAAGGGACAGTCTATATCCCCTTTCTTGTATCCTTGACTCTAAAGCCAGAATCTCATGGCTGAAGCTGGGGCTGGAACCCAGCCCTTGTTTGATTACACTTGCATCATTGCTGATGTTCTCCTTCACTGTGTAAGCTTTCCTTTGTTCCTTTTCACAAGTTGGAAGCTTAGCTAGACAGGATTCTGCTGGGAGGTTACCACCCCCTTTATTCTATTTAGCAATAGGCTTTCTTTAAACTTTTTATCTCCTTGAACACTGAACTTAGCTCCACTACACTTCCTGGTGCTCCTTTTCTCTTCAAACTGTACATTTTGTGTTTCTCTTTGTCCAGCTTGCTCCTTCCTTTTATTATATATTTGAATATAAGTGATTACTAATAAGTACATAACAGAGTCAATAATACTAGGCTGTCTAGAAATCTCCTCTTCCAATGCCAATCTAAAACACTTCAATTTATCCTTAGGCAGATTTTTAGGACAAAGGCAAAAAGCAGACACATTCTTTGCCAAAATATCTCAAGAATGGTCTGTAAGCCACTTATGAATACTTCCCCCCACCCTGAAATTTCTTGAGTCAGGTTGTTATAATTTACATTGTTCTCAACATCACTGTCTTCCATTCTCCTACTAGTATGGCACATTAAGTCTCACTTACAGGGTTCAAGTGCTTTCCTAATCCAAAGTCCTAAAGTCCACATTCTACCAACAAGCAGCATGGTCAAGCTTGCTAAACAGCACACTCCCAGATACCAACATGTATTGTGGTCAGTGCTCTATTGCTGGGAAGAGATACTAGGACCAGGCAGTTTTCATAAAGAAAACATTTAATTGGGCTTCTTTACAGCTTCAGAGACTTGGGCCGCATCATCATGGTGGGAAGCATGGCAGCAGGCATGAGGCTGGATCAGTAGCAAAGAGCGACATCTTGATCCACAGGCAGAGAAAGAGACAGAGACAAACAGACAGAGAGAGAGGGAAGGAACACACCTGGGTCTGGCATGAGCTTTCAAAACCCCAAAGCCCTTAAGCAGGATGGTCATGGTACATGCCTTTAATCCCAATATTCAGGAGGTAGAGGCAGTTGGATCTCTGAATTCAGGGACAGAGTAAATTTTAGGACAGCTAGGGCTATGCAGAAAAACCTGTCTTGAAAGAAAGAAAGAAAGAAAGAAAGAAAGAAAGAAAGAAAGGAAGGAAGGAAGGAAGGAAGGAAGGAAGAAAGAAAGGAAGGAAGGAAGGAAGGAAGAAAAAAAAGAAAGAAAAAAAGAAAGAAAGCCAACCACAAAGTCTACCCCCAGTGTCACACTTCTTCCAGCAAGGCCACACCTCCTAATCCTTCTAATCCTTTCTAATAGTGCCACTCTCTGGTGACTAAGCACTCAAATGTATGAGTTTATGGGCCATCCTTATTCAAACCACCACAATCACAATGGCTATCCAAAGTGTCTTGGAATAAAGAATGGGCTATTCTAATCCTAGAAGTAATTGATGAGGGAAACCAATCCCTTAAAACAAGTCCAATTTAGTCCAAAATCAGACCTCAACAGATAACAGGAATCCCATTTACTACTTAGAGAAATCCAGCATCTCTAAAATGCAAGAGATGAAATGAGGTAGAGTCTTACCTGACAGGATGTGTATGTATAGGCTACATCTAGATGGTTCATCCCACCTCACTCTGTCAGGCCATAAGTTTTCTCCATTCATGTCTCAACTCACAGACAGACAGACATATATACAACATACACCAATATCTACATGTCTATAGTCTGGATTCACTGTTTCTCTTCTCTCTAATTCTGATAGTCTGAGATTCTTATACACCCTTTTCTTTGTCTCTACCTCTTAGTGAAACAAGAAATTCAATTTTACACTCACTTCAGTCTTAAAATTCTACTTAGACCCAAACTGATACTGAGTGTCAGACACATACTCACAGGAGCTATGTCATTGGGCCATAGTGACAGTTACAAGCACAGAGTCAGAGAGGAAGTGACCCAGACATTGTTTAATGTCAACTTATCAACTTCCAATGTGAAAAACTGACAAAAAATTGGATTTTAAAAGTTTAATCTGGGGCTGGAGAGATGGCTCAGCGGTTAAGAGCACCGTCTGCTCTTCCAGAGGACCCGGGTTCGATTCCTAGCACCCACATGGCAGCTAACAACTGTCTGTAGTTCCAGTTCCAGGCAAACACCAAGGCAAATAAATAAATAAATAAATAAATAAATAAATAAAATTTAAAAAAAAAAAAGTTTAATCTGATGAAATCAGTCAACTGTGTTTTCTAGGGACTGCTTATATAACCCTTCCAGGTAACTCTACTTGACAGCGTCTCAGAGAGGGGCAGTAACACCACAGCTCCTTGCAGCTCTCTGGGTGGCTGACAGCTACCTCTGTGGCCTGAGACATTGTGGTTCTGAGCATCATTTCTGCAGGACTCAGGTTCCCACTTCAAGAGCGAGGGGGTCTTCCACCAGACATCAACTGTAGCAATGTCTCTCCCATTTCACCCATGGGCAAAAATCTTCATATTTAAAGTCTTCCTCTCTCCAGTTACTTTAGACTCTTGATGCTATGACTGGTGCCAGCTACTAACAAGGAGGCAAAGAATGAGTCTCAGGAATCAGCCATGCTAAGCAGCTATAGGCCAGGAATAGGAACAGCTAAGGGCTCATGGTTAGGGTTGTATGATGCATATAAACACATCCAAAGCAGCTTCTCATTCCATCTGGCTCTAACTTCATTAAATGTGATGTATGGCTTTCAGCAGCACTGTCACTCAGTGGTGGGAGTGTCATGGTAACTGACCCTGACCTTGGAAGCCTACTAGACTACCTTTGAAGCCTGAGTCTACTTTACATGTACCTGTGTGCCCTTAAAAAGGTTGCTTAGCATCTCTGTGCTTCAGTTCCTTCCTGTAACTGAGAACGACAATAATCTTTACAGGACTGTAATGAAATTAAATAGTTAATATACATACAGTGCTCACAGTAGTGGGAGCTGCATAAATGTTCACTGGTGTGCTGGTTAGCTTCAATTGTCAACTTGCTATAACCCATAATTACCTTGAAAGAGAGCCTCAATGCTCTGGCTCTTGTTTGTCTGTGGGTATGTCTGTAGGAGATTATTTTGACTATTAATTGATGTAGGAGGGACCAGTGTACCATGGGTGGAGCCATTTGTAGGCAAGTGGTCCTTAATTAAGAAAGCTGAGAAGATGCTGGCCTGTGAACCAGCTAGGCTCTATGGTTCCTCCTGTACTCTGGCTGTGAAGTACACTTTATGGTCAGGAGTAATGCTGTGTGAAATAGCAAGCATGCCTGCATTTCAAGTTTCTGCCCCTTGGCTTCCCTCAATGATGGACTGTAAGCTAGGAAACCATAAGCCAAATAAACCCTCCCCTCTCCTAAGTTGCTTGTGGTGGTTTTAATGAAAATGGCCCCCTTTGGCTCATAAAGAGTGGCAGTACAGGGAGGTGTGACCTTGTTGTAGTTGGTATGGCCTTGTTGGAGGAACTGTGTCACTGGGAGCAGACTAAGGTTTCAGATGCTTAAGCCAAGCCCAATGTCTCGCTCTTCCTGCTGTCTGCCAATTCCAGCTCCTTCTCTAGCACCATGTCTAGCTGCATGCTGCCATGTTTCCCACCATTATGATAATTGCCTAAACTTCTGAACCTGTAAGCCAGGAAAACAATGAAATGTTTTCCTTTCTAAGAGTTGCCATGGTCATGGTGTCTCTTAACAGCAATAAAACTCTAACTAAGACAGAAGTTTTATCAGGATGTTTGTCATAGAAATAAAAATGAAACTACAACAGGAATCATTGTCATTATTCTCATCAAATCACCACCTTATTCTGTAATAACAAGAAATACCCATGAAGGTCAAGTAAACCAGTGGGTGAAACACTTTCAATATCTTCCACAAGGGGGCAGGGGTTTATAACATGGCTACTGCTCTGTGCTCTAAATTTGTGGGTGCCCAAGAGCTTCTCTAAGAGAAGAAATAAAAACTTAGAAATAAGATTTAGGAATAAGAAGGGCTCACAGTACCCGAATCATAACCATGTGAGATTCCAGCAAGATCTCAGGAAAACTGGGCTGTAGCACGTCCAGGCTGATGTTTGGCACTAGGGAAAAATGATAAGAGAAAGGCTTTGTCACACACTGTCCTTACAATCCACACCTTGCCAAAGCCCAAATGCAGTCTTCCTGGTAAGTTGAGACAGGGAGCAGTGCAGAGGGTCATTTACTGAGCTCATGTTAAGCACTCAGTGGGTAATCTGAGAACTTCAGAGAAAACACCAAGGCCTCCTTGGTGTTTTGAGAGCTCTTGACCCCATCACCCATCACTGTGGCACTAGCCCAGAAGCTGTTAGTATGAGACTAGGAACCAAATTTGTCTCATTCAATAATATAACCGCAAGACCCATGTGGTTCCTGACATACTAGTTAGCCCACTGTGGTCTATCTAGATCAGGTACTAAGAAGAATGGAGTGGTAAGTATGGGGAATCAAGCACAAGCTGGAGTGGAGAAAAAATGGTTCCAAAGACTTTCTGAGCTGAAGCTGACACTAAAGTGGGAATGGGCCTGGACGGGTCTGGTTGGTTGTAGGGAGAGGAGGTGCTTGGTACAGGGCTGTTGTGGCGGTTTTGTCCCCCAAAGAAATGAATCACACGTTTATATCCTTTACACTGTTTGGCCCATGTCTCAAACACATTACTAACTAACTCTTTCATCTTTTTTTTTTTTTTTAAACTTTATTTATTTATTTATTTATTTATTTGCCTGGAACTGGAACTACAGACAGTTGTTAGCTGCCATGTGGGTGCTGGGAATCGAACCCGGGTCCTCTGGAAGAGCAGATGGTGCTCTTAACCGCTGAGCCATCTTTCCAGCCCCAACTCTTTCATCTTAATTCAACTCATTTTCATTAACCTACCCACCACGTGGCTCGCAGCCCATGGCTCATCTAAATTCCTACATGTCTGTCTTCTTTGAAAGTCAGATAAAAACTGACTAACTCCACCCTTTCCTACCTGCTTGCCCTCTAATTCTCCACCCACTTCTACAATACTATACATAAGCCAAATCAATTACTTTATTTACAACATACAAAAAACATTCCACCACACAGGGCAACTGGACCAATCTACAACAAGCATCAGAGGCCTGGAGTCTCCACGGGTGCAGGAACAGAAGCTGGGAGCTGAGGCAGCCTGGGAGGAGTCACTGATCACTTCAGAATAAGGAATTTAAAGAGAAACTAGACACGAAGAAAAGGAGCTGTGTGTCCACAGAGACAGCACTTAGGAGACGGCAGTGGAATGGGGGAAGAAAGGGGAAAAGACAGCCCTAACACGACATCAGAATCTATGGAGGGCTGTGTCCTAAGCAGAGTTTAATGTGCTTCCTCCTCCAGAGCCAGCCAGGCCTCGACTCACGTTTGGGATTGATATGGTCTTCTATGTTCCAGATGGAGTTAGCAGTTTCTTTTAGGTACGGAGTGCAAGTAACTTCCAACTGCTCCCAGCCCCTGCCAGAAAAAAAGCCACAAATGTCTCAGAAGACTTGGAATGCCCCTAGGTGTAGCAATGCCCCCTGCTTTACATCTGTGGAACTTCTCTGTTTACAAGTCAGCGGCTATGATTCTTTCAACCTCACACTTTAATTATCTACAACTATCCTAACAGTATTTTGGCATACACTATTTCCACTTTACAAGGCAGGCACACAAATGCCCAACTATCAAAGAGCATAAAATACAAAGCTATACTGGAGTTCTCCGCACCACAGCATCCCCAGTGGCCTTTTCTTCTTTCATCTACTACCAAAAAAAGACAAGTGAAGTGCGCACTAACCACAGGGTTACTGAAGCTTCTGCTATACCCCTTGTAGTGTGAAAAGAAAAGGGTAAGCCAGATTAGAATATCAGAAATCCGGAGACTTACCACTTGGGCAGAATCTTTCCTGAAGATCCCAGGACACAACCTGTGACCAAATGGATGAGGCGAATCCGACTTCTCAGTACCTTAATCCGGTTCCCAAATTTTCTGTTTATAACTTCGATCCGCCAGAAATCATTTGAGTCCCCTGTCCCATTCTGCCACATAAACCAAGAAAAAAAAATTACAAAAGTCAGATAATGTTTGAGACAAAGTGTTAAAAATGAAAATGGTCACCATTTCAAATACCACGTTTCAAAGGTTAAATCGACCTCAATGACTGAGGTAGGAAAGGGAACAAGAAGGCCAAGAAGTGGCCCAAGAGGGTGACAATACAATGTCAGGGTATGGAATGAATGAAGGAGAGAAGGAAGTACTGAAACTGGAATCTCCATGTCATGAAGCGTGAATTTATCATGTCATATGAATGATGCCTGTATGCTGTTTGTGAACAGAAGATAATTAAGAAGAATTTATGCTAAAACTTCACGTTTCATCTAGTCAGCAAGTATAATTTCAATTGTATTAGCATAATGTCAATAGATAAAGCTGTTACCAAGCTCCAGGAAATATAACAAAAAATAGAAAAAGGAGATTCTGCAATTTCTGCAAATGTAGAAATAACTGAGAAATAAAATGGCACAGGAAATGGATTCGGTGAAGCTAACTCAAGAGAAAAACACTTTGAAAACATATGGTGTCTTAGGGGTTCCAAAGCAGAGCAAGAAACAAATCTCTGAGATCTAACCCTGTGTTGTAGACAAACACTGAGTTGTGGTTTAGGCTGTTTGGTTTTTAATCGTGGATTTGGCACAGGCAGTGTTAGGTAGAGTCAGTGATTTCAGAGTGGAGGTGATGTGGGTCGGCCTCATCCTCTCCTCTAGTGATGGCCTCACAGTTTGGTTTAAGCCTGAAAAGCAGTACTTCAAGGAAAACTGCAACAGTTATCTTATGAAATATATTAGGTTAATCTAGAAATTTCACACCAAAATTATAATGCCTTCTGCATTTGTGACTGGCTGTTTTTCTGCTTATGAGACATTTTCTGGGGAGGAAAGGTTAAAATGTCCTTCTCTCTTAGAGATAGGGGCTTTTTGTGAAATTGTGACATTGCCACTTTCCCCTAAACATTGACTCTGATTCTGAAATCATTTATATATTTGGAATGCAAAGTTACAATGCAAGTTTTGCATGAGTTCATGTTGCAGTTTTAAGGCATTACCTATTCATCTGCTGTTGAAGATGTTAACTGTTAATGAAGGACCAGGCAGTGTCATGTGCACTGATGAAGTTACCATTTGTTTTAAGTGAATAATTTTAGCACTCACTTATCCAATATATTTTTTTTACTTGAATGTATTTTTAGTTTTTCTTTTTCAAGTTAGGTGAGCCCATGGACAATTCTCCTGTGCATATCTTTGCATTGGGATTATAAAGCAAGAAAGAGAAAGAGTTGAACATTCTACTAAGATGCCACTTTTTTTGGTGGGGGGAGACTGTCCCTGAGAATGAACCAGAAGATGTCACACCTTGTTTCCTGATACACTTTATGATTAGAATTTTAATGCAGATAAGCTGACTTGAATTGTTGAGTACTTTTCCCTGTGTTGTTGTGTCTTACACACATATTTGTGGTTGAATTTTCTCGAACAGAAAGCAGTTTCACTACAGGTATATTAATAAGCACCAATAGGTTTCTATTCCAACTCCAAACACTGTGGTTGAATATATCACTTCAATTTTTTTTTATTATTCTTTGAAGATATTGCATTTCCATATTCTTTTTTTTTTTTTTTAAACTTTATTTATTTATTTGCCTTGGTGTTTGCCTGGAACTGGAACTACAGACAGTTGTTAGCTGCCATGTGGGTGCTGGGAATCGAACCCGGGTCCTCTGGAAGAGCAGACGGTGCTCTTAACCGCTGAGCCATCTCTCCAGCCCCTGCATTTCCATATTCTTTATTTATAAGGGATCGATGCTGCTGTAAATACTGGTATTTTTAATGTTGTAATTTCATTTCACCACGATCAGATGCAGTTCCCTTTCTCATGGTGTCTTTAAAGAATTATAAATTTATAATTTACAAATATTGATTTAGCTGGTCTTTACTATGTGTTTTGCTGTGAGGCTATTTAAATAATGTGGATGTGATTTGTCATCCAGTATTCAGTTCTCAGCTACTGGCTTTTGTGTTTAAAATACAGTAAAGAGGGGAACTGCAGTGTTTGCTGCAGACACCCTGGCTCAGAAGCTCTTCTCCTGACTTCACCCCGCTCTCACTTGGCCCTGGGTGTGGGTTCTGAGCATTTCTCTTAGGTTTGTATTTCCTATGCACATATGTAAAAAAAAATATTTTAGGGAAAATGTAGATGTAGAATGATTGCTCATGTCATTTCTTAAGCAGTAATGCTCTTAATGCTTAAAAGAAGACTAGCATTGCTTGTACAGAAGAAAAATGCTGATTTCCCTCCCCCGAATAGTAATAAGATTAGTTCTGCTGAGTAAACTTTTTATGTCACCTTATAATAAAGCTGAAAAACCTCTTTCTTTCTATTTATAAAGGAAAGCTTTTCTATTTGTACCCTTAATATCAGACTTCGAATAAATCATATAAGATGATAAAATATTTGAATGTTATAATAGATGTAAAAATTGTTTAAAAGAAATGTTTTTACATTAAATGTTTATTTGAAATCATATGATTTTGTCATAAAGTTCAAATACACACACACACAAACAATGGGTATGAATCTGAAAGTGAGATGTCTAAATGCTAACTTTATAGGATCAGAGTGTTAAGTTGTAGACAGCTGATTTTGCCCATAAATCATACTCAAAACCTCACTCTGAGCCAATGAGAAGATCTGGGTAATTTGTGCCCATAATTTTGGACATCTGGGTACTCACACTCAAGCCAGATAGGTCTGACCAAGATACTTACTGCTCCTTGGAAAATAAGGTGACTTGTTATGGGGTGCTGTCTGGACACCCTTTGGGGAGTGGGTGAGAAGGAACGGAGTCAAAGGGCACAGACTCCATGAATCTACAAGTCTTCTGATTTACTTTTCACCTGAGTCCCACAAGGTGCCCATACAGAATGACCCATAACAGTGGCGTGTTTAATTCTCCTGAGGAGAGGCCCATGGGAAATACAGATGAGGACTTCTGAGTCTTGGCTTTAGTAAAATGTGGACTCAGGAAACATAAGAGGGTTGAGGGAATTCACTTCATGGAATCCACACTCTTTAATAATGTCCCAAAGGTCTTAGAAGAGAGAGTGATGGGTAAATCTCAACCGTTTTCCCTAGCTACTCTGCCTCAGTTACTCTCAGGACACAATCCCCCAGAGCTCTTATTCTATTAAGGGCATGTTCCTGAGATAGCAAAATATCAAGCTATGTTGGTAACAGCCCTCAGTATGACAGGGAAGAAACCTGTAAAATAAAACCAGTAAGACTTTGGGATCTGCAAAAAGAGAAGTTGTTGGCTTTTTTTTAAGCATATTATCGTTGTGTGTATACCTAGAAGGAGAGGGACATGCCACAGTGCACATGTGGACATCATATCGTTGTGTGTATACCTAGAAGGAGAGGGACATGCCACAGCACACATGTGGACATCATATCGTTGTGTGTATACCTAGAAGGAGAGGAACATGCCACAGCGCACATGTGGACATCATATCTTTGTGTGTATACCTAGAAGGAGAAGGACACGCCACAGCGCACATGTGGACATCATATCGTTGTGTGTATACCTAGAAGGAGAGGGACATGCCACAGCACACATGTGGACATCATATCTTTGTGTGTATACCTAGAAGGAGAGGGACATGCCACAGCGCACATGTGGACATCAAAGAGCAATTCAGCAAAGTCAGTTCTCTTCTCCACCTTTATGTGGGTTCCAGAGACTGAAATCAGGTCACCAACTTTGCATGGCAAGTGCCTTTACCCATCTTGCCAGCCTTCCAGTCTGGTATTCCAGTGTGATATTTAAGAGATCCACATGTCCTATCTGACATCTGTTAGGAATTAGACTATATAAAGTACATGGTCATTTTGCAAAAAGAGGGATAGAGACAAAATATAATTCATAGGCTGCTTTTCTCATAGCAAACTGAACAGTTATAGCATGTTGAAGTCTATGTGTGCAGTGGACTATGTTCTGGTACTTTGTAAATATATGTCCCTCCTACTGGTTTAATAAAAAGCTAATTGGCCAGAAAGCAGATAGGCAGTGTGGGCAGGGCTACCAAACTAAGAAAACTATGGGAACAGGAAGAACAGAGCAGAGACACAAGTGGAGACAGCAGCAGATGCAGAGGAAAGAAGACAGCCATGCTGCTCTGAGAAAAGGTACCAAGTCACATAGCCAAACAGATTAATGGAAATAGATTGAGTTAAGATGAAAGAGCTAGCTAGCAATATGTCTGAGCCATAGGTCAATCAGCATGAAACTAATATAAGCCTTTGTGTGATTATCTGGGGCTAAGACAAAGCAGGGCTGAGAGTGGGTCTGAACCTCCGGGCTGGACCAGAAAGGCGAGGCCAGAAACTTATTATTACAATGTGCTGGTCAGGCATGATGACATAGAGCTTTAATCCCAGCACTCTGAGAGGCAGAGGCAGATGGAGCTCTGTGAGTTTAAGGCCAGCCTGGTCTACACAGGAATTTCCAGGCCAGCCAAAGCTACACAGCCAGACGATGTCTCAAAAAAGAAAATAACAACACAAAAAGAGACTCATCTATGTGTAGCCTCTAAATTCTTAGAATATTCCAGAATTCTGGGAGGAATGTGTCCTACTACATAGACCTGGACTAAGTCTCACAACTTTTTATGTACACCTTGTTCACACTCCAGTTTCTTACTTACTATGCCATAGCCAGTGACCTGAAAGTGCTTCCGGGTCAGGGGGGCCTCATGATAGTGACTGTGCAGGTTCCGAGTCGTTCTAGAAGTTGGAGAAGAGAAAAGCAATTATCTGAAGAAAAGAGATGTGCATGCTGCTTCTTTTATTAAGAATATGCAGTCTGTTAGGATCAGAAAAAATGAGAACATGAACTATTAATCCCAACACACCAGGAAATGTGATATCTATTCACTTATCAGAAGTATTCTGAGAACTAGAGAAGAGAAGCTCAGAATGAGAAAGACAGAGGGAGGAGGAGTGTGCAGCATGCTCTGTGGCATGAAGGCCAGAGTGGAACTTCAGGCCACCTTCACACGTCTAGTAGCTCCCAAGCCCTGGCTTCTCTGACTAAGGAGGCAGGCCTGCGGAGAAGACAACTGAAGTGGATACACTTAGGTCAGGCAAACTTTCCCATTCACCAACTGTTTGGTTTTAAGTGGGCATTTGCAAAGGATGGGGGGGCATTTAATTTAGTTTTGATTTATAATAACTATTGCTTTATTCATAAGCAAATGTTTATGACTCAATTATGGGGAATTTGCAAAAAATTAAATATGATTCTATTAATTTACAAGGGACAAAATTAGATTTATTTAATAGTAGGAATCTAAAGTGTGTAAAATACAACTAACTAGAAAAACCTACCAGTTCTCTCTCTCTCTCCCTTCCTCCCTCCCTCCCTCTCCCTCTCATGGTATTCTGAAACCTTTCCTCTGGTAACTACAGTGTATAGACCTTGTGAGGGTGCTCTGCTGCTGACTGCTTTTGTCTGGTTCGTGTCCTCCTTGAGTGACACACCTTTGTGCATTTCTCACTGTTGTTGAGAACTATTTATAAGAATGGATTCCAATGTCTTTCCAAAAGTAGGATTAACTCTTGCTCTTATCCAGGCACATAGGAGATATTACCAGTCTATGCTCATATTTATTTAAATCATGGCTTGAAGATGCTGCCCCACCTAAGTGACATAAACATAAGCTGCAGACCTAGATGGGAATCAACTGGAAGTTCCTTCTTGGGAACTAGGGTTCCCTACACAACAACCAACAATCTAGTCCCACGAAGTCACATTTCCTGGGGTAGAGTGAGGGAAGCAGATATACACCTAACCTAAAACCTTCTGGGTTCCAGTCTTGGAGAAGGATCAGTTAATACTAATGTTGTCACCTTGGAGGAACACCTCTTGGGCCAGTGAAGGGCTCATTCAATACGGGAACTTAAGGTTGATGGCTGGGGTCCTCTGACCGTCTCATAAACTGTGGCTCATGTATACATATACACAAAACAAAAATAAATAAATGTAATTTTTTTTTTTTTTTAAAAAAAGAACTTTCTCTCAAGAGGTAGTTAAAACAAAACACCAAAACTCAAGGCCTGATGGTAGCAATGCAAAGCCAAGGCAGGCAAATCTCTGAGTTTCAGGTCAGCCTGATCTACAAGTGAGTTCAGGACAGCCAAAGCTATACAAAGAAACCCTGTCTCAAAAAAACCAAAACCCCCAAAACAAACCAAAAAACCCAGAAGAAACTTGAAGTAGTAAAATTGACTTTCATCTCTGTTTAAATTGTTCAAAGTTTAACCTGGGGTTTAAGATTTAACAGAGCTTTAGAAATGACAGCGTATTTGGAATGCATAAGCCTAGAGTATTCATAAGGAAGTAAGATCTTCTATTCAAGGCCGCCTCCTCTTTGAGCATGAACCGGAGCCAGACAAATGCTATTGAAGAGCCTTTCCATCATTAATCTCTAGGTGTGTGAAGTGATTTCTCACTGGCAAGGCAGGCATATTATTTCTGTAACAGGATGAGGAAAACTGTGGCCTCGAGGCTTCACTTTTCTCTAAATTCCTTCTTTCATTTGGATCTTGATCTAGTAATTCTAATATCTTGTTAGCTTTTTCACACTTTTAAGCAGTTTTGTGTCATGTTGTAGTTTCCACTCATCCCAGTGAACACACAGTGAGTCAGACTAGGGCCAGTCTCAGACATAGATGCTTACATGTCCTAAATTGTCTAGCAGCCTCGGGCTATCAAACTATACTTTCCCTGAGGGGTGGAGGGGGTATGGGCTAAAGTTATGTGTTATGTTTAAATTCCTGTGCTTTAGAGAGATCTATAAAACAAAAATGTTTCTAACATGTAAGCTCCACTTGCCAAAGGAAAGATAGCTTCCTGGAATTCTGGGGGTTGTTATTCATGTATGATAACAAGCTACATGTTTTCACTTATGCAAACAAGGTTGGCTGCCCCAACTGCACAGGATGTGTTTGAAGCACATAGGCAGGAAGACATCGGGATGTATGCTTGCCCTGGATTGGACAAAGGTGGGAAATACATAGCAATGTGAGTTTTGTCTTTATAAACAACAGACTAACACACTTTTCCACCATTCTCTGAGAATCCCAAATGGCTTCAAATTTGACTCAAAAATTGTAGAAGTGATCATATTCTCACCTGATGGGATTAATAGGAGAAGGGACACGGAAAGGTATCCTTAAAGGTCATGACTCCTCAAAGCCAAAATCAGCAGGCAAAGGCTAGCTTACTAGACATCCTTATATCATGCCTGAATTTCTTACTCCACACGGAAACCTGTTCCATTGCTTGAGCCTCAGCACTCTGCTCTACTATTCAATGTCAACAACAGCAGGTTCACTTACTCTTTGTGTTCTAATCGGATGATGTCTCCATGTCTGACAAACTCCACTGGGAAGGACGGATCTAGGGGATCTGCCAAAAGAAACAAGTGTGGATACCAAGTGAGTTACTCACACTATACTGGAGACAAATGAAGGCCTGCTGGAAACAGTTGCAGTGTTGGGTGACATGTGCTGACAGTACGAAAGGGTTAGGTTCTCCAGTCATCTCAGAGGACTAGAAACGAGCGTCGTGGAAGCAATGCTCGGAAGATCTTAAGGAGTAGGGATTCTGCCAAGTGAACAAACAGGATAAAGAAACACATACAAAGAATAATCCATGCAGCAAGAATCTGTAACTAAAGGATGTGGAAGCAAACTGCGGTGTGAACATGTGGAGCTAGACTGGCCACATAATCTTTGTCTGACAAGTACTGAAATCTCCACTGGAACTTCAGGTGGGAAGCTAAACAATGAGAAGTTCCTTAGGGAATAATACAGTCTTTACAAGACTAAGTCAATGCACCTGCCTGGATCTTTTCAAAATCAAATTTTATCTTTGTTAATAAACTTCCTAAGCATGAGATGGAAAAAAACAACAATGCTGAAAGGAAAGAACTCCTTTTCTAGGCATCCAGAAGTCAAAACTGGTCATGATCTAGAAAGGCAGCTACATAGCAAGTAGCTGGCAGCTGTCACAGCAGGAGGCATCCTTGTAAAAGTCTGTCATCAACAGTGAGATGCCAAGACTTTCTAAACAATCAAGATCAGGAAAGCTAAATTTGCTAACAAAAACTACTGGCTGTGAAATTCACCTGCACAGACACTCAATGCTATGCTGTCTTGTAAACAGGGAAGGAAGTTATATCTGGTATGGATTAGGGTGAGGAGCCATTACAGCCAACAAGAACACTAAGATCTTAGGTTACAAAGTCCCTAGGAAAAAACCCTTAGCTGTTTAGGTGAATGCAAACATCTTAGCTGAGAAGCCACAATGGAAACCAGGCAAGTTCAAATGACTTAGAAGTATACCCAGTCTGTCTCCTCAAACATTATTGTAACAGATCAGTTGTATCAAAAGCACAATCAATAGGAGCATCACAGGCTCACTCAAGGGGCAAATTGACATTACTGAGCCTGCAAAGAAGGCAGCAAGAGAGATAGCTATTATGTGAGAAAATAGCAAGGGAAAAGGATTTTAAAGGGAGTTTAGATGAACAGTTGTCCACTTTTTCAAATTTGGAGCCACTGGCTGGTGCCAGCTCATGTAGGTGGTATTTGTTAAACAGTCACAGGAAATGCCTGGAGTTCAGGGTACCACCAATGAGGATGGGCTCAGGTGATAATTGCCCTTTTACAGCTAACAGAAAGCTGTCCACAGGTAGTCTAGTAGCCTTCCAATGAAAGGAAGACCCTCAAGTACCTCTTGCTAAATCCTAAAATCAGAGAGCCCAGATAATTATCATGCGTGTGCGTGTGTGTGTGTGTGTGTGTGTGTGTGTGTGTGTGTGTGTGTGTGTGTGTGTGTGTTAGTTACAGCAAGCACTAGCTAAATCCAGACACAGGGCTGGAAGACACTTGAATTATCAAGTAATTCAGCCAGCCCAGAGACTAAAAAGGACAATACTCTTATCATATCAGGACTACAACCGGGTAAGTAGGGCTTGGAAATGAAAGCAACTTCCAAGTACCCTCAGTTAGAGCTGCCTGGCAACCCCTGCGATGAGTTTACATAATCTTTTCCTAGATGAAATCTGAGTCCTGGCCCTGATTTGTTGCACTCACTCACTGTGCATACTCTATGCTTTATAGGAGCTCAGTGTTCAGATACTGGAGATCAGTAAAATGTCAAGGAGTTCAGGATCCCAGTGTCAAAAGAAATGTGAAGGGGCTCAGTGAACAACAGCACAAGAACCTCAGTCTCTGCCACATTACCTGTGTTTGTATTATGTTTCTTGATAATCCACAGGTTGTTGTCGTCCTTATGCAAATAGGTGGTAACCTAAGCAGAGGGCAGAAGAGGGGTAGGAAGCCATTATGATCAGCACAGCTGCCCAAGCACAGTCCCAGCAAACTGATACCATGTGAACATCTTTCAGGATCCCTAGACACCAACTCAGGAGGTCACCTTTCCCAATGAACCTTAGAAGCAGCACTCCTGAATAAGATTTTCTCCATTTTCAGAATTTAGAGGCCTTACTCCTCAAAAACATTTTATCTTTCTTTTTTTGCATCTTGTCAATAAAATTTCAGCTCTCTTGAAGGAGGACCATTTTTACTGTGTCTTAACAGTCTCCATCACAGAAGTAGTAGATTTAATCTATTTAAAAAGTGATTTAGACAATGCCTGGAGGCTGGTGAGATGACTCAGTGGTTAAGAGCACTGGCTGTTCTTCCAGAGGACCTGAGTTCAATTCCCAGCACCCACATGGCAGCTTACCACTATCTGTAACTCCAGTTCCAGGGGATCCAACACCCTTCCATAGACATGTAGGCAAAACACCAATGCACATAAAATAAAAATAAATCATTAAAAAAAAAAAAAACAGTGATTTGGGCTTCAATTGGTAGTAAGGTGCTTGCTGCACAGACCTGAGGACCTGAGTTTGAACCCCGCACACTTGGGTAAGACAAAGCCAATGTTCTCAGAATCCCACTGCTGTGAAAATGGAGGCAGGACAACACCTGGACCTTGCTGGCTAGCAAGTTTAACTAAACCAATGAGCCCAGGTTCAGTGAAGAGACTTTCTCAAAAAATAAGGTAGAAAGTGATTATAAAAGGTACCTGAGTTGATATCTGGCCCCACAAACACATGCACACTTGTATACCCACATCCATGCAATACTAACCAAAAAATATCTATTATTTTTTCTTAATATGTGGGTAAATGACACTAAAGTGTTCCATAAATATCGTATCCTAGAGTTTTAACCCATAGCCATAAACTGATTTAAAAATTATTATATGTACATTCATGTGAATGTCTATAATGCAGTGACTGGTCTAACAGTAAAAATCTAAACATAGTATGAACATCTATTAAGAAGACTAGTTAAAGACGGGCAGTGGTGGTGCACACCTTTAATCCCAGCACTCAGGAGGCTGAGGCAGGGGGATCTCCAAGTTTGAGGCCAGCCAGGTCTAGAAAGTAAGCTCCAAAACAGCCAGGGCTACTCAGAGAAAGAGAGTCTTGATACTGCATCCATGGAACAGAATATTATACACCAGTAAAGACGTTACAGAGCATTGTTTTAAAGCAGCAGAGAGGCTCATGCAGTGCTCCCGATCACAGTGGCTGCAATCCATCCCCAGGCACTGTGCTGAGAACCAGGCAAGTCTCACCCTGCACAGTCACCATCACAGCTCTGTGCTGTGGATGCTATTTCCCCCAACAGAACAAACAGTCTAGGTCATTCGCTCAAGATAACGCAGCTCATGGTTTGAGGAGCAAGGAAAGGACAGACTAAAATAGACAGCTTTGCCAGACATGTAAACACGCATCAAAACAAGAGAGGTGCACGCATTTCCTGAGTTTTCATTAGAACTTCAATTGGACACAACATGCCTAATTTACTTGGGTAAAAAAAAAAAAAAAAAAAAAAGTTGAAACTAGCATTTATAGGAAAAATCACTCTCATGTACTATGGTTATATTTGAGTTATTTGGTTTTCTTTGTTTCTCAGAAAAAAAAAATATTAAGAATACATAAGACTAAAACATTTTGATTCATGAAACAAAGCCAGATCCCATCTGTCTACCTGGGACTTGTTCACAAATGTCAGGTCCTGTGCATGGGTGAAGGGAATGTGTTCTGTTTTTAGAAGAGCCATTATCAAGATTCTCCCAGGAAAACTGTTTCTTTATAATTGTAGCCCCTGGCCCATTCCCACAGAAACGTCTGTTTCCACAGTGAAGTTTTTAAACAGGTCTCCTAGAAACTCAAGTACTTAACTAGTAGAATGCTACTTTTCAAAATATCTGACAAATGCAGATTTTCAGAGATTACAAGTAGCTTTTTTTATATATACTTTTCTAAACTTCCCAATTTTATTTTATATATGTTAATCATCTTAAGATGTTTTAAAACTGAGACATCATGAAGGCACTAAGCTGCAGGGCAGAGGGTGACCAGAAGTCCAATCACTTCAGCCTGAGAGTCAAGGCCTGATGCTGCCCCTCAACCCAGTGTGCTACCCACATGGGACCACCTCAGCCTCACAACTGCACTCATGGGCTGCAGGCACACAGTGTCTTTTGCACAGTGTAGCCACAGATCTGTCACTTCACTGTCCTCTACATGACACGTGCAGCAAGGTATCCTCATGGAATGGCCACTGTGATTTTCTGTCCTGGCTATACATTAACATGATCTAGAGAATTTAAACCAAAGCAAAAGTGAGCAATCGTTGGGCCTCACCCTAGACTGACTAAATCAGAATATCTGAAGAAGAATCTACAAGTCAAAATTTTTATAGCTCAGTTAATTCTAAAGTGTAGCTAGGACTGAAAAACGCTGGGCCAGAGATGAGTGAAAAGCCAATCGTGAGAAAGTGATGCTACAGATCCAATACCCAGGGCCAACTTTCTGTATAACTGAAAGGAAATGATGCTAAAGCATTTGAAGAAGTAAAATTTGGCAAAATGGAACTCTCAGTCACCCTGTAAGAGAAACCCCACTTGGGAGCATCTTAGGTGAACAGCCTGGCCCACAGCCTTCACCTCCTTATCCCTCCCATCACCTTTCCATCACTGCATCTGAGACTTCGGACCTTCCGTATGTCAGTCACAGGCCTCCTGAGCTGCTGCCTACCGCCTCCAACCCCTCCCTGTCCTCTCAACCTCCCCAGGCACTCCTCCATCCTCAGTGTCTTCTAGTTCCACCCTCAGCAGCCTTCAACACTCCCTTAGGGGTAGAGCTCCCTCACTGGCCCTTTCTCCCCGCAGTATTCCTGAGCAACATCAGCCATCCACTTTGTGCTAACATCTACATGTTACACTCAGACCTCTCCTGACACAAGCCCCAAATATAACACACAAGAAAAATTCTCGGGGCTTGAGAGATGGCTCAGAGGTTAAGAGCACTGACTGTTCTTCCAGAGGACCTGAGTTCGATTCCCAGCAAAACCACATGGTGGCTCACAACCATCTAAGATGAGGTCTGGTGCCCTCTTCTGTAAAACTGTATGAATAATAAATAAATAAATCTTAAAAAAAAAAGAAAAGAAAAGAAAAGAAAAATTCTCCTCCCACCTCCAAAGCCATTCCTCCTCATTGGATCATGATCAGATAATATTATCTATCACACATATACTTTGACATCGTGACTACAGAGCCATAGACAGCTCTTTCTGACCTCCCATCCATTACCAGGCCCTCCTGTGACACCTGGGAAGTGTTTCCTGACTCAGTTCCAAAGTGTTCCTGCCTCCTAACTGGTTCTTTGTAATCATGAGATTCCTACTAGTGTTACTTTTTAAACTTACATCTAAGCATATCTCATCACTTACTCACTTTCCTGCCTTCCCAGAACAGAGTCTCTCACAAACTTCAGGCTGGCCCCACCAACCTCTCCACTATCCTGTTCTTCCTCTCAGGCACCTTCCAACACAGCCACTGGCTAACATGGACACCTTCCATATGTGCCCTTCACATGTGTTATCTCATTCTATCTTAACAACCCTAGAGGAACATTATTTTTCCGTATGTTTCCATACATACCATATACTTATGATGTGTGCAAAGTCAAACCTATGTGGGGCACCAATTGGGGGTCATGAGATGGACTGAGAACCCCGAGCTGAAATCTAAAGCATATCAAAAGAAAGGGTAGAGGGAGCGAGAATACTTCAACCAAGAGAAAAGAGGTAAACTGAGTACCCGAAAGCTTACCCACCTGCTGCTGTCGAGCACCAATGCCCTCAGGGTAGAGGTGCCTATGGGAGTGCAGGTAGCCCATGGCCATCCGGAGATTCTTTACAGTGATTACAGAGCCGTAAGCCAGGTCTGGAGAAAAAGAGGCATCAGATGACAGGCTGTCCCTGCCTTGGGGGTGTGGGGTGTGTGTTGGGGGGGGGGGAGATGGCTGCAAGGCACAGCCTCACAAATCTTTGTAGAGATCACAGGGCCCAGGCCTGCCTAAAGCTCAAGAGGGAACTTGCGTTGCCGCCACTGAGCGCTCTGCTTCGGACTCCACACTCCCTCAGACTGCTCCTGCACAGCTTCTCATTCCTTTCTCTACTAACCACTTTTGCTCATCTTTCCAGTTCTCATGCACTCACCACCACCACATCAATCATCTTACCTCTGAAACATCTCTTAACCTCCACTAACAAATCTCTGTCCAAAGCTCCCTCTCTAAGGACTAACTCTACATTACTGCCCCTTCTAACCAGTGCTTCCTCTTACTTCCCTAGTTCTCATTCCTTTTACAGTCTGTGAAGCCTAACTTCCTAGACATCTCAGACTTTCTTCCAGCCATGCTAACTCTATAATGCACAGCATTCCCATCTGTCTGCCTGCTCAGAAACCTTCATGCAGTCTCCAATAGCTTACCCAAGCATCTCAAACCTTCATCATCTAGGTCCCAACTCTCTTTTCTAACTTAAAATTCCAGACCCTGAATATAACCTGTGCCTAAGTTTTACCCTGCTCTTGGTTCTGACCATGCCATATGACCTCTCACTCTTCAATGCCTACTGAACTCCATTCATCCTTCCAGGTCCAACTCCAAAGCAAACCTTTGTTTGCATGTATCTGGGATCCCCTTGAACTGCCTCCTAGCACCAACTCACCATGTGCTTCAATCCCCAGTATTGTATTTATTAATTCATTTTATTTTATTATTATTTTTTAAGAAAGAGTCTTTGTAGCTCTAGCTGTTCTAGAACTCGTTATGTAGATCAGCCTGGTTTCAAATTCATGGAGTTCTGCTTGCCTCTGCTGAGATTAAAGGTTTGTGCCACATACCAGGTTCTGTAGTTCCCTTTTGTGTACCTAACACAGGAATTGAAGTCCTTCACAACAGACTATCTCTAGAGGGTGAATACTTGCTAGTTACTACCTATGAATAAGTATAGAACACCATGACAGCCTATAACTGTCCCTAGAGGCCTTTCTCTGAAATTCAAGATTCTCTTGAAATGGCCTTCTTACAGAGTTAGCTTTGACAGCTACAAAGGAGAAGTGATTTTAAGAACTACAGTAACTGACTCTTGAGTGCTGATACTATAATGTTGGATTTTCTCCCAGTCTGCTACAGACAGGCTAAAATAACCCCAAGCTTCAGACTTGCTTTTTCCAATTCAACTCCCAAGAAACCCCTCTACCTGGCACACTCACGTTCGGGGATAGAAGCATTGTGAAGGCTGTTCCCTGAGAGCCGGGCTTGAAAGGCAGAACTGAAGAAGCCATCACCAGGACCACTGTGGGAAAAGAGAAACAGAAGAGAGTCAAGGTGAGGGACTAAAAGGTGCCATTTCCCAGAAGCCCTGAGTTAATTGAGAAGGAATGAGAGACTCTGAATGGCAGGGTGGTCTCAAGAAACAAGCACGGATGATGGAGTTGGAGAAACTACAGTCAAATCTCACTTCTGCCACCTACTACCCGGTGACTGGGCAATGTCCCTAGCGGTATTTAGCCTTGGTTCTTCATTTATAGATAGGAGATTTTTAAAAGGCAAAGAACTCACCAATAATGAGAGCTAAATGAGATTATGCATAATGCTAAACCCAGTTCTCAGCACCTAGTAGCCACTTGGTAAGATATTCCTGCTGGTGTCCTGGCCATCAGGACCGCTAGTCCCACTGCATCCCTGGTATCCATCATCACTAAAGTGAAAGGCCTCTGACAGAGATAGGGGTATATTAGGAAATTCTCCTCCTCCTTCAAGCCTGGGTGCTGGGTTTTCTGAGCCTTGGAATAAGCAGAAGACAGAACACAAGGGGACAGAAAAAAGTTTCTCCCCTCACCCTAACCTCACATGGCCCACAGGTGGGCTTAGGTGCCAAAGAAAGACCAGAAGCAAGAGGCTGGGAAGGTTCTGGATGTACCTTTTATTCAGCACCATGACATGAACAGCAAAGATGGTCACATAGAGCACCAAAGGCAGCACTATGAGGCACAGGATTCGAGCAGTCAGATGCTTCCCCACAGTCACCTATAAACAGAAGCCACCACAGGTGGTGGGCATATGAAACTCCATTGTGCATAAAGCATGAGTCATATTGGAAAGAATGAGCGGAAAACCCTAAGCCTTTCTATACTACCTTCCAACACACACACACTGCAGGAGGATAACATGAGCCAGCTCTCTGATAGCCTTCCACAGGTACTACAAACCATGACCATTGACAAGGTGAGACTGTTGTTCAACAGTAGCCTCCAGCTCACTGAACTCCCAAGGCTCCCTGTACTGACTGTGCTAGCCCCTTATCACAAGGCCAACTGTTGCTGGCTTAACCTCAGGTCTTAACTTTCTCACAGGCCTTGCTGGAGCATCTCAGCTTTGGGGCCTCCCCTCTGCTGTCAAAGGACTGGAACAGGCACTCTCCTCCTCTCTTCCAACCACTCTCGACAGGTTCCAGAGGGCAGGGGTCATGTTGTAGTCACCAGTACATTCCCAATATTCTGCATTTAGTAAATGGTCTCTATATGCTTTCTGAATGAATAAACAGGTTGGAAATTTGGTAGTTGAGCCCTGGAGCTTGCCGAATCCAAGCATGAGCTTTAGACCATCCTTTTACTACCTCTAATACCTGGAGGACCTTGGGAAAGTTCTATCTCTAGGTTTCAAATTCTTCATTTGTAAAATCAGTGAGTGGTAATGATCACCCACCATGCAGGATTTTAATGAGATAATGAAAGCAAACTGGTTTTGTGCAGTGCCTGGCACTGAACTGTCCCTCGATTACTAATGTCATATCCTAACAGCATTTAATGGCTTCCAAATAAGAAAACCTTGGGTCAGGAAAGAAATTGTGAACTCAGAAGTTCAGAGTCATCTCATTCATTTGACCTAAGCTCTTGTGCCCTTGGTGGACTTAGCATGAGCCCAGCTGAACAGAATCCTCTGGCTAGGCAACTTCAAAGAAGTTAAGGGAGGTAGGGAGGGGCAGCAATAAGAAAGAACTGCAAGGCAATTACTCCATTTACTCTCTCACAGCACTCAGCCAGGCCCGCTCCCTGGTACCCTGCTGTGCCTGTCTAGTCTGGCCATGGCCCACAAGGAGCAAGCACAGGGCACAGCCACTCCCTCCACCCACAGCAGAAGCAGAGAAGGGCTGATGGGGACAGCAATGCGGAACAAAGACATCCACAGCACTTGGGTTCTCACCAGTGAAAGGCTGAGGTCTCCAAACAGGTGCCAAAGGTCTGAGATGGTGTTCAGTCCCACTTGGAGGATGATAAAGAGGCCAACAAACTTGACCCCTAAAGCACCAGCGAGACTAATGCCAGTCAGGCTGAGCCAGAACCACCAGGGGGCAGAGAAAGGCCTGGAAATCAGTAGGACACAGTTCAGTTTGGTAGCTAGAGCTAAACTGGAAATCAAGAGCAGCAGTAAGACAGCACCCAGAGGTCCATGCTGTACCCTAAGTCTTGATGGTTCTTAACCCCAGGGAATGATGGCATGGCTTCAAGGAAATTGTGCTCTGTGAAGGCCCTCAAACTACAGGCAAGTTAGTGTGAAGAAGCAGCGTACTGTTCTAGGGAGGCTCCATACTATTCCTGGCTAAGAATAGGGCCTCTTACACAGAGACTTATTCTTCACTAGCAAAGTCAGGTAGACATAAAAGGAAAAACCTAGACCTCTGGGACTGCCAAAGCCAGCATTTATTCATTTTTATTACCAGTCAGATATCATCCCATGTGTTATATCCGGTCCTTCTAATCCTCATCATACTCCTTAAGCTAGAGCTCATTATCCTCTGTCTGCACATAAGGAAGCTGAGGCACAGACAGACCAAGCAATGTAGCTAGCAGGTGATGGGGGCGGGCAGGTCAAGCCAGGCAATAAGGTATCACATTGATACTCCCTACTGGCTTGCTGTACTAACAACACCCCCAGTACACCACAGCCGATGTTCTGATGAGCTGGCACTTCCCTTGCCAGAATTCCTGAAAGGCAACATCTTTGTTCCTTTGCCTCTCTCCTGGTGTGGTTCAGGAAATGGGAGGTGGGTCTGCAGATAGAGTGCCAGTGGTGGGAGCTTGGCAAACATGTGATAACATTTTTTCTTTAAAAAAAAAAAAGTAGATGGAAATCGATATGGAAAAAGCAGAAGATAACCCAAAACCAGACTAGGCTGGTAGTCACTGGCTGGGGAGGGAGAGTGAACTACCAGTATATGGGTAAAAATATATTGCTTTCTGGGACAGCCTAGGATATACCAGCTCTTTTGGACTTTGAACATAGTATTTTGAATACATGGAATGATCTACTCTACTTCCTTAGATGCAGGAAAAGAATCCAGAAAAATAGGAGAATTCCGGAAATAGACCAAAATCCAGATCAGCTTTAGAACTGACCAGGGCCTAGAAAGATCCTCTTGGCTTATGTAGAAAATAATTAAACATTAGGTCAGCACTGGGTATCACCCTTGAGTCAGAGAGACAAGCACCTCTGAGGCAGCATCTACACTGGTGCCTAGAATGAAGAATGTGAAGAATGAGATGTCCCAGGGCTTCTTGAACCAGCACTCATACTGAGGGACAGTTTATAAGCTCCTCCTCAATTGTACACCAGCTTTAAACATCCAAACACCACTCGGCAATTGGCAATTTCTCATCTTGTGAAAAGCAAAACTAAAAGCATCTATCAGAGAAAACACTTTAAAATTTATTTTTCATTATCTAAAATCAAACAAATTAAAAATACATCCTTCTTAAACTAAGCTTGAATGCTAGCTTGCCACAGGTGGTATTACTGACCTGTTACCGCAGGAGTTGTATTTGACCATGCTCAGCATGGCAGCCATGATGAAGAACATCAGGATAGGGTCAAGGAGGATGTACTGGGACAGTGTGAGGCATCCTGTGTCTGAAAAACAGGAGCTTGCTGATCAAAGCAGAGTGATCAGAGATCTCTGAAAACCAAACATTCTAACAGCAGGAAACAGTCCCTCTCTCTGCATCTGGCAGTCATGACTGGGCAGCCACTGATCACCACTGGATTACTGGCTTGGAGCGCAGCAAAGTCCAATGACAAGAAGTAGGACCGATGCTACCTGTAAACCCTCTATCTCACAGGCTTGTGCCACTCACTCAGAGCAGCCCTGAGGCCACTTCCTCAGTTCCACCATAAAAAGAACACACAAGCCGATGCATTTAAACACTACAGATGTATAGGAGAGTTTGATTTACATGGTATCTTTATTGAGGGTTGACTCCCTAAATAGGTGCCAGACAAACATTTTTAAAAAAGCTTAAGTTATATCATATTCCTGCTTAAACCTTCCAATGTCTCTCACTTCACTCAGGCTAACCATTTCTCAGGACAGTTCCCAAATCCTGTATGGCCTCCAAATCTATCTAAACTCAACTCTAACATTCTCTACTCACTGCACCCTCAGCATCCTGTTGTTACATAACTCTATTAAGCACTGTGTCAGGATTTCTACACAGGTCGCTCTCCTCTTGGAACACTGGAGGCTGATCCTGTTTCACTCAGGCCTCTGCTAGACTCCACCTTCTTAGGCAGTTCTTTAGTGCTCACCCTACTTAAAATTGTATCAATCCCCATTAACACACAGGTTAAGACAACTTACCAAAGGTGAGAAGAGCAGCAGTGAGCAGTGCTGCTGGGAAGGACTTGGACAGATCCAGCACAGTGAGGTAGGCAAAGGGGATCAGCCAGGAGCCCAGGAAAGCACAGAACTATGGACGGAAGACAAAGCCGTTAAATAACCAGCTAGCCTGGTATATTAATGTCTAAGACGGAAGGCCCTGATGAAAGCATGGTCTAGGAGATTTGAAATTGCATGCAGTATGAAAGGGTAGTGTCACAGTGAGAACCACATGAAGCAGTGGGTATGCCACTCAGAACCTTGGCACGTGCACTGGCATGAGATCAGTGGACATTTACAGGAAGAAGCAGGCTGCCCACCACAGCCAGCTGTCTCCTATCTAGCCTCCTATCATTTCAATAGATAAAGCCAGAACTCCTACCTCCACAAGTTCAAGGCTTTCTAACACAAACAGTACTTCACCAACATTAGTGTCTAGCACAAAGCTATAGTATAAGTTAAAGCAGACTTCTTTGAGGCATCTTAATATTTTTGAGACTTCTAGTGATATTCTTGTAATATTTCCCCTGATTCTTTGCTATGAGAATACAAGAAACCACTCCCAATAGATGGGGTGCATTTTGATTTGGGAAAAATAATTGCTTAACACTTCAAGAGCTAAAGAATTTGGGGTTTGATTATTATTAATATTACTTTTAATCAACAGCCCTCTTCCCTCTCATTAGTAAACAGACAAGGCCAGGGTAATGGGAGATTCTTTCTTTTTGTCCATCATTTTTGTAAACAGGAAGTAATGTGGCCTATTGTGAAGAAAACGGATGAAACTATTTGTCCTTTCCAATTTCCACAGCAAGTTCATGGTGAGTACTATATACTCTGTGGTATTCAGGGGCATTAGCAAGAAAAAAATTTCTTGAGAGATTTGGGTGTGTGGTACAAGCCTTTATTCCCAGGACTCAAGAGGCAGTGGCAGGCAGATCTCTGTGTTAAAAGCTAGCCCAGTTGACACAGTGAGTCTCAGGACAGCCAGGGCTACATAATGAGACCCTGTCTCAAAAACAACAAACAACAACAAAAAGGAAACAGAAGTGTCACTGAGAGTATAAATGAGGGGCAGGGCACTCTCCGTTTAATATGGCAGGCAGGATGTACAGACCATCCAATGATCAGCTCCAGGAAGCATTAGGTTACTTTTTTAGGCTCTACCCTATTCCATTAAGTTGATGCTAGGAAATCAGGGTGCAGAGGGACTGGACTAGGCCTGCAGTCTCTCTGTGAGACTTCTAATGTTAATGTCTTACTTTCTTTGTGAGGAAGAAAGTAGGAATCTGGAGACATGTGAAGATGACACAGTCTGAAGGGAAGGCTGGCAGAGGCATGCAACTCAAGCATGGGCAGACAAGCTGTAGTGTGCATGGCTCCTAAGCAACCTTTGTGATACCTGTGGCCTCCCTCCAAACTCACTTCCAGATTTCTGCTTTAGGGAGTGGACTCAACATTCTCCTCTCCCCACTCCCCAGAAGTCCCATCATCTACACTTGCTGCTTCCAAATGTAACATCTCTGAATGGGTGTGACCCCAGGGATTAGTCACTCGATACAAAGCAGGAAGCCTTACGCCTCTCATTCCCATGTAGCTGTGATGCTCATAACTGTCCCCAGGCTTCTGGAACAAAAAAGTACCATCATATCCACTCAGGTAGCCAGCAAGAGCAATCAGCATCTAAGGAGAGGAATGAACAGAAAGATGAAATGTTTAGAAAACCATTTCTCTGTCTCAGTCTCTCCAGCTGCATGCATAGCTTTCAGTTTCCCCTGACAACAGGCCACAGAAGTGCCAGTGTGACATTTTGTCCTGCAGCTGCTGCAGAGTAAATCTCTTCTGTCTAAAGAGCTTGTTGCTTGAAACAAACCCTCTCTTGTGCCACAGCTAAGTTCCTAGGAATAGTGCAGACTGAAAATTTAGGGAGGAAAACAGTCCATAATTAGAAGGGCAGGGTGAGGGGCTTGCATACACAGCTTTATTTCTTTCATTTGTTATGGAATAAATCGTGATAGCTCTCAGGGAAGGTCCTGGGCATTCTCACTCCTGGGAGACTGGCCTTCTGCTGAAAGAGAAGAGGGTCCAAATCACAATGAGGAGGGAGGAAATGGCCAAGGGAGGGAAGGAGGGAGGAAGGGAGGGAAGGAGGGAGGGAGGGAGGGAGGGAGGGCATGTTCTCCCCAGCTGCTCTGAGCTTCATAGGTCTGGGCACAACTGCCTGTCTCCATTGTTAAAAAGCAGACAGGGAGGGGAAAGACTTTTCTACACTCTCCTAGGCTCAGAACTAACTCTCGGCTACATGGCCTACCTCCTATACACCCCTCCCTAGAGGGATTTTGTCCCCAGTCCCTAGCCTAGGCTCTCATGTTTCCTTGGTCAATCTGACAGATCTGATCTTAATTCTCCTACTCATGCCATTACCCCTGAGCTTACAGTTAGGAAGAAAGGCTTTTGTGAGTGCTAAACCTAATCCATTTGGGGAAGTTGTTTTTAAAAGAGTAAAATAAATTTTAATTGGTAGAATTTCTAACTGTAAAATGCTAGGAGAACAGATCAATATGTATAGTGGGAATCAAGGAAAGGAAAAAACTTAATTTTTATAGATTAAGCTCTTCTAAGTTATATTTCCTTTACGTAGTATACTTCTGTTTCTTTTATAAAACTGCAAAGAGTTCATATACCATAAAATTAATGACTTTTAAAGGTAATTTTAAATATATTTACAAGGCTATGCAAGCATCACCACTATGTCATTCTAGAGCATCTCATCATCCTGAGAAGAAATCTCCTTGCATCAGAACACTATTCTTCTATATTGATATTTTGCTGTAAGGATATACCATGTTTGTTTATCCATCTATCAATTGATGGATGCTTTTCTTCATTTCTGAGCCTAGAGAACCCCTCAAAACACCAAAGATTTTCTATCCAAGTACCTGGTCATGAAATTCTGAGAAAATTCTAAGTCTAAAAATTAAGTCTAAATCTAACTCCTGGCTCCAGTTCTTGAAAGCCATATCTCAGATAAGAGGTTGCTAGTCATCACACTGCTTACCTTTCCTAGAGGTGGGTGTACATCAAAGAAAAAGGTGCGGTTAATATAGTAACTTCCCATTTTTCCAAAGTGAGTCTCATCCCAACTAAAGAAAAAAACATAAAAATTTAATAGACAACAGTTAAAGTTAAAAGTTAAAACCACAATTAAAACCAAAGGCCATGAGTTTCAAGTACATAATATGCAGGTTAGCTTTAAAAAAACTAACAAACAAAAAAACCTTTTGATATAGTGGTTTGAGGAAAACGTTTTAAGCTGGCTATCAATCTTGATAATGAGAAGTTAACAAATATTTACCCAGCAGTTACCATGACTTTAAATTAAATATAGTCTTCTTCTGTGTCTTGAGTTCCTAACAATTTATTTGAAAGCACCATTGTTTTCTTGTAACATGGAAAGGGTTCTATAAAGCAATTACTTCCTAGTCTAGTAACTTGTCACTCTGAGGCCACTGGGCGTTAGAATGCACACTGCTACACTGTTAGGCTACTGGTTTGAGAACCTTTAATGTAAGAGTATCACAGCAGAGCCAGATGTTATTCACTAACCTGCTGACTCAGGTCTGCCTGACCTGTTATAATGGCTAGCCATCTACAAAAGCCAAATTTCTTTACTAAAAGCATTTCTAAAGTCATGTCTATACTATGTTATTCTGCAAGTACATATGTGAATCTAATACTTAACTTTCCAACCCAATGTGAAGTCCAGCCTTTTCATTGTACTGCATGAGTGCTTACAAGACAGCCACACCATCCAGTAGAGCTAGATGTTTAATATTTACTTTCTATACCTCAAAAGAAGGTGGCTCTCCAGTGACTATACCTCAGGTCAGCCTCCATGATCAGTCATCTCTTACCTATCACATACTCATGCTTTCCCAAAGAATGTTCAGCTCTCATTCATTATTTTAAATTCGCTGGGCTCAGTCGATGGGCGGAAGACTAAAGCTACTGCATCAGCCCAGGAGGCAGTGAGGTACTGACAGTAACATGGTGATACTGTTAGAAAGAGTTAGCTTCAGGGGAAACAAATCAGACCAAAGAAAGGAGAACAACCCCCAGCTCCATCAGTACTAATGTCACGGCATGCCCCTCCCAGGAAGGGCTCACTTAGACAATGCATGGAAAGGAATCTTGCAGGCAGAGAATTCTATACACATACTGGACCCTGAACTGTCCCAACATTTTCTGATAGTCTTGATGTCTATTTGGAAACAAACCAACAGAGGGACATGACATTTTTATTTCAAAAGTTTCTCAAATAAAGTCAGTAGTAACATACACATTTACATTTACACTTGGATTTCACTACTTGTGTTAGGAAAGGCAGTTCCTGAGGGTTCTCTCAGGCTCTTTCAGCCCTTGTGGAGTAAGTCAAGAATGCAAGGGCCTGACTCACCTGCACCATCCTCCTTGCTGTGCCATGAGAAATAAATTCCTTTGTCACTGATTTAGGACCTTCTCTTCTACTGGTACCCATAAGACAGCAGCAGGTTAAATTCTTAATTATAAATGTGTTAAAAACATACCCAAGACCCTGTCAATGTGGAGCATAAGCATGGGCCAATGACAAGCCTAGATTTCTGAGCAGAAGGGCTAATGGCCCTTGTGGGCTGAGTTAGATACAAATATATGAGAAGACATCCTGGGCCTGGTGGTGAATGTTCTTACCCAAGTGAAGTCATGGGCAGCAACTGTCTGCTGTGCTCTACCTATTAAAGGGGCTTAATGGAGAAATAAATGGGGCAGCAGTGAAGACTGCTATTCTGCTATTCTTTCCTTTATCCTCCCACCTCCGCACTGCTGGATCAAACCCTGAGCCTGTGCACACCACACCATGCTCTACCATTAACTTACACCTCAGACTAGCAGTACCCACTGAGTAAAATAAAACAAACATTCTTGCTAGGAGTTAAATGTGAAATGCCCCTCATAGACTCAGCTCATGCGTTTGAATAGCTGGTAGTGCTGTTTGGGAGGTTTTGGTAACTTTGAGACCTAGGGCACAGCTGGTAGCTGCAACCTTTGATACCAGTTTCTGGTTTGGGCTTAGAGCTCTCTCTGCTCCCCGACCCACCAAGATGTGAGGAGCTCAGCCTCCTGCTACCACGGAGCAAGTCACTCCAGTCATATGATGGTATGGATGTACCCTCTAAAACCCTGAGCCTAAATAAACCTCCCTTTTCTGAAGCTGCTCCTGTCAGGTGTTTGATCACAGCATTGAAAAAATTAATTAATACATTGTTATGATCAGCACTCAGAAGGCTGAGACAGGAGGATGGCTAGACTCTGAGGCCAGTATGGTCTATATAGCAAGACTTTGCCTCATAAAGCAAAACAAAACCAACAAAACCACTGAAAGATCCTTAGGTAAACTGTGCTCAAGGCAAAAAAGTACACGTGCCTTGCTCATGGGCTCAGAGCCCTAAGTGCCTTGATCCCTCCCTCTCCATAAAGGTCAATGTCCCCAAGCAGACTGAAGACCATACACATTATCTTCCTATGCTTGAGAACTCCAGGGAGGAAATAAACCTAAACCCAGAGCTCTCGTGCACAAATGCCCCTATCTCCTCTTACCCAGGCCCATGGGGATTGCAGGGAGAGATTACCAAAGGCACTAAGACTGCAGTATGTACAGAGATGAGACAAAGGGTCTCTAAGCTCAGGGGCTCACAGAACAGAACACTGGGGAAGGAGTAGAGTGGACAGGTCAGTGAGGAGGTAAGTGAGAAGGGTTTTCTACCTCTCTAGTCAGCATTTCCCACACCCCATTCTCTGGATGGTCATGTTCA
This sequence comes from Sigmodon hispidus, assembly GCA_004025045.1. NCBI lineage: Eukaryota > Metazoa > Chordata > Mammalia > Rodentia > Cricetidae > Sigmodon > Sigmodon hispidus. The sequence continues at coordinate 147,143 of PVIH01001683.1, read as the reverse complement.
TTAGTTCAAGGGTGAAAAGAGGCCAAGTTCTCAGTAGTTAAAGTACCATGCAGGTAGGACTCATGGGGCCATTTCAGTGTACTGTTGTTAGGTACCTACTGCTGAATGTACAGATTGCATTGACCTCAAAAAGTATCACAGGAGAGCATCTCATTCAAAGTCTGTTGTGTGCAGAGAGGTAACTCTTTCCTCCTGATGGTTAAGGAAAAATAAATCCCTGAACTAGAAAGAGAATTTAGTTTTAAAGAAAGAATACAGAGATAGCAAAGTTTTGTAAACGGAAGGGCCTGAGCTTGGATTCTCAGCAACCATGTAAACAAAACAAAACAAAACAAAACAAAAAACTAGTGTGGCAGAGACAAGAGGATCCCTGCAGCCCACTAGCCAGTCAGTCAGCTACAGTATAGAGAGAACCTATCTCTAAACTACAAGGTGCAGATAAAGGAAGACATTCAATATCAACTTCTATATGCACTGCACACACACACACACACATACACACACACAATCTGTACACATGCACACCTCACACACAAGTGTACAGGTGCACACACACCCATTAAAGACTCTAGAATACTATGAAACTAGCATAACAGTGCCACCTGCTGAACACAAGAACTAAGCACATTCTTCTAAAAGGACAGTTACTAACGTCTTGTTAAAAGGGTGCCTTAGCCATAAATGCCTCAGAGGGTTCTCAGGCCCTCCATTCCCACTTTGCGATAGGTTATCTTGGAGTTTCTAACTAACAAAAGGAGAATTCAACAAGTGGGTGTAGCCAAGAAGACAGTCAATCTGGCCCAGGAGGCTGCTCAGTTCTACATAAAGTAGCAGGTGCCCCTTTATTTCCTGTTCCACTCTGAAACACAGCCACTAGGTTCAATGGGGTCCATGACTCACAGAGCTTCTTTACAGTGGCCATACCAAGTTTTCTGAAGGTTAGACTAAGTAAAAGGCTGATGATACTCACTGGGTGGCAGCAGCCATTTTTCCCTAAAGACAACTGTGCTCAATAGTTTATGTCAACTTGACACAAGCTAGAATCATTGGAGAGGAGGGAGCCTTAATTTTAAAAATGCCTCCATAAAATCAGGATATTTCTTAACTAGTGGTTGACGGGGAAAGCCCAGCCCACTGTGAGTGGTACCATCCCTGGGCTGTGGTCCTGAGTTCTATAAGAAAGCTGCTGAGCAAGCCATGAGGAGTTAAGCCAGCATCACTCCTCCATGGCCTCTGCATCAGCTCCTGCCTCTAGGTTTCTGCCCTGCTTGAGTTCCTGCCCTGACTTCCTTTGTTGGTGAATAAACCCTCTCCTAAATTGTATGGTCACAGTGTTTCATCACAGCAATAATAACCCTAACTAAGACAAACAACTCTGGCTGCCTGGCTCCAATCAGAGTTGAAGGGTCTGACACACCACTTGGAAGATTATGCATTGAGAGACTCAAGACACTCTCCGGGGAATGGAGGGACACTGTCTGCCTACTGATGGCGCTACCCTGCTTACTCACGAAGATCCCCTTCATACAGGGTATAGTCTGATAGAACTAGCTATACTCAAGCTCCTGGTCAAGCCCACACCTACATCCCCAGCTCGCTTGCACTGCACCAGTTATCATGGGATATCATGAACTGGCTGATACAAAGTTTTAGAGGACATAGGTGTCTGAAGCAGAAGCCACCATGGTATCCACTGTAAAGATATGCCTCTGCCTAAGGCACTTTCTGACTGATTTAATAGTTAAATGGTCAATAGCTAGGCAGGAGAAAATAGGGACTTCTGGGCAGAGAGATAGAAATTAAGAGAAGGAATCTAGACTTATAAGTTCATCAGCAAACTCAGAGAAAGTCGGATGTGCTGTACAAAGAGGTAACCATGCCATGCGGTACATCATAGATTTTTTAAAAAATGAGTTAATTAAGCTATAAAAGCTAGTTGGGGAAAAGCCTAAGATAAGGCTAAGCTTTCATAATTAATAGTAAGTCTCAGGGTCACTATTTGTGGGCTGGCAGTCCAAAGACAGCTGAACAATAAAGCTTGCTACACCATGTTCCTGCCAAAAGCTGGCCTATTGCTTTGAATAGTAAGGAATCTACAATGTATAGGGTACTGACTGCCTGCTCCTAAGCCACTGTGTCAGGACTCCACTGATGCCCATCAGTATCTCACTGCTGCTGTCAACTTCTCAAGTTAAAGTCAAAGGTGCCGCTTTGGCTCAGTGACTCTAGATAAACCCCCGTGGTCCCTACAATTAATGTCATTTTATCAGCTTTCCAAACCATCCCGTCTGACAGTGGAACACCTTTTTGTCACTGGTCATCTAACAATGGGGCCAACAGTCAAGGCAATAAAACAGACAACCCATGCTCCCATCATCCTCAATAACTGGTACTGTCAAACACTGAACAGTTTCCTCAGAAACCAACTACAAAGGTTTCTGACTCTCTCTCTCACCTCCTCCTGGCCTACACACTAGAAAACAGTCCGGTCCTTATGCACTCAGCCCCACAAAAATTCATCTCCTCTTGACTACCAACTGGGTAAAATATCAGGAAAAAGGAGTAGAGCTATATACAAAGCTGCTTAGGAAAACTGAAGCTTCCATGACCATGGTGTGTCTTTCTTCTTAGAGACACTCTAGATCAGCAGAGAAGGGTAAGAAAAGGAGACAATACTCAAATTTAATTCTAGTTTCATCTCCTGGATTGTCTTACTGGAGCCAAATGGCTTAGAACATAAACACAGGGACACTTAGCTGAGTGCAAGTCTCCCCATAACGCCTGTGGGGATAAGGTCTGGATATAAATAGGGCACAGTGGGAGGCAAGGCAAATAGAAACGGGCACTGGGCACACTACCATCATGGACATGGTTATAGGACAGAAACAACCTCAAAACCTGAGGAGGGGGGCTGGAGAGATGGCTCAGTGGTTAAGAGCACCGTCTGCTCTTCCAGAGGACCCGGGTTCGATTCCCAGCACCCACATGGCAGCTAACAACTGTCTGTAGTTCCAGTTCCAGGCAAACACCAAGGCAAATAAGTAAATAAATAATAAAGTTTAAAAAAAAAAAAAAAAAAAAAAAAACCTGAGGAGGAAAGACAGTAGAGTTCTAAAGATGGACAGAGAATAAAAAGATTAATTCTCTTTGTCCCCTAAGTCAAACCCCAGAGCCTGGCAACTTTCAGATGGGCCACCTACGGTGAGTGGCAGCTGATGACAGTAACTCACTCAGCCTGTAGCTGGAAACAGAAAAACTCATGTGGATGGACATGGACTGTCTTGAGTTACTCTGACATGGCTGATGATATCAGTACCACCTCCTCAAAAAGCAGCTCCCTGGTATGTGTGCTAATGCACAGATGGCACAATTTTCTGTCTATCTCACTCTATAGAGTGAATCATATATTCTTCACTAACGTACTAGGGACCTTAGTTATGCCCATACAGTCACTGAGACTTCAGCTACTCAATGATACTGCGGATGGATCTTAACCAAACCAGTGCAGTAGAGGCCTGAATCAAATTAAATGATGATCCATATAAAACTGAACCAATGAGCTGTATTTCTTTAGGTAATATGCTATTATATAAGGAATGAGCCACCAAATGTCTCTGTTAGCACAGGAGGTGCACCATTTAATAGAGTGTTGTAGTTATTGGCAATGATACCAAAGGTCAGACTTTATCTAAACTGCTATCTATGCACAGGTCTTAACAGGTAGCTTACTGACCTCCCACCACATTCATGCTGTCTTAAATAAGACTTGCTGGTCCTTCACCTGGACTTACTCACAGGAGGCTGAATCCAGGACCCTCAAGGACATAGCTGAGGTAAACCCCAAAGGCTGGCATCATCCTGCTGCTTGGAGTCTCATTGTCAGTAGTTACAATTAAATACTATCTGAGAAAAACTGAACGGTTCTGGTCTCTGCCTTCGTCAGCCATGCTAATTAGAGTAGCTAACAGAGTTGCATATTAACATGAAACATCTGCTAGAAGCCAAGGCAGTCTGTGATTGAGGGGTAATAAAGCCTGTTGGGAGAGAAAGTCCTCCATCAATGTCTTATATATCCACACTTGTGCCAAGAATGTGCCTAGAATGTTCCGACTGCAATTTACCTGGGCCATTTCTTAGGGCTGTGCTTGCAATAAACAAACCTGAGATATATGGCAATGTCACTAGAATAACATTAGCTACTGCTTGTGATAAAACAGATTTCTCAAACTGGTCATTCCTTGGACCTTATGCAACCCACTGCCGGTGCAGGCATCTTTTTGGGCATGTCATGTCATCCAGTGGGACTTGGTAGGGGGTGAGAGAACCTAAATCCAAAGATGCTGACATCCATTCTGCTTTCTGCAGTAAAGTCCTCTGAGTCTAACTCAGCTGTTACATTTCCCAGCAGTCATGAAACAGCAGTGTTTCACAGCTCATTTATTAATTTCCAAGAATAGTGGCCCTGAAAGTGTTTGCTTGGTTTCTTTTTGGTCAACATGTTTCATTTGTAACACTTTTGACACTAAGTTTCTGTTTGGTAAAACAGAGAAAATGTAACACTCCTTAAAGCTAAAGATCAAGTTAATCTGTGGGTTTAGAAAATGAAATTTAACCCAGCCTCAAGCCCGTATCTGCACCATACAAAATAAAGCCTTCTAGAATTAATTCTATTCTCACAGGACCACACCAGACCTGTTGCACAGAATCTGTGCCCCACCATCCCTTGATACCTAAATTGTCTTTTTAGAATTAAAGGTCTTCTTAGGATTTTTTTTTCTTTGAAAACCAGGCCTTAAAAAACTATGCACTATGAATTTACTATTTCCTAAGGAAAGTTCAAAGCACCTCTGGGTGCCACCTAAAAGCTGGGTAGGTAATCTGGAAGACCTGAGAACCTCTTCTGCAAACCCTGAGACCCACTAGTACCCATCAGAGCAAATCTATTCTTCTCAGAAACTGGACAAGCGGCCCCTCGCCATCATCTCTTTCTCCTCCCCCGCACACCCCATACCCTCCCCTCTCCCCCGCAAAAATCCTCTGCACTACAAACCTGTCGCGCCTCCGGTGAATCCCGCCCCCTTCGTGCCCTCAGGCCAATCAGAGAAAGGCGTACCTCCCTCTCAGTTGCCATGGTGCCCGCCACGTCCCTTCTGCCACTTACCAGATGTGTGCAGGCTGGTCCAGCCGGTGAAAACGGGTGGCAAAGGACAGCAGCGTCACCACAGCCAGCGTGGCCCACCGACCTGCGGCCTCGAAACGCCGCGAGCTCCAAGCAGGCCGTTTAAGGTTCCTTGCTGCAACCTGGGGGACCGTGTCCCGGCCCACGGCCCTGGAAGCTTGCGGCGCGCAGCGGCCTCTGCGGGGACGCAGCTCGGAACCCGCTAGGCCGCCGCCTATGGCAGGAGGCATCCTCCCCTTTCTGAGGATTACCCTCCGGGCCGGTGGCGCGCTGGGTCTTGTCCGCAACCCCGTCAAGGAGTCATAGGAGGGCGTCTCGAGGTGTCCTGGGATTTGTAGTTCCCTCCGCTTACCGCGGAGCGCCGGACCCCGGGCTCTGGGCGGGGCGGAAAGTGTAGTAGCCGCCCGGGCCGCTAGGAAGCGGCCTGAGGCGTAAAGCATTGCAGGAGCCGGAGGACCGCTAAGGACCGAGAGGCCCGGGACGGCTCATGAACTACAACTCCCAGCAGCCCAACAGGCGGGGGCGGGGCCAACACGACGGAGGGAAGGGAGGGAAGCCCATGTAGCTGGATCCTCGTTCTTAGGACTCCCGCTAGGCCTCTGTCAGCTTCTGGTCCCGAGAGCTGACTTTCTTGGCTGGCCGACGTGCGAGATGCAAGCCGGCAAGGTCTGTGCCACACCTCCTGGGTTGAGGGTCGCTACTTAGAAACACGGAGAACAGATTGGGGACAGGGGGATGGTGGTGCTGAGAGCGCGCCTCTTCGCTCGGCTTCACAACGACTCCCGGCGTGCCGTGCGCTGGGTCACTTTGCACCTGCGCGCTGGCCGCGGAGCGCTAAGGAGTCAGGTCTGATTAGGTTGGGAAAGCGAAGCTGCTCTGTGTTCTGGGTGGCGTCCAGTAGCTCCCTTCCCTGCTTGGTGTATGCAGACCTCTTATAGGACTTTCAAACGTTTGCAATTCCTCGCTGCCCTGTGTGCACCTCTCGGCCCCCCTGTTGGTCCAGGCGTGCACCAAAGGCAAAGGGAAGATGTGACACACTTTTTGTCGTTAACAATCACTTGTGGTGGCTTCTCAGGTCTTTAGTTTTGTCTTTGTTTTGTTGGTTTGGTTTTAAGAAACAAGGTCTTGGGCTGGAGAGATGGCTCAGAGGTTAAGAGCACTGACTGTTCTTCCAGAGATCCTGAGTTCAATTCCCAGCAACCACATGGTGGGTCACAACCATCTATAATGAGACCTGGTATCCTCTTCTGTACACTGTATACATAATGAATAAATACATCTTAAAAAAAAAAAAAGAAAGAAACAAGGACTTGTTATATAGTCCAACCTGACTTTGAACTCGAGACCCTTCTGCATTCGACTTCCAAGTGCTAGAAGCCTGGAGCTCCCTGATTGAAATCATACTTCTCTAGTCCATCCTAGAGCCACTATATTTAAGTCATTGGTGGAATAAGGTTGAAATTTGTTTCACAAGGGGCTCTGTTGAGTCTATGTGTAAAGTTTGAGGCCCGTTGTACGGAAAGGAGTACATTAGATGCCACGTTTAAATTGTATAGATTTCCCACCTACAGATTTTTCCAGAATTTTAATCATGTAAGAAATAGTATAGAAACAGCTGAGAATGTATAAAACTTGGAAGTAGCGCCTAGCATGAGCTGATTCTCCCACAACTGCAAATAAATTCAAAATTGCCAGAATAAGCAGAATGCATAATTGAGTTGGAAACACAATTCTTCCAGGTGCATTGATTAAACAGACATTGTACCTGGCAGTAAAATGTAGCTCTGCAAGTGCAAATATCACTGGATAGTTTGCAGTTGGTGCTTATCTGTGATTTCTCTTCCCATGTTTCCTTATCTGAGGTCAACCTTGGTTCAAAGGAAACCTTGGTTACCTGGAAAATTTCAAAGTTTTAAGTTGCATGCTTTTCTGAGTAGTAAGAGAGCAGTGAATTGTCCCTTTGTCTAGTATATGAATGTACTATCTACACTTCCCACCTACTGGCCACTTAATAGATGTTTTAGTGCTTAGGTTTTCAAGATATTAAAGTGCTTGTGTGAGTAACCTTTGTTTTATATACTATTGGCCTCAAAGCTCAAGAGTATGATTTTGGCGATTTCATTATAGTAAGTAATAATAAATTAAAACTATTCTAATTTGTTGTTATTGGTAATCTCTTATAGTGTCTAACTTATAAATCAAACATTAGGTATGTATGTTTGTATTATGTGATGGTTGGTGTCAGTTTGACAGGATCTAGACTCACTCAGGAGACAGGCCTTTAGACACATTGTTAAGAGAGTTTCTAAGTCAGGTTAACCTCTGGTCATATCTGTAAAGGGTTATCTTTATCAGATTAATTGATGTGGGAGGGTGACACTGAGTTGGGTCTGGGCCCATAAAGGGGAAGTTAGCTGCGCAGCAATACACATTCCTTGTTCTGTTTCCTGCTATGGATGTGATGGTGCCAGCTCTTTCAGGCTACTGTCTTGATCTCACACACACACACACACACACACACACACACACACACACACACACACACGATGGATGGACTATATCTTCACTTATAAGCCAAAATAAACCATTTTTCTTTAGGCTATCTTTGTTGGGGTATTTTATCCTAGCAACAGGGAAAAAAAAAAAAACCTAAGGTGATGTATAAGAAAAAAATAATAGGTATAGGGTTTGGGTAGTTTGGTTTCAGGCAGCTACTAGAGGTCTTTGAAGGCATACACTGAAGTATAAGACTATGCTGCAGATAAAAACAAAAATTACCTAAGAGATTTGGTTTCCCCCTTAAGGGCCTTAGGGAGAGTAGTGGCAGTTACCATGACCTTTGGTCACCCTTGGTACAGTCTGTGTACAACACACATTATGTAAGGCATTCTTCAGCAATTCTAATCCTATCTACCCCTCTCTCATTTACCCTGTCTCATAGTAGTTCTGATAATCAGCCCACGATCACTAAGCTGTAGCTAAATACTACTTACTGTCCAGCCTGTATTTGAAGTACAATTTCTAAACCATTAGAAACTTTGTGGCAAATGGACAACTCATCCATCTGTTCTTATGAAGCCATCTGAGAGTGGGGAGCTTCAAGGTGAAGGTCAGCAAAGTATCACTAAATAAGAAGCTGGCCTCTGCCAGGGGTGAAAGGATCTGTCATCATGTTAGGGTGGCCTTTTGTTTTATAAACAGAGGAGCTGAAGAACCCAGAAAGCAAGGATTATCTCAGGTCACACACTGCTGCTTCCTGAACCAGTTCTGGACCTTGAGTCTGCCCACTTGGAGACCATTTCACCATAGACATTACCTCAGAGCCAGGCTACACTGTATGCCCAAGTGCCAAACTTGCCCCAGCCAAGAATAAAAGAAACCTCCCACAAGTTGGGGCCAGAGTTCAGGATCCCAGGGTGCCTGTTTAGCCTGCTTTCCCATTGGCTCCTGGCACCCACCCCTTGGGTTCCTCCCCCTGCCTCACAGCTCTCTGAGAGAAGACATTCCTTGAGAGGCAACAGCACCATGACTGACAAGGTAAGGCTGGCACTTGAAAGCGACTTTCTTGGAGCAACACTTGTACCTCAGAAACTCATGGCAGCACTAGAGGCCAAGACAGGCCTGAGTTGCCAAGGTGCATGCCCAAGTAAGGAGTTCCGTGCAAAAGGAAGAAACTGCTGCTCGGAGCCTTTTGCCTGGGATCTGGTGCCTGCTTCCAGCAGGCTCCTACCACTGGAAACCAAAGCCTAATTTAATGTCCACCCTCATCTTCTCTCCTCAGCCTGTCCTCTTTTCCTATTTCCGAAGCTCCTGTTCATGGAGAGTTCGAATCGGTAAGAGCTCAGCTTCTGGGGAGTAGGATTGGGGGGGGGGAGGTGTGGCAGAGATGACTTCATCCCCCTCTCTCCCAGCAACCATTATCCTTGTTCTCCCGGAGCCTCTATCTCTAAATGGTACTTCTACCCGGAAAGTCAAAGAAGAGGGCAGTGGAGTGGGGGAAGGACTTGTTTTTCCCCTGTGGACTGCTGCATCTGTCACACTGCACTCCAGAGACCCTTAGCAACCATCCCCAGAGTAGGTTCACAAGTTCCAGAGGTCCCCGGTAACTGGCAGGGAGCAGCTGGCCTCCCTCTGTCTTTATTTGATCTGACTAATCAAACAAACTGTTTGCAGTTGGCCACAGAGACTGGGAAAGCAGGAACTGGAGCCTTCTGCTTGAGCTGGGTCTGACCCTTGTCCACTGAGCACAGCTGTTGGCACAAGTCACCATCATAGCACGGCATAGCAAAGAACTCTGTGCCCATTGCTTTTGTGTGCGTGACTCCCTTTCCACCTCTATCACAGGACGGAGAGAGAGACTTAGTGTCCCCATTATACAGATGAGACAACTAAGGCGCAGAAGGTTAAGTCATTAACCTTGCTCATACAGCTGCAGAGAGGGAAACCTGCAGTCTGAACCATGTAGTCTGGCTCAAGTTCATGTTCATTTGCCTTGATTTGGCATCAGCAATTGAACAAAGAACCCTGACCGTGCTAAGCTCATATTTTTCCAGTAAGCTAAACCCCGGGCCCAATCCCACATTTTCAACTACTACACAATGCTGCTTGTCACACTGGGGAAACAGGCAGGGACACTCATTATTTGCCTAAGACCATACACCTAACAATGGAATGTGGTAGGATCTGCGCCCAAGCAGCCAATCTCCAGTCTTACCCTACCTGCAGAGCCATCGTGGGTGACTCTCACCTATCCTGGACCCCAGAGGCTCTACCTTGACTGAGCCAGAGGCCAGAGCAGTATGAGTGCTATCTCTGTAGAGCATACATGTTCCCCCCACACACCTTAATTACTTTCACTCTAAAGTAGAGCTGAGCAGCAGGGAGGAGGCGCTTGGCATTGCCCTGGGAGGACTGTCTTTGAGAATCTAGCCAGAAGCCATGCCCTAACACTGCTCTGGTCTCTCCTAGCTCTGGCATTGAAAGGCATTGACTATGAGACTATGCCCATCAATCTCATAAAGGATGGGGGGCAACAGGTAAGGAAGCCGGCCCAGCCCCACAATATGAGAATTGGACCTTGAAGAGGTATCAGATGGAGTACAGGTGTGCCCTGGAGGGAAACCTGTATTTCATGGTTCCTGTAACTGGGAAGGCCCCTGCTGCCTCTCCTGGGCAGCAATGGGAGCCATGGGAAGGGCTCAGTACTAGGATTGGTGCATGCTTTATGAGGTTAGGTGGCAATGGGACCTTTCCCTGTACTGGACCCTCTCAAAGGATGACTGAGATACGAGCTGACTTGGTAGCCATATTAAAGGACACAGGAAGAAGGTGGACCGTGGTGGTGCATGCCTTTAATCCCAGCATTTGGGAGGCTGAGGCAGTTGGACCTCTGAGGACAGCCAGGGTTACACAGAGAAACCCTGTCACAAAAGGGTGGGGTGGAGGTGGACTTGACAAGTAAAACCATAAAGCCAGACCATTGGGGTAAAACTTGCGCTTTAGGGTCTAGGATACTGCATGAATCCCCAGAGATTAGCCTGGCTTTAGGAACCAAGTCCTTCTCCAAGGATGAGAAATATGGATTGGTGCTAGGCCTACAGCTTTCCTACTTGCTTGGTTCTGCTTTAGGCAGCACAAGCTAGGACACCTAGTCTACCATGGCCTTGTCTCCACAGTTCTCTAAGGAATTTCAGACCCTGAATCCCATGAAGCAAGTGCCAGCCCTGAAGATTGATGGAATCACCATTGGCCAGTCGGTGAGTAGAGGGCTTGGGAGTGGCCAAGTTCTGAATGGGAGGACTTGGCATCTCTTCCTCCCCACAAGTGACTAAACCCCAGCCTACTAGGGGCTCGTTGAGTATATGGTAGAGTGAAGGACAGAGGAAGGTTGAGCATGTGGAGAACCAAGTTCGGCAAGGTCCCCCGAGGACTTTACAGTGATTCAGCTGAGGAGGGTAGTGTGGGAGTTTGCTGGCTTCTGCCCTCTGATCCGAGGATCCAAGCCCTTTCCTCTCCCTACCGTGATGTTCGCCCTGGACAGCTGGCCATTGTGGAATACCTGGAAGAGACTCGGCCCACCCCACGTCTCCTGCCTCAGGACCCACAGAAAAAAGCCGTTGTGCGCATGATTTCTGACCTCATCGCTAGTGGCATCCAGCCCCTTCAGGTTAGGCACTATTATGTTTGCTCTCTTGTACACCTCTCACTCACCCTTCCATACTTTCTGTGATGAGCCACAGTGAGGTAGGTGGGGGAGGCAGGAGAGCCAAGGAAAACCTCGGGGGCCTTGGCCTAGCCTACACAGCAGAAGCAAGAAGGAATCCCACAAGTCCTCCATCCATCAAGCTCAGTCTGCAACTCTGCTCCTAGGCCTAGGAACATAGACATGTCTGAGGCAGGGGAGCAGGCCTGGGTACATCCTCCAGCTCCATCCTGGGAAGCTCCCGCTCATCTTCTCTGTGTCGTATATGCAGACAGGCTTTGCTTTATTTACCACACTTCACTATGCTTCATAGACAACTGCGTTTTAGGTTCTTATTTAGTTTGTTACAAGGTAAAGGGTTATGGCAGCCCTTCGTTGAGAAGACTTATCGTCATTTTTCTAATGATTTTTCATCATTAATGTATTTTAGTAATTTTAAGATGCATACATTTTTAGACATACTGAGTCTATATAAACTCAGTAGATCAGCATAGTGTAAACAGAACTTTTCATAACCACTGAGAAACAAAGTCTATGTGAAATGCTTTATTGCCATATCTGCTGTTTTCCCTAGTCTGAACTTAACCCCTAACGCCACAGTGTGCCACTATTTTGGGATTTTTATAAAAATAGAAAAGCAAGCATGAAAACCATATATCCACGCCATACTTTGTAAGGTAATGGCTCTAAAAAGGAGCAGTAACTTTGCAGGGTGACCCAGGTAAGTAGTATCAGAGCCAGGACCAAGCTCAGATCATCTATGTCACGACTCCTGTGCCATCTTGCTGTTTCTAAAAGTGGGGATTGCACCTTAGTCATAATCACTAGGAGCCAGTCCAACACACACACACACACACACACACACACACACACACACACACACGGCCTGTTTTCAAGGGACCTTGGTAGGGAGAGAGCTGGGTGTGAGGGAAATAGCATTGGCTCGTGGCTGCCCCTGCCAAGTCATGCCATCACACTATTCTTGCATACTGCTACCAAAATCTACCATACTTGGGGTAACTGGGGCAGCCCAAGAAGGCAGCTACCTCCAGCTTCAGAGACCTGGTGGAAGGAAGGTCCTGGGTAGTCCAGAGGTGAGAGGGTCAGGTAAACAGCCAGAGCAGATGGACATTGAGCTTCCATGCAGAGGCTGACAGGACAGACTCAGGCTGCCTCCCAGAACAATCAGATGTCTTTTTTTCTCTTGAGCTGTGCAGAACCTGTCTGTCCTAAAACAAGTGGGGCAGGAAAAGCAGATGCCTTGGGCCCAGGGGGCTATTACTTCTGGCTTCAATGGTGAGTCCTACTCTTTTCAACTGTCCAAAGTGACTTCTCAGAGAAATGACCTTCACACACATGGCTCTGGGCACCTGAACCAGCTTCCCAGGCTGCTTTGATCTTGACAGTGGGGTGGATGAGAGGACTGTGGCAGGCTGGGCAGGTGCTCAGGATGGCTCTAAGCTCCAGACCTTCTGAGAACCCCACAGCCAGGGACCTATGGCCCCCACAGAGTTTGTTGATGGCCCAACCTCTTTCTTTCACTGAACACTCCAGTCAAGAGTTCCTGTCCTCAGAGTGTTAGGCTGTCTGAGAACTGTTGCCTTGGCTAGCTTCAAATCTTGTCTATTCTGAGAATAGACAGAGAAGCCACTGGGAAACATTAGTCCTGGATGTCATATTCCCACTTTGCCCAATGCCCCAGCCTATCACTGAAATGTCCACCTATTTCAGAGCTATGGAGGCCAAGCCTTGGAGAGGCTGATATAAATATTATCCATGTGATCTCCCCACAGCTCTGGAGCAGGTTCTGCAGAGCACAGCAGGGAAGTACTGTGTAGGAGATGAGGTAAGTATCCCCAGACTTGCCCACCATGGCCTTTGTGCTGACCTCAAGCCCCATCATCTCCTTATCCTAAGGAGATACCTGAAGGGGAATCTGGGACCAGCCTTTTGATACAAACCTCTGCTCTGGGCAATTAGTTTGTGGAAATGCTTCAGCTCATTCCTACGCTGCCTCGAAAGCAGTGGTTCTCAACCTGTGGGTAGTGACCCTTGGGGGGATCAAACCACCTTTTCATAGTAGTCCCATATCACATAGCCTGCATATCATACATGTATATTACGGGTCAGAACAGTAGGAAAATTACAGTTATGACATAGCATACTCTTATGGTTGGGGGTCACCACAACATGAGGAACTGTATTAAAGGGTCACTGCATTAGAATGCTGAGAACCACTGCACTAGATATAGTATGAGTTGTTTGGCCAGAAAGGCACACTTCTGAGATGACGATGTCGTCCAGGCATCAGCTGAAGGGTTAGACTAAATATCTCCCTTCACAACCTGGAGACTGTAGGATTAGGGAGCCCTTGACGCATGCAGACTAAGGCACTGGGCCTGTGGTAGTCTGCTTCCACGGCTCCTTCTCTGCTAGGAATCCTCACTAAGCCACTAGTAGTGGTGGCTTCAAGCAACTTGACCATCACCAACACGGTCAGGCTGTCTCTGGCTACCACAAGGCTGGTTGTCAGGGAAACTAGAGCATGGCATGGGAGAAGAGCTACAGCTCCAGGGGACAAGGACGGGCAGTTCCAGGAGACAGTGAGGGGTGATGGGGATGAGGAAAAAAACAGATGCAAACAGGAAGTTGGATGGGCAGCCCTGGTACAATCAACAGTGGATACAGTTAGCCTTGCCAGTGAGTCTGGGGTGATTATCCTTGAGCAAACTCCCCTGGCCTTCTTTTAGGTGTCCATGGCTGATGTGTGCTTAGTACCCCAAGTGGCAAATGCTGAAAGGTAAGAGAAAGCTCTGCCACCTTCCTTCATGTTCCCCTCCAGTCAGGGCCTCCACATCTACTACTGAGCTAAAGTCACATGTGAACCCTTCTTTATCTGCCAAAGAGCCACTGCACCAGGCCACAGCAGCTGTCCTGGCTGAGCAGACATGGCAGGAATCATTAAATCATTAAACGGCCCTACCTCCCATGCCCACTGTAGCCTGGGTGGTCCTGTATAGACAGTCTTCGCTCCTAAGAGAAGGTGGCTTATCTAAGGGAATCGCCCCCAGTACCTGCTTGCTGTACCCACATGTGGAGTGTCTGCTTAGAAGTGAGCTCTGGGAGTTCCCTCCGTTGGCCTGCTGGAAGGCATCGTGCTTGCTATGTGGGAGATGGACATGGAAGCACATTCCTTCCCTGAGACGCTAGTAACATGGGTGATGGGACAGTCTACACAAATGCCTGACACTGGAATTCACAGCAGTCTTTCCTAGAGATAAACAGAAGGTGAATGATAGCAAATGATGCCCTTCCAGGTCTACCCAGAGCTTCCCAGGGAATGAGACGCCCCATGTGGCAGGGCTGCCTTCTGGCCTTTCATGGCAACCCCTGGACCTCATCCAGACCTGCCTCTGCTTTCCCCACTGACCATGGCAGTGCCCCTGAAAACCTTGGCTTACAGACGTTTCTCTGCCACAGGTTCAAGGTGGACCTCAGCCCCTACCCTACCATCAGCCGCATCAACAAGGCCCTGTTGGCCTTAGAGGCTTTCCAAGTGTCTCACCCTTGTCGTCAGCCAGATACGCCTGCCGAGCTCAGGGCGTAGCCCCCAAACCATGTCCCATGGGTACCGGGAAAGGAATGGGGCTCAGAAATGAGTAACTTGTAGAGGAGGACTTGAACCTGACCCTCTATCCTCAGGAAGCAGCAGAAGCTCTTGGAGTCTGTGACGTTTCTCTGAGGCCCTCATTGTTAGCGTTTTCTCTAGAGAAATGAAGTTAGGATGTATCTCCCTTCAGCCTGATGTACCTGAATCCTCTCATCTGTCACATGTCAAGAGTGGGCATGGACACACATGACCTGCTGTGATAGCCAATGCTGTCTCCCGTGAGCAGGGCCTTTAGGAATGTTTGCGGGGGTTATATTGGTAATGGTGGGGTGGTAAGACTCACCCATCATGGATGGCAGAGGATCCCCTGTGCGGAAGATCCTGGAGCCTGTAAGAGTAGAGCTGAGCACCAGCCTGTGTGCATCCCTTGCTGTCTTCCTACCATGGATGCAGTGTGATCGGCTACTCGCACTGATGCCTTTACTTCCCAGCGATTATGTACTGAAATTATGAGCTAAAATAAACCTTTTTCCTTTATGTTGCTTTTGTCAAGATATTTTATCACAGCAACAGAGAAGGAACCAAGATCCCTGCTATCTGTCATGGGGTAATCAGGAAGAAGACACAAAGATGCTGGTTTAAAATGCCTGGCAGATTTACCAAGGTGCCATAGGGATGCCTGAATCCAAAGAGGATTCAGTGAATAATCTCTTGTTATTGAACTTGACTCCAGGAAGCACTTACACTGAGTTCAGTTACTAGTTGAAAGCTCCATCTCCAACTTGCTCCAGTAGGGCTGAGCTGGGTCCCGGAAGATGAACTTTCCCGCTAGCTGGAAACCATGTCTAGACTCAGGAAATCTTGGAGAGAAAGAAGCACAGCCTGCCTGAGAGCCCTAGACTAGACCCAGGAAGGGAGGGCTTAATAAGTAGGAAGTGTCTAGTGACCAGCGGCGTTTCCAGAGCTCTACTCTGTGGCATCTGCTGGCCCTCTCCACCCACTTACTCATCCCAAGGAGTAAACTGGTCCCAGGAATATGCACTTAGAGGAAATCCACCATGAATGACGCTGGAATTAGGCAATGGCCTCCTTTGTGAGCAGTGTAGACAGCTTGACCTGGGTGACAGTTCATGTCTTGCTGCTTGCAAGTGCCAATACCTGGCAGTGTTGAAGACTGAGGGAGTTGTCTGCAGTGTAAAACAGTAACTTTTTGGGACCCAAATCTGACATTGACTTCCCCTGCACTGCTGAGGTTAAACAGGAACTGAGCTCTGTGGCTCTTGACAAGTGTTGTTCTCAACTTTTCTCCAGCGCAGTCCCAGGGCCTTCCTTCCTCTTTCTGGCCCCTGTGGCCTCTTGTCTTAGATGCTCTGGGCTCTGAGCTCTGGGATGACCACTCTTTCTCTCCAAAGCCAGGGAGAAGTAGAAGACCTTCCCTTCTACCATATGGAACTGTACTGTTAGTGTTCGTGCTACACGGAACCTTTTCTAAATTAATCTAAAGCTCAATGGATAAGATCTACTTGGTTTCTCCATAAGAAATGGACATGGCCAAACACTAATCTGAACCAGAAACCATGGATTGTTCATTTTTGATCAAGCTCTGAGCCTGGCCTTGCCCCATGAAGGCATAGATTTACCATTACAAAACTTCATTCCAGGGCTGAAGAGATGGCTCAGTGGTTTAGAGCACCGTCTGCTCTTCCAGAGGACCCGGGTTCGATTCCCAGCACCCACATGGCAGCTAACAACTGTCTGTAGTTCCAGTTCCAGGCAAACACCAAGGCAAATAAATAAGTAAATAAATAAAGTTTAAAAAAAAAAAAAAAAAAAAACTTCATTCCAGGGAAAGACCATTTAGTGCCTGAGGGCAGGGCCCAGGTCTAAGAAGAATCTAGGGAAAAAAATCTCAGGATTTTTCAGGTTGTCAGCCAATAGATTCAAAACTTGGTTTCACACCAAAAGTTCAGCTAGTAGATTCAAAACTTGGGATCACGCCAAAAGTTTAACCAATAGTTTCCAAGGATTACTCTACCCCATACCCCTTTGCCCAATCCCGAAATGCCAAGACATGTAACACCCCACTTACATATTTTTTTTTTTTCTTTAAAAACTCACCCTGAGCTTGGGGCCGAATTCTTTCTGCTGTATCGGAACAATGGGTTTCAGACCAGATTACTGACCTTCGTGTATTGCATCAGACTCCAGCTCCCTGGTGATCTTTGGGGTCCCTCAACATGGGTACAGCAGCCCCATCCCACCCCCATGAATACTAAGTTGAAAGATGTCCTTCCCCTTTGCCCTGTAACTCATCTTTAGAAGTCTTAGAAGATCATAAAGCTGATAATTATGTTTCTTTTTTTTTTAACTTTATTTATTTATTTGCCTTGGTGTTTGCCTGGAACTGGAACTACAGACAGTTGTTAGCTGCCATGTGGGTGCTGGGAATCGAACCCTGGTCCTCTGGAAGAGCAGACAGTGCTCTTAACCGCTGAGCCATCTCTCCAGCCCCAATAATTATGTTTCTAAACAGTTTTTAAAACAACCTACTCTTCAAACTCAAGTCATCAAATACATTTTTACATTTTTAAAATTTTGAAAGTATGAGTGTTTTGTCTGCATATATGTATGCAGAGCACTATGTGAATTCCTGATGCCTGAAGAGATCAGAGGGAGACATGGGACCCCTTAGAGCAGGAATGGCATGCTGTGCCAGAAGCCAAACCCAGGCGAGCTGCAAGAACACCTATTGCTATTGACCACTTGGACATCTCTCCAACCCCAAAGATTTTTAAATTTATTTTTATTTTATGTGCATTGATGTTTTGGATGCATGTATATCTATGTACCATGTGTATGCAATGTCACTAAAGGCCAAAAAATATATCCTCTGGCATGGAGTTACAGATTGTTGTGAGCCACCATGGGGCCCTGGGAACTGAACTTGGGTCCTCTACAAGAGCAGCAAGTTCTCTTGATATCTGAACCATCTCTCCATCATCCCCTCTGACAGGATTTACAAAGAGACATCCATCTTAGATGGAAATACAAATTTCTCTTAATTTGTATAATCTTAGTCGATTATGGAAGACCTCACAAGTGTTCACTGAATACTTTTCCTCTTAATTTGAAAAGAAAAGACAAAGTTTCAAATGAGTATCAGTCAGGCTTATTAATATAGAACTCAAGTATTTTAGGTGCACAGTGAAAAAATTTATTTATGACAGATTTCAAAACTTGGAAAAGAAGACAAAAATGCACAAAAGCATTTCACAAAACTCACATAATATAAAAACACCAGAACTCAGCTGTTTAAACCATGGCTCAGGATTCATCCATGTATCACAGCAACACATTCAGTGCCATGAGGTGAAAATATACAGTAGAACAATAGAAAACCACTCAGTAGAACAGAAGAACTAAATAACAATTGGTACAGAGTTCTTAATGTGGAAATCATATGTGTTGATAGCATTTCTCATTACAGGGTGACATGTAAAACAAGTTGACTGTAATAGCTGATTAGTTTAGATTTGTTTGTATTTTGGAGAAAAAAAAAGACAAGACTGTGATATCGTTTCCCTTCCAGGCCTTTGGTAACCATGGCAGCAGCATATAACACACCAGTAAGGAAAGAAAACACAATCACCTTTAGACCACTGATGGATCTGGATGATGGCTCCAAAGTAGCCCTTTGGACATGTAAGCAAATGGCATCATGGTTAGGAAATCTCTGAGCACCTCCCTGCCTTCACATTATGTGTATCCACTCTGCTCTCTAGAATCTATCACTTTGTTACAAAGCATTTACAAATGATTTTTTTAAATTATTATTACAAGGCATCAAACATTTCTATGGGTTTCAAAACATTTCCTATTACTAAGGAAACATGGCTATACCAAATCATGCATCATGGGATTGCTTTTTCCAGACTGGCTTGTTCTTTATCATGGTTAAATGGAAAATAGCTCAGACTGATTAAATGAAAGCTAGTTCACTTATGGGACAATCATCTCAGAACCGGACACAAGGTGTATTTTTAACATAAAATGTCTTAATAAAATGTACTAATTAGGATATAAGAGAAGGAATTAAGATAATGTTTTCTAGATGAGTCCTGGCCTAAACCTTGGTGTGAACAATGACAAGAGCAAAGAGACATTATGGACTAGGATTTCAACCCTGAGTGATGAAGAGATTAGGAGGACCCCCTTAAACCGACAGCGAGTTAAGGGCTCTTCAGTAATACTATACATCATTGCAACTCCAGACTTCAGAAACTTGCATAATTCTCTGTCAGAACTTTAGAAAATATACTAAGTCTTTTCACATACATAATTTTACTCTCAGGTAAGTCAAAAAGCTACCTGATTAAAATGACAGGAAACTCTGAAATTTCATAAAGCAGCGTGTATTTCTAGGTCTCTGGGGCACCCTTTTTTATTGTATCTTAGAATGAAGAGCATGCCTGTGTTTCAGGCCAGAAGTTCACATCAGGGACCAGCCCTACAATCTCACAGCCAGTGTCCTGTTTCCACTTTGTTCATGAGTAATGACTATTTGTAAGGGAGCCAAATTATCAATACCATATCAGGCTTTATATCACTGATTGTTTTTCTTAGCTTTCAGACAGTGTTTTTCAAACAGAGGTTCTATTAGCCTTCTAGATCCAAGAAAAAAATATTACATGGAGAAGGAACAGTGACTGCAACCTGGCCACATGGTACTTGTAATGTTTCCCTACATTTTGGATCACAATTCACCTAGGTAACTGGATGTTTTTGGGCAATGCCTACAGGTGCTACTTAAGTTATACAAAGCAAAAAGCTGTTAGGAACCAGCAACAGATCCATACAAACAGATCCAAGAAGTTCTTGCACAAGCATCTCCCTAAATACTATCAGGAACAAAGAGTGCTTGCTTAGGTCATTGGAAATCAGATACTCAGCTTAGGACGGGGTTTTCGTACTCATTTCCTACTCCCCAAAGGAATGTGATAACTCCCTGAGCACATACACACAATAAATACAGTGACTTGCTTTTCACAGAACACACCCCTTAATGAAGGACCCACACAGCAGCAGTGACACCAATTCCCTTCTTCAGATGAAAGGTCACCTTTTCAAACAGTAAGACTCTGAAAGGACACGTGCTGCTCGTTTCTCAAAGTGTAAGCACACGGAAAAACTAGGAACAGAGGTCAGTGTGGATGCTTAGCATCAGGAGATACTTCAAATAGAAGCCTTCATAGAGAAAACTGTGGTTTGCTCTGTGTGGTTGGTTCAAGGCAGTGATGCTGGCAGCTTGCAGGAGGCCTGCTTGCTACCCCAGCACTCACATGGCTGTAGGTTTTATGGTGGTGGACAGAATGTCTGGAGGGACACATTCCCAACTGTGGCTTCGGCACCACAAGTGGAACTGACTCTTGGCCTTCTCTCATCCTGCTGTCTCTCTTAGACCCCAAAGGTTGGAGACGAGAAACCAAGCCTCAGTCATTGAGCAGAGGAGACCTACTCTGAATGCATTTAGCCAACTCTGTTCACAGGTGGCAAAGTGCCGGAGGAGAAGCAGTAAGGTCTCTGGCTCACAGAACAGTTCAATGCGCTAAATGCCTGCCACCAAAGCATGGGATGAATTCTGGGATGCACCTGAGAGTCCCCTGTTATATCCCATTTTCACCCCCTGATGCCCATTTAAAAGGTGGTTCGGAAGCTGCACAAAGTTGATTCGTTTGTGCTCCATCCCCTCTGTCTACTAAAAAGGAACCACAGACTCTCACATTAAAGGCAACATTTGCTCCTTAAACATAAAATATACAATCATAACCTTTGGGGTTTGGGGTTTGCCTAATTCTCTCAAAGAAAGAATTGAGAAAGACTCGTCAAAATCAAAATGTATATATTATAAACTCCACAATGATATCTAACCTCATGAATATAAAACAATTACAGATTAACCTATCTGTATTCATATAATGGGACAATATACACTTCTTTAAAAGTCTATTTTTCCTAGATACCAAATAAAATATTTTTAAAGTGCATGAATCCATCCCCAAGGAAAATAACTAAGAAGAGTCTACTTTCAAACTGCTACCTATTTCCATGTGTTATCTGAAGAGTGCATTTGCATGTGAGCATCCTAAGGATGTGTCAGAAAGCAACAGATGAGAAGGGAAGCATTTGATGCATCTACATGGTCACCTTCACACCAACATGCAGTGCGAGGGGAAAGCCACTGAGGCTAAGTAAGGGACGTACAGCTAGCTTTCTGAAAGACTTTGCAGCCATGTTTGTGGAGACCTCCTAGGCAGCCCATATCAAATAAAAGAGATCTGCTTAAGCTCTGACAGAGAGCTGACTCTCAATGTGCAAGGAACATTCTCCAAATGGATACTTGTCAAAGGTACAATCTTGGCTTCAAAACTGGCAGTTTGTAATTTAAAAATATATGTGGTATATAAGTATGCTTTTTTGTTTGCTGAAAATTTTCATAATAAGATACTGGAAAAAAAATAGCGCTTTAGATATGCCTTTTTAAAAAGCCCTGTGTGATTTTTTTTTTTTTAACAAAGTAGCAAAATTAGATACACTGAAGAAATTTAAGAACTCAGCCACTTTTATGTAAAGAATTTCTATCTCTGTCCTAAAATAATCCTTTCTTTCAACTGCATAGTATTTATTTGTGCTCTAGAGCGCAGGGCAAGGATAAAAGCAGACAATTTATTTCACTGTTTGGTTGTTGCAACTTAACCAGGGAGGGGCCAAGGATGTGACCCATAGAACCTGAAAGGTATGCATTCTCCATACTTACCTGTGTTTTCAGGAAGTAATGCTTTGTCTCTCAAGTTCTCTTCCTTACTGCAAAAATTTAGTGTAGAATAGTGAATTCATCATATAGTGGACATGTCTTCTTTTAGCTATTTTATGTTCATGAGGCAAAGAAACCCTGCTGGGGAAAAACCAGTGAGAAGAGACTGGCAGAATGAGGAGCCCAGGGCAGGCACATTAGAGGAGCAGAGGCCCACAGACTTCCCACTGGGGCTCCAAGAAGATAAGTCAGCATGACTTCTCGGTAAGAACAGAAAACAGGACAGAGCAAAGCCTAACCACTACAAGAAGCCTTGAGGCCTTGCTTATGGGGCCTGATGGAGCCATTCTGAGAGCCAGCTAGGAGCTAATAACAGGAAACCAGGAAAAGTAAGACTGTATGCAGCTCACTTGAAAATAGCTCCAAAGATTTATTTTTTCTACAAAGATTACACTCGACCAATGAAAGCCACTGATTCAACTTGAACTCAGCTGTCTGATGCCATGATGATCACAAAGGTTGTTCGCTGCCCAAACACTTTACTAATTTCTCATATATAAATTTTTTGCCTGTGTAATCCCCTAAAAACCACATCTGCAATGATGAAATAATAGAGGTATGATGTTGATTGGCGACCAAAATGCTATGGCAGTTTGTAATCCTGCACTTCGCTTTCAGTTTAAGAGGTGCAGGATGTGTTCCTTTTTTCCTGACCACAGACCTACTGGCAAGAAGACCCTGCTCTTGGAGTGATCACTCCTGTGGGGCAGGGGCTTGGTGCAGGGCAACCACACAATACAGAAACGTGCCAAAGGAAACACCATGAAGAGAGTGTGAGAGGAGGAGAGGACTTTGATATCCCATAATTGTGGTGCTCAGTTTACCACTGACTAGCTAGCCAATTCCATACGTCAGTCTCCAGTGCAGGGCACCCATCACACTCATTCATCATGAGAGTGCTAGCATTAACCTACACATGGACTACACTGGAGTTGGCCTTCTCTGAAAGGGCAGACTCTTCCCAAAGCATCACAGGGCTGGCGTGCAGCAATGACATACACAATCATCTTCCAAGCCATCTTCAACGCCATAAAAGAAGTGGCCTTTCATGGCTCACAGCAGATGGAAAGCTTTATGAAAAACAGATGGGAACTGTTTCAAAGGCAAACTGAAATGTGCTTTTAAAAACAAAGTAATAAATAAACCTAATTATTCAAAATTCAGAAGACTGACAGACAACACAGAGTAAGAAACAAAGAAGTGCAGATGACTGCAGAGGTCCAGCCTCACTGTGCCCTCTTCACCCCAAGCCTTAGCACCCGGTGCTCTGAGGCCACCCGCTGAGACACACCGACATTCTGTGGCTCCGGAGCCTCAGGACAGCAGAGTGCAAGAGGCTGTCCCTACAGGCTTTGGTCAGGTAAGGAGCACACACAGCAGCAACAGCAAAATCCCATGATTACTTCCCCTAAGTACTGTGAACACCAAAAGTTTACATCCTCGATGTAAAAAACAAACACAGAATCACTGCAAACCTGATTGGGTTTCATTGTATTTGGTTCCAAAGCAAACTTTCTAAATAATACCCCTTGCCTAATGACGGGGTCGGGGGTAAGAGAGGGGCATCGTATCCGACGAAGACTAGTCCTGGACTTCCAAAAGGTTCTGAGATGATTCAGTGCCTACCTTCCACCCTTTCTTCATCGGCTACCAGCACCCTTTAGTAAAGGAGATCTCTCTGGAGACAGGATGATGGGGTCGCTTTTCTTCTCAGTAGATCTTAGGACACTGACCACAGCCTGCAATTTCTTGGAAGTTCTTGCCACATGGCAGAAGCAGAGACTTGGTACAGAGAAAGGAGGAAGGTCTACCCATCAGGAATAATAATATCCATCCAAGGCAGTGAGGGCTCCCAGCCTGAGCTAGAGACTAAGAATACCCAGCAGGCAGGAATATGGCAGTGCTGAGAGGCTGGATGGAGTAGACTCCATCCAAAGTATTGGGCTCTTTCATAAACAATGTGCTTTTCCCTCTTCTGGCACCTCGAAATG
This sequence comes from Sigmodon hispidus, assembly GCA_004025045.1. Classification (NCBI taxonomy): domain Eukaryota; kingdom Metazoa; phylum Chordata; class Mammalia; order Rodentia; family Cricetidae; genus Sigmodon; species Sigmodon hispidus. The sequence goes on along the minus strand of PVIH01001683.1, from coordinate 123,290 downwards.
TAAGAGGGTAGGCGCTGCTAAGTACTTCGGCATTAGAGGCTCTGGAGAAGAGTCAGCAGCAACCTGAATGATGAGCTCTACCAGCATGAATCAATTTTGAAAAGACATCCTTCTATTTCACTTTAGGCTTTTGCGTCACAGGGGCCTTTCTGAGAGGGTTTTTGCTGGAGTCTGAAACAAGAGTGTGAGTCAAGGACCACAGAACAGAAGCACTACACCACCACCTGCAGAAGCCAAGAAAGGGGAGGAGCTACATGGGGTCGAGAGTCAGGCATGCCAGGCAGGCGCGAGGCTTAGGAGCCCCTCACAGAACTTGAGGCTCTTGCTTCTAGACAAGAGGCACCGGCTGGCAGCCTGCTTCAGCCAGCAAACACAGCCTGCCCTGGCCCGGCACACTTCAGCTGGTGTAGTACACGTGGAAGTAGAGAGTCTTGTTCCGCAGCAGAGAATACGAGTTGTCAAATTTGAGCAAGTAGATGCCCTCCCCAGGGTAGTCATGGCTGCCAGCTTGGACATCTCGGTGGCTGTCCCTCCGGTAGACAGGCATGACCTCCCCGTATCGACCCCGTAGAGAACTCCGGGAACCTCTCTCCACATCTCCCACAGGGACGGGCTCTGCGGAAGCAAAAGGGCAGAGTTTAGATAGGCTTTTGTATCTGACTGCACTCTGCCTGAAGGTGGCTTCTCAAACGGGCACTCTATCCCCCCACACAGGCATTGGGCAAAGTCTGTGGATCTTCTTGGTCATCAATATGATAGCTGAATGAATCTGGCACTTGGCGGCCCAGAATCCTAGAGTCTCAGTAAACAGTAATGCTTCCTCTGAGAAACCATGACCCAGCCTAATAACCTTAGACATATATAGTTTCCAATGGGGAAAAGATAAAAGAGCAAAACCTGGGAATACTTAGAATACATGAAAGCATTAGCTAGCAGAAATAGGAAACACAGATAAATATATTGTACAGAGTGGCCCTAAACTTCCACTTGGCACCCTGAAAATTAACAAAATTAAAAAGGTCCCCCTCTCCCTAAATACACATAGATTTCCTGGTAGACTTGAAAAAGCAAGTGGAGAGAATGACTTGTAGTCATACACGAAGCCATGAGATACTACAAACTCTTAGAATTTACTTCTGGATTCTTTCCTCTATGTACCATCATGAGTAGATACAATAAATAACAAGAATGGAGCGGAGAGAAGCTGGAGCAATGGCTCAGTGGGTAAGATCACTGGCTGCTCTTCCAGAAGACCCAGGTTTGATTCCCAGCACCCACATCATGGTGCACAACCATCTGTAATTCCAGTTCCAGGGGATCTGGCTCCCTCTTCTGGCCTCCACAAGCACGGGACACACACATGGTATACAGACATACAAGCAGGCAAAACATGCACATAAAATACAATAAAAACAATTTTTTAAAGCCGGTACTGGTGATACACACCTTTAACTCCAGCATTCAGGAGGCTGAGGCAGGCGATTATCTGAGTTCAAGGCCAACCTGGTCCACAGAATGATTCCCAGGATAGCCAGGGCCACACAGAGAAAAACTGTCTTGAAAAACAAAACAAACCTAAACTTTTTAAAAAGGATGGAATAGAGACCACTACACTTAACATGAAGCAAGGATTTGTATTCTCCAGCAATGGTAGTATGAAAGAGAGAACTTTCAGTTTATTATAACCACTGAGTGTGGCTCAGAGTCAAGGGTAAATTTTCCAAAACAAAGAGAGAGAAAAAAACATCTCAGGATCCAATGTGATGGAATATCCTGCAGCGGCACCCCGTCCCAGAATGGAGAAATAACTAGGTACCTGTTAAAAGGGACAGGAAAAAGGAGAGGCAGAAAGGGAAGGGGACACCTGGGGTGTCTTCCCACCAAATCATCAATACCGGCACATGAACTTACAATGCTGGGTTTCTGGTAGGGAGGAAAGCTAATATAATCCATAAAGCAGCCACTAGCAATTAGGGTGAACAAACTGAAATAAAATTACATTTACCTTCGATCTCCTCCTCCTCCTCCTCTTCTTCATCCTCATCCTCGCTAGAATCACTGACCTGCACCGTTATATCAGTGCTAGTTACCGGGGTCCAGTCAAAATAAACTCCAAAGCCAATGTCATAGTCATCGGTTGCAAACTCCCAGCAGACACGTTTTCCCTCAGGGTGGGTGGGGACCCGGATGGTGACCACTTCTCCCCGCTTCACCACCAGACGGCTGTTCTTCTCTTTGCCCAGCTTGCTTTTGAATTCCTTCACTTTGGCAAAGGTCCAGATGCACGGAGGCGCCATCAGAGGTGGAGAGACTAAGAAGACAGACAGCTTACTACTGAGAAGCAGGGGAAGGTCAGGGTTAATACAGCATTCTTTCTGACAGCATCTGTCAGTCCTTTCACTATTCTGTCTGTCCTTCCATCTGTCTTCCATCCTGCAAGCATCTACTGGAAATGAGAAAAACATCTTCGATGACTGCAAAGGTCTCACCTTTCCTGTGGTCCCCCAGGAGATCTGCAGATTCCAAATCGGCTGAAAGGACATCTACAGCCCCAGTGTGCTCAGACTGGATCATGACCATGTCTCCGGGTCGCTGTGGAGCTGAGTACTTGGCCATCTGCACAACAGAATTCTGGTTATAGGACTTACGGTGGCAGATTCCAACAAGCCTCTTTCCAGGTTGAGGATGCCCCCTCCTCCCAGATACCACAACTAAAAGCTAATGTGGGAATCAACACTCCCTCTTTCTACAAGTTACCCCAAAATTCTACTTTTTAACATCACCAAAGTGTCCCCAAAATATTCTTTTCTTCCCTGTCTCTTGAACTTTTAGGAAAGTTTTTTTCCCCCTGCAGAACTTCTGCAAAAATCTCCCCCACCAACATCCTCCCAGCTTGCTAAGGGCCTGCACCAAAGGGTTTCTGGGTCACGCCTTGGTCTCATCACAGCCTTCCCTGTACCTTCTAGTGGCTCCTCTCAGAACACCCCCATCTGGAGGTTAACTATGCTCCCACTCTGCCACGTTCCCAACTACGTCTATATCTAAGGCTACTTCACTCTTACATCACTGTCAGCCATCAGACCGCAGAGAATATGGGCTTCCTAATTTTCTTCTCCTCCTTAGATGGGCCTTCCATTCCTCTGACTCTCTTTCGCAGCTCTCCCTATTCACACCTAAGGCTAGAAGTTGCTCCCCTCCATATTTTAGTAGCAATGTTCTTTAAGAACATTTATTGTGTGTGCATGTGTGTCTGTATGTGTGTGTATGTGTATGTCTGTATGTGTGTGTATGTGTGTGTCTGTATGTGTGTGTGTGTGTGTGTTGTCATGTATAAATGGTACCTGCAGGACGGAAGAGCACACGGACACCTTGGAGCTAGTTACAGGCGGCCGTGCGCCACCTAACATTCATGCTGGGAACCAATCTCGGGTCCTCTGGAAAAGCAGCTCTTAACTACTGAACCAGGGAACCATGTCTCTGGCCCCGCAATGATCTGTTAGTAACTACAATTTCATTTTAAACCAGCCATAGGACTTCTAATTGAACAGCACATCTGCTGCCAGATATCTGACTTGAATAAATGAATACAAGTGGCATTTGATACAAAAAGCCCTCCCTAACCACACTGAAGTCCACAGTCACTCTAGAGTGGTCCCTCTAAGTGAATGCATTGTGTTCCTTGTCTCATGTTATTATGTCTTCATTTCCTGCTCCTTCTCCAGCTGGTAGGCAACTCAACAAGGAGAGAACGAGTCAGTGTGTCGGCAAGCAGGTTAACAGGCTGGCATTGTACTTGGGCGAGTAAATCAGGTTCGTAATCTTCCCAGGCTGTTGTCAGCCTCATCCACACAGCTGAGTGAACCAAAGCAGACCCTGGCTACCTGGCTAGAGAGTTTACAGGACACTCTTTATTTTGCACCATGGATTTAAGTCGCAACTTATTTAGCAGCGTAGTCTTAGTAAGGCTTTTAGCCTTAGTTTACACAGCTGCTAAGCGGGGATTCAGTGGTATTTATCTCAAGAGTGTGAGCCACAGTAAATGAAGTTTGTAGACAAAATTTCCTATCAGCTCCCAAGCATCATGTGAAAGGTATGTTTAATGTCTTTATTGACATAAATTCTAATTGTTACATCACTAACAATGAAAATGATAACACAAACCATCCCTACCCACCCTGCCTCTGTGTCAAAGGAATCCCTGGTGACTAACACCACTCCTATAAATATGGAGTAGACCTTCATACAAATGGGCCAGCTAAGGCAGTCTATGACTTTGGGCTGCTTGCATCAAGGTTTAGAGAACATGAGACATCTGTTCTGACACTTCATTTTTTGCATGCTAGCACAATGATAGGCTGTGCGGGATAGATAATTAATCCTCCAAATAATTAGAATTGAGATACTTCACAGGGGTGTCCGACCAATATCCCCTGAAATGCATGAAGCACAATGTTATTTAAAACACTGAGGTTTCAAACAAAAAATTCTGTAACTCAATAATGCAGTTCTCAAGCGTAAACTTTACAGATGATGACATATCACAATGTCAAAAGGTTGGACATGCCTGCTGGGCGAGACAGAGAATTCCGAGAGCCACCCTCTCGGCAGTGCTATTTCCAACCAATCCTCCATGTGTCTAAGTTGGGTAACAGAAGCCCCCCTTCTCCCAAGAGAGAGCCTGAACACTCCCCTACCTCACTGTGCATCTGAGCCTGGCCTGCTGCAACCAGCTCCCCCGTAGCCCGAACCGCTGAAGCAGCAGCCGCTGTCTGTAGATCTTCCGTGGTACCCTTACCCGCTGGCGATACCATCTGTGGCCTCTCAGAAGAAGAAAACATGTTAGTTCAAGGAGGCTTTAAGAGTATAATCTTTTTTTAAAAAATCTTTATTTATTTATTTATTTATTTATTTATTTATTTATTTGCCTGGAACTGGAACTACAGATAGTTGTTAGCTGCCATGTGGGTGCTGGGAATCGAACCCGGGTCCTCTGGAAGAGCAGACGGTGCTCTTAACCGCTGAGCCATCTCTCCAGCCCCGAAGAGTATAATCTTATTCAAGGACCTCTGAAATAAAACAACATTCGAAAGACACCCAGCCTTCCCAATTTGAGGACCATGTCACTCAGCTGACCACTGTCCACAGCTGAATGGCTCACAGTAAGGGCACAAGAACAGATAAAGCCAGTCCCCGGGCTCTAGAGCCACAGTAAACACAGCTCAGTCATCAGATGGACTCGGGGTCTGATCTTCTTTGTTGCTATGTTTTATTTATTTACTTTAGTTGACAAATTTAAAATGTGCATGTCTGTGGCATAAAGTATGATGCTGTGATTTATACAGATACTGTGAAATGATCAAATGAGGCTAATTAACAGATTCATCACTTCACATACTTAGTTGCTGTATTATAAATACAGTCTTAATTTACTGCTTATAGTTTTGGGTGTAAATGTATTATTATGAAGTCTAGTCCCCATGGTAACAGAGACCTCTTGACCTGATTGTGCCAGCATCTCCCATTCCACTGTGTGCCAACTCCTGGTAATCATCATTCAGAGATAGAGATAGAGAGAGAGAGAGAGAGAGAGAGAGAGAGAGAGAGAGAGAGAGAGAGAGAACACAGGGGCACCAGATCCCTGAGAGCAGAAATTTCAGCACTTGTAGGGTGCTCGCTTGTTATACCAGTACTGGGAACCAAACTCCAGTCTCCATGACTGTGCTCCGGTCTCTTAGCCACAGAGTCATCTCTGCAGCCAAGATGCTCTCTTCTTCTGTGAGATTTATGCCTCTCTCACTATTTGTTCCAAACAGAATTTCAACAAGCAGTTTGGACCCCCTGTTAGTTCTACACAAGTCATACAGAGATAAGGTTTCCTAAGCCAGAGACTGGCCACTGAACAGGAAATGTTGGCTGATCAATCACAAGGATGTACAGGTAATTAACAACTGCTGGGAGGGGTGAGACTTCTTCTCCAGGGATGCGCCCATCCATAAGCTGCTCATGGTCCAGGTTTCAATCACCGAGCTACACTTAGGTAGAAGTGATTGTCTCCTTGGTGCCCTCCCTGGGGTGAGGAGCTGGCTTTGCTCATGTCTCCCTAGGAAAAGTTCATGAAATGAGATGAGTTATGCTGCCTTCCATTTCCCCTGACTTCAGAGAGATGAGAAAGTGAGTAAAGATCCAGTGCAGTAGCACAATCCCCCAGACCTTCTGAAAATCTATTGCCAGTGCAAGGTGATGTGTATTTTATTTCTAAAACAGGAGTAATAAAAGCATGGCCTGGGGACCCTGTAGTACTTAGGACCCTTCAGGGGAGTCTGACACATTAAAATCTTTTCAGATTATTACTAAAATATCATTTTCTTTTCTGCAGTTTCTGAAGTAGGCAGTGGAATTTCCCAGAGACTCCAGTTCGTGTGGCAGACAATACAGCAGAGTGAATCAAGGAGCAGTGTTGGGAATTCAATTGTCTTTTATTAAACCAGACATGGAAGGGACTTATACTACCGTCTCACTGTGCTATCTTTGCTTTAGAAGTCGACTGTTTTTCATTAAAGACATTATTAATAGTAATATGTAGTGAGGTAATTGTTTTCAAATGAGGAAGATAACTACATGGTAATTTTCAGCCTTAATTTCTAATATAATTTTTAAAATTTTAGACATCTTTTAAGACAATGTTTTACTTTGTAGCCTACACTGACGTCAACCTCATAGAGGTCACACTGCCTCAGCCTCCCTTCCGAATGCTAGGCTGGCAGTGGGAGCCACCAAGCTCAGCTCTAGTACACCGAATAAAAAATTCTTTCAGGTCTTCACTAATTATTCAAGGTGTAAATATCTGAAAGCCCCTGCCTTTTAGGTTATTGGTACCACTGTTTTCCTTGGCAGCATAAATAAGAAAATTCATTTTTAATTTATAGATTATCTCTTTTTCAAATAAACATACCATCTTTTAGAATACCCAAGTCATGCCAGGCCAGCTCAGAGCAACTGAGAAAGGTGATGAGTCAGGATCAGGTTTGCTGACATCATCTAGTGTACATGGTTAGAAGCCCAGAAACTTCAGGCTCTTCTTGTTTCTTCTTGCCCCTTCACTAGAAGGCAGGCTGGATGCTGGGAGCTGGGTCTCACTCCGTCTGTATGACTGGCACCTCAAACCATCCCTGAGTACGGAACTCTCAGGACTGTGAACTCTGACCTTACCTCCTGGACTTCTTCCACTTTGCCCAGGTTGCTTACCTACAAGGACTGCCTGGATCTTTACCACACCCCAGCCCCTCAGACACACTCCTGCTTGAGAGCTCCGCACTCTCTGTGGCCTCTGTCAGTGTGAAATACAATTTTCACAGGTGAAGGCCCTGATGAAACATGTTATACACTTGTCTTCTGCCTGCTGTCCTCACCAGGTGTAAGAGTCATTACGACAGCACTCTGGACAGTTACGTTCACCTTCAGGATTTTTGGTACCTAGAAGAATCCCAGGTGTATAACAGGTGCTCAACAAATGTCTACTGAATTAATACATAGTAGACATCTCCAGATTCTTTGTTGAAGTATTAAAAGACATATTAGTTCCTGTTTGGAAACAACAGACATTTGGGTCACATTATCATTTGTAATATTGGGAAAACTGAGACATCAGAGTTCATCAGAATTACTAACCCAAGGTTATATGTGTCATCTAAACCCAACAGGCCTCTTCTTTGCCTTTGTGTATGCTACTTGGAACAAACACAGTCTTGCTTATAAAATATTTTTAAACTATTATTTTATGTATACATTTGTTTGTTTATTTGTATGTGTGGTTCATGTAAGTGCATATGCATGCGTTGCATGAATGCACATAACTGTATGTATGCAGAGGCCAGACAGTATCTGATGCCCTCCTTGATCACTCTCTGCCTATTCCTTCGAAGCTGGGACTCACATTTCAGCTCAGCTGAAAGCCAGGAGGCCCCAGCACAACCTCCTGTTGTTCCCCTTGGAGCTAGGCTTACAGGCATTTGCAGAAATGCCCTGACTGTTAAGTGGTGCAGGGATCTGAACTCTGGTCCTCTTGATTACAGAGCAAACAAGTGCTCTTAACCACTAAGCTGTCTTTCTAGTACCAATTTAAAAATACTTTGGAGAAGGCTTGCAATAGCCAAGTAAATTTAATATTCACATTAGCATTTTATGCTCTGGAGAATTAGCAAAAGGTATTTTTGGAAAGAGAAGTTGCCAATCAGTTGATGCCAGTGATAGGCCACGTCAAAAACAAAAGCAAACTTGTAAGTCAATTACATCTCCCGGCTTGTGCTGCCCTGCGCAGGGAGGCCAGCCTGAAGGACAGGAGAACCTGGCCAGCCAGCTAGCCTCACCAGAAAAGCTAGAAAGCCGTGTTGTCTCAGTTCCCGGCAGACACAAACGGGTGCTAGGCTTCTTGGGTCATGTGCGCTGGAGCGTCTTCACTCTCTACACTTGAGAACAAAACTTTAAAATTAAATCATTTCGTCTAAGAGTGTTCTGTTTCTTACTCAAACAACTTAACTTTTAGGAGGATAAAACAGTTCTGTGTGGTGTTGGAGAGATGGCTTAGTGGTTAAGAGCACTGACTGCTCTTCCAGAGGAGCTGGGTTTGATTCCCAGTACCCACATGGCAGCTCACTACTGTCTGTAGTTCCAGATCCCAGTTCCAGGCAAACACCAAGGCAAAATAAATATAAATAAAGTTTTAAAAAATTTAAAAAAAAAAAAAAAAACATTTCTGTGCTATAGACCCAGCCTTTAAGGATCCTTTACACCAACATGTGGACAAAGACGATGACAGGAAGATGAGAAGGCCCTCTCCTTAGGGAATGTCATGAATTATGGAGTATCGTGAGACGGCTCAGAGGCTAAGAGCACTGGCTGCTCTTACAGAGGACCCAGGTTTGATTCCCAGAACTCACATGCTGCTCATACCTGTCTATAACTCCAGTCCCAGGGGCTCCGATACCCTCTTCCTGCCTCTGTGAACATCAGGCATGTTTGTGGTACACAGATATACATACAGGTAAAACACTTATATACATAAAAGAAAAAGGGGAAAAAACCTTAAGGAAAATTTACATAAATTTATATAAATAAGATAGCTTTTCTAAGCACAGAACTTAAACCCTCTACTATCAGTTATGGCAATAAGCTACAGCTATGGGAACCTGTACAAAAATACAAACTATTTGACTTTGTTCACTTTAACAGCAGGGAAGGGTACCTGTTTTATTGAGGTGATAAGGACTGAAGAAACAATACATTTTAAACCACAGTATTTAGCAAACAGAACTATTTTCATAAAACATCATTTTGCCTATTACTGAGAAATATGCAAATAAAACATGGTTATTATATCACCAACTACATTATAAATTATTTCACATGCAAAAGAAGAAATGAATACATCAAGAATCATAAGACTTTCTAAAAATTTTTTATTTTACATACACTGGTGTTTTGCCTGCATGTGGGTGTCAGATCTTGGAGTTACAGACAGTTGTTAGCTGCCACGTGGGTGCTGGGAATTGAACCCAGGTCCTCTGGGAGAGAAGTCAGCGCTGGACCACTGAGCCATCTCTCCAGCCCCGAAGTATGAGATTTTAAAAATAACTTAACACCCCTTTTTGTTCCCAGCCACAGTTTGCATGGGGCAGGGAGACCACAGGTTCTACTAGACAGTACCATGTAAGAACCGGGTATCTAGAGTGTGATACTTAAGGCAGACTTCTGTGTTCCACCAGAACATGGCTTCCTCTCATACTAAAACTCGGTATAACCTTGCCTTCCTGCTATATCTGTATCAGTGAAAGTGGGCAGATAAAATAAATAAAGAGAGAAGAAAATTAAGAATGACAGCCAAAGGCCTGGAGAGATGGTTCAGCAGTTAAGAGCATTTGTTGCCCAGAAAGCTCAGCGCCCTTGTCGCCTCCAAGACCAATCTCTGCCTTCCTCAAGAATGCCTGGGCGAAGGAGCCAGTGCTGGTGGTGTCCGTTTCTATCTGGGGGCTCGATATAATTATGCCCATGATCAGCCCCTACACCAAGTATGCCTCCATGATCAACGAGGCCACACCCTACAACTACCCAGTGCCTGTTCGAGATAATGGGAATATGCCCGATGTGCCCAGCCACCCTCAGGACCCTCAGGGCCCAAGCCTGGAATGGCTGAAGAACCTGTGAATGTTCCTATTGATAGAAGATGCCCCCTTCCCTATTGCCTCCCAATAAAAATGTGAAAAAAAAAAAAAAAAGCATTTGTTGTTCTTTTTTAGGAACTCAGTTTGGTTGCCAGCACCCAGGTCAAGCAGCTCCAGGGGATGTGAGTCCCGCTTCTGGACCCCACAGGCACTAAATGTGCACATGGGACACATACATACATGAAGGCACTCACACATACACATAAAATAGATAACGTAGAAAATAATGACAACCTAAAGGTTATCATAATGATTTAACCTGAAAAAAAAAAATCACATGAAAACTGCACTTTGCCTTTCCCCCTCAATGTTCCTGCCTGCTTGCTCACCAGTTCCTTTATCCTCAGATAAAGGGCAAAACTTCCAGAAGCATTTACCCAAAGCAGCTGCTTGTCCCTACCTGTAGGCTGAGGCCTGGGGTTCCGGATCAGAGGCAGAAGCCAGTGGAGAGGTGACCTTGGTGTTTTCCAGATCTTCTTTCTCTAGAAAATCATGGAAAGAATGTATTTGAAAGGAAATGCTAACACATACCTGGAATCCAGTTCTTGGGAGGCTGAGGCGGGAAGATGAGGAGTTCAAGGCCAGCTTTAGCTACATGAAGAGTTTGAGGCCAGCCTGGGCTACCTGAGACCATGTCTAAATAAAAAAAAGTCATTGTGTAAATCATGCCTGTATCTTGTCCTATATGAAAATCAATTCAGGAGGCTGAATAGATGGCTCAAAGGTTAAAAGCACTCGCTGCCCTTCCAGAGCACCTGGATTTGGTTCCCAGCACCCAAATGGCAGGTCACAAATGTCTGTAACTCCAGTCCCAGGGTATCTAATGCCTCCGAGGACACATGTGGTGCACTTATGTACATACGGGCATCAATAAACACAAAACCTTTTAAAGAAATAAATTAGAAATAGTCAAAGATCTTAGTATAAGACCGAAAAATTGGAAATTGCTGAAGGAAGTACAAGGAAACCAGTTCAAGATACAATCATGGCAACAGTCTTCTTGAAAGGACCCCAACAGCCCAGGAAGTAATAGCAAGAATTAACAAATGGAGCTGCAAGGAATCAACAGAGCAAAAGAAACAATTCTCAGAGTAAAGAGACAGTCTAGCAAGAGGAAATCAATGTCAAGATATATAAATTAAACACATACACACACAATCTAAATAGTACATGGGCAAATGAACATAGTCCTCAAAACAAGAGGTACACTTGGCCAATAAGTAGGAAAAAAATGCTCAACAGCCCTAGCTATCAGAAAAATGTAAATAAAACTATGGTGAGCCTTGATTTCTTCCAGGCTGGAATTACTACCATTGAGAGGGGTGGAGGCTTATGTATTGCTGGTGGGAATATAAAGCAGTGAGGCCACTATGGAGCTCACTCTGAGTCTTCAAACAAGTAAACAGAAGGGCTGGAGTGGTTAAGAGCACTTGCTGCAAACTCAGTAGGACTGGAATGTGGACCTCTGCTCCCATGTAACAAGCCAGGCATCCTGCGCGTACAGCTGTAACCCGGAGACGGAGACAGGCACATTGCTGGGGTTTGCTGGCTTCCAGCCTAGCCAAGAAAATGAGAGCCTCAGATTCAGGGAGAGATCCTAACTCAAAAGAATAGGTAAAGTATAATAGAGAACGCCTACTGCCCTCTTCTGGCTTCCCTTCACACATGTGAGCATATACAGACACATACAGACACACACACACACACACACACACACACACACACACACACACACACACTAACTAACTAACTAACTAAAACAGAACTACCAAACGATCTTGATAAAACCCACTGAGTGAGTAACCAACAAGAATCTATGTCAGCACATTCTAGGGATACCTGCACACACATTTATTGCAAAACTAGTCAAGTTATTAGATACCCATCAGGTTGTAACAGTTTAATGGTGGAAGGCAACCTTGCGGATCTGGACCAAGGGGCACCACAAAGTCACATCATGAAACAGAGTTCACATGGGAGGTTTACTGGGGGTAGGCCCAGAGGCCACCTCTGAATCAGAGCAGAAGGAGCAGGGTGCAAGAAAGGCTTGCCTTTCTTTTATAAGGGGATATAGCGCATGAAAATAAGGAGAATGCGCCACTTGGTGGCTGTAGTAGCTAGTGTCACATCTTGGCTGCTGCTGTTGATGTGTCCTGCTAGGTCCCTGAGAGCAGGCCAATGTAAATGCCTGAATGCTAACACAGATAAATAAAGAAAACATGATACATATACATAGTTTATTTTTCTTTTTTTAATGGGTATGTATTATGGTGTTCATACATGGATGTATTTGTATTCACTTGTGTGAGCACACCTTGAGGACTTTAAAAACCTTTGGACAAAGAAGCATCCGAAGAAGGGAGAATTACCCAGAAAAGAAAATACCAAGAATAATCTGGTCTAATGTGATCTCTGAAGTCTCCAAAAGGAGGATGGAGCCCCACAAGGACAATTCCACCTGGACTACAGTAATGCCACTAAGCTGACAAACACCATCTAAAGATCAGCTTTGGACTACAAACTGCTCAGGACAATTTCAAGGAGGCTAGCTGAGATGAACCAGCTTCACAGTCTGCTCTAGCCAGGCCCTGAGACAAGCCCTGAACTGCCCAATTACACAGAGACTAGACAACAAATAATACAGTTACCTTTCCCAGGACTTGACAATTAACCAGGATTTTTTATTTCTCCCCTAAACATGCTGTCACCCCCCAGAAAGCAGGAAGTAATTTTAAGAACATGACCTCCATATTCCCAAGAGGTGGGGTGTGCAGGTTTTGGTCATTTATTGGGTTATAGGTATTTGTCATCAATTACAGTGGGCTGTTATTGGTAATGATCAGGAGAAATCTGAAAAAGGAGATTAAATTTAGGGATCTCATCCTTTTTTAATATTTATTTATTATGTGTACAGTATACAGAAGAGGGCACCAGATCTCACTACAGATGGTTGTGAGCCACCATGTGGCTGCTGGGAATTGAACTCAGGACCTCTGGGAGAACAGTCAGTGCTCTCAACCTCTGAGCCATCTCTCCAGCCCCAGGGGATCTCATTCTAAAAATAAAAAGGAGGAATATAAAAATAGAATGAAAAAGTAGATTATTGAATCCACTTTTAAGAAGTAACTAGAGTTTTAAATATTTTACACTGATATGGATTTCTGTATATTGATACAAATTTAAGGTTATTGTGGTTAGAACATACTGTACATGTGCTTCTACTCTAGTTTAAGGTATTGCACCTATAAAGCTCATCTAAAAATGTGATGTAAATTTCTAGTCCTTGAAAGTTATTATGACAAACTACTTAGGATAATAAAGAAATAATATCGGTTAGTAGTTAGTCACCTATTACAATCAAACTTGTAGTCATGTTAGGTATATTTTCAAGGTCAAACATACATTTTAGATAGGTAATTGGTCTTCAAACACTTCAGAAATCTACAGAATATGGCATTTAGAATATTTTAATAACATAAGGGTTTTTTATTTTTGTTTTTGTTTTTAATGACAGTGAGACATGTCTGCTTCTGACAGCACCAATCTACTACAGAGAAGATATCTCGATGAGAATCGAAGAAACTACACATAAAGTTTACTTCCTTTGTGGCAATAGTTAGCCACTGGGCAAGAAACTGCACTTGCCTCAACTGCTGACAGTATGCTGTCCAAATTGGATAAGCAGGACAGAAGAAAAAAAAAAAAGTAACTGCAGAACTTTACCAAAACAAGGTAGGACAGCCCTTCAAAAATCCTGCTTCACAAATAAGTCTGTCAGATATTCTAGGCCTGTGGGTTAAATATGGATACCCCAACATTGCAGAGAAACCCTGAGTGACTGTCCAGGAAGCCAGCTGATTCTGTCACTTTTTATTTCTGGAAGTTGTTTGTTCTACACTGTTTATTCAGGTAATATTATATCCTCCCAGGTCTCTTGATGGAGTTGAAGACTAGATAGTTATAGTTTTCCTTTTTAACAAATTCACAAAAGAAACTCACAAAGGAAGTGTGACGTGTATAAAGTTGAGAGACATGGAAAGGTAGTTTGGGGTTTGCAAGCTAGAACAGAAAGTGAACTAGGTACAACACTTAGGTACAACTCTGTCTTGGACTCACCAAGATATAACAGATAATGGAATATTTTCTTTAAATTTGTCAAATAAATGCTAATGGACTAGACATTGTTAATGTAATTACTGTCTTATATGTCTATATATAGTTATTTACTTATTGCATATAGGTTTTCTATGTTAGTTAAAACCTTCACTTTTTGTTTAGACAAAAAGGGAGAAATATGTGATATTTTATTTGTGTTCTGACAAAGTTTGCCTGGAGATCAGAGGGCAGAGCTAGCCACGAGTTAACCATAGAGACCAGGCAGTGGTGTCTCACATCTTTGATCTCAGCACTTGGGAGGTGGAGACAGGATACTGGCCCCCATTTGGTCTGAGGATTAGTCGAGGTAAGAATTCTTTAGTGGCTGCTGCTCTGCATCTCTATCTTTCAGCTTTCACCCTATTATCTGACTCTGGGTTTTTATTTAATAAGACTAATTAGGACCTAGCTTCAAGCATCTTTTTTTTTTTTGGTGGGGTGCGGGGGGCGTAACACAGTGTTTCTTGGTAGCTTTGGAGCCTGTGCTGAAACTCATGCTATCCAGACTGGCCTTGAACTCATAAAGACCCACCTGCCTCTGCCTCCACAAGTGCTGGGATTAAAGGTGTGTGCACTACCACACCTGCCATGTCTGGACTTCTTAAATTAACATCAGGTGTCTTCCTCAATTGTTCCCCACTGTTTACTGAGGACTCTTAAGTGTCTTTCTGGCTTGCTCCTTGAAGTTTCCTTGTACACAGGTGAGTACATTTACACATTCCCTATTCTAAGACCCTCTGTGTAAGATCAAAGAAACTGAAGCCCCAAGTAATGTGAGATATCTTTCTATATGCTGTGAATATGTGTTGCTTCCATTGGTTAATAAAGAAGCTGTTCTAGTTTACGGTAAGGCAGGCAGGAAATCCAAGAAGATTAGAGATAGAGGAGAAAGGTGGAGTCAGAGAGATGCTACCAGCTGCCAGAGGAGCAAGATGTAATGGAAGAGGTAATGCCACGGAGCCTAATGGCAAGATATACATTAATAAAAATGGGTTAAGTTATGCGAGCTAGTTGGTATGAGCCTGAGCTATAGGCCAAGCAGTTTACAATTAATATTAGCCTCTGAGTAATTATTTTATATGCTGTTGCAGGACCACAGGTGGGAGACATTTGTCCAAACTGGGACAGAAAAACTTCCAGCTACTCCCAAGTCTACTTACTTCCTAAAATAAAATACACTGAGTCTGTAGCAACATAAAAGTTTATGACCTAACCTTGATCCAGTCTCTACTTCTCCATGGTAGGATCTATTGATATGTCCATTCATCCGTATCCTGTCCATCTGCTCCTGCCCCACCCCAATGAGACACGGTTTCTCTGTGTAACAGCCCTGGCTGTCCTTGAACTTACTCTGTACACCAGGCTGGCCTCAAACTCCCAGAGATCCTCCTGCCTCTGCTTCTCAAGTGCTGGAACTAAAGACATACTCCACCACACTCTGCAGACCTAAAAACTCTATTGTTTTTTAATGTTGACTTACAATCTCATCTGTAGAAAGACTGTAATGCTTATGTCACCCCACCTTCCTCCCAATAGAGGAACTGATATAAGATCGCACCTGGGGGCTGGAAAGATGGCTCAGTGGTTAAGAACACTGACTGTTCTTCCTGAGGAACTGAGTTCGACTCCCAGCATCCATATGGCAGCTAACAACTGTCTGTAATTCCAAGATCTGACATCCTTACACAGTTATACATGCAGGCAAAACACCAATTCACATAAAAAGAAAAATAAATATTGGAGCTGGAGAGATAGCTCAGAGATTAAGAGCACTGACTGTTCTTCCAGGGGTCCTGAGTTCAATTCCCAGCAACCACATGGTGGCTTACAACCATGTATAATGATATCTGGTACCCTCTTCTGTATACATAATAAATAAATCTTTAAAATATATATATATAGAGATAGATAGATAGATAGATAGATAGATATAAAGACCGCACCTGACGCCTCCACCCACAGCTCTGTGCAGAGGCCATTCCACTGAGGTAGCTTAGGAAGTCCTCCCAGTGCTGACTTGGAAGGTTGCTTCCTAAGGAATCCTGTTCCAGTCACCCCGAATCCGTTCTGATATCTGCATTGCCCCTCAGCCCTTCCCCCCAGGCTGCCATCTCTACCTCAGGTAGCCTCTAAACATATGGGTCTGGTTTCCCACTGTTTCACTCAAAGGAAGGAGCTAAAACACTCTCCCACACATTGTGGCTCCTACTCTTTGTAGAGTACATGAATGGCACAACATTTCTGAGAATAACACTATCCAGACATTGGATTTTTTTTTTTTAAACTGCAAATTTACTCTGCCGATCTAAATACATCAGTCAGGTTTCCTTTAGCTTCTAAATATGAACTGTTTCTAAGCCTATTCCCTCTGATGCTCTATTTCTAAGACGGATTTTTGGAAATTAATATAATTTTGAACTTCAATCCAGACTTTACACATCCATATTATTATTCCAAATTAACTTTTTAAAATTGCACTCATAAATCTGTCTATTGTAGAATAAATAAAGATAAAATTTCATTCTCCTTTATACATACAACTTTCTTTCTTTAAAACTTACTATACTTTTAAAAAGTCAAAACACACACATAAGCAAAATAACCACAAAGCAACACAAATTAAGTTTGTTAATAAATCTGCTAAGCCAAGACAACTACTGTTAAGCATTTGATGCACATCATTTCAGAAATGTATTCACACAAATAAGCAGGTTTGTGTGTATTTTACACACCCACACACACATGTCTATATGTGCACATCTATGTATCTATTTTTAAAAGGCACACATGAGATGCTAATGAACAATTTTTTCGGTTAATTTAAAAAAGGAATATAGCTGGATGGTGTTGGTACATGCCTTTAATTCCAATACTTGGAGGGCAGAGGCAGAGGCAGGCAGATCTCTATGAGTTTGAGGCCAGCCTAGTCTACAAAGCAAGTTCTAGGATGGCCAGAGCTGTTACAAAGAGAAATTCTGTCTCTAAAAAGAAAAAAAGTAAAGGGGAGGGGATTATACCATTGTTTTAAATGGATGTATCGTTTATCTAAAGGCTTTGGCAAATGTCCATGATCAGTGTCTCAAAGTGTCTAATTCCATTAGAAACTAGAAAATGCTTTTTCCAATTCTAGCACTTTGTATGTGTATTATTGGGAATTAATTCTAACAGAAAACATACACACACATACACATACCATACATTATGTAAGGCTAGCTCTTAGGAGCCTCTAAAAAGAAGACAGAGCTAAGCATGTTGACACATCAGTAGGCTGAGGATCTTGAACTAAAAGCCAGCCTGGGCTACATACTGAGACCTTGTGTCAGAAATAATGGTAAAATAACCAAAGAGAGAGATAAAGAACAGAAATCAAAGGCAAAACAAGGGTTACCTCTATGCTAATTGGCAAAATAATTAGAAACATTATTATAAGTATCATTAAGGCGCATACTTTAACTTATCTCTGTTTCACGGTTTCCTAGCCTTGCCCTACAATAACTCCTTAGAGCTGGCTCCTGTATTCCCCTCCGATGGGACCCAGAGGCTGGGCTTACAACTTAAGTAAGTTACAATGCCCTGCTCAGACCTAGAGCCAGCCAGTGTCATGGGATACACAGGAATGGGATGACTGCATTAGCACAGGAGAACGAGTTAGTTCCTCTTCCCCAACTCTGTTATCACCTGGTCTTTTGTCCTTCTGCCTGTGGCCAATGACGAAGGTCCTTGCTCCATGTGACCTTGGATTTCCCAGCAGCTAGAACTACAAAAAAATAAAGCTTTGTGCACTGGAAAGTATATCTAATCTCACATTGAGGAAGGAGAATGTTTGCCTAGTATGAACGAGGCCCTGGATTCAATCCCTAGCATTGCAAAGGGGGAGGAACTGAGGATACAGCTCAACAGTAGAGTCCTTGCCTCATATGCCTGAACTAGATTAAATTTTGAGTGCTGATAAAAACAGGAGTATAAATTAATCAGTCTTGTTACAATGGCACAAAATGGACCATGGTATATAAGAAAACATACACAGCATGCTGTTTACAGAAGCTGCACCCTGGATGTATGGACTACATAGGCTGAAGGTAAATGAGTTAGCAATGATAACCAGGAGAACACAGATGGCTAAAATGGATTCAAGCTGGACACGGTGGTGCATTCCTGTAATGCCAACATGTGGGAGGCTGAGTACTGTTGTAAATTCAACACCAGTCTGGGTCACAACAGCAAGACCTTGTCTCAAAAAACCACAAGATCCTATAAAACTAAAAATCAATCAAACATACACACATATATGTATATATGTATCAAGCCAAAAGGTATCACAAAGACAACCAAGGCTACTAATGACAAGGGGCCGATCATTCATGAGAACATACTAACCCAAGAGGCTGAAGTGGAAAAATCAGGGGTTTGTGGGGTCTTCATAGGGTGACCCTGTCTCAAAAAGCCACAAAGACAAAACAAATAACAATAGTTCAAGAGCCTAATATTACAGGTTCATGAATTCCTAAAGAGTGATCAAATTGGGGCTGGAGAGATGGCTCAGCGGTTAAGAGCGCTGACTGTTCTTCGGGAGGAACTAAGTTTGGGTCCCAGCATCCACATGGCAGCTAACAACTGTCTGTAATTCCAAAACCTGACACCCTTACACAGTTACACATGCAGGCAAACACCAATTCACATAAATAAAAATGAATATTTAAAAAAAAAAAAGAGTGATCAAATTGTATGTTTGGGTGCAGTTTTGTGGCAGCTTATCAGTGGGGGTGGACATCAGATCAGATAGAACGCTTCTGAGAAAGTCCAGAGGACAAAGGATCTAGCTTGCTGTGGATTAATCCCTTCCATACACTATGAACATGTATTATTCCCATTGGTACTTAAGAACTGATTGCTATAGCTGGGCAGGAAGTATAGGTGGGACAGACAGACAGATGCTGGGAAGAAAGACTGAGGAGTCGCCAGATGCACAGAGGAAGCAGGACATGTACAAAATGAGGTAGCAAGCCATGAGCCATGTGACAGCAAGTAAAGGAATGAAAATGGATTAATTTAGAATGTACAAGTTAGCTAGTAAAAAGCCTGAGCTACTGGCCAGGCATTTTTAATTAATATTAAGTCTCTCTGTAGGTTATTTGGGAAGTGGCAGGTGGGACAGAAGCTCCACCAACCCTAACTAGTAAAGAGAGTTGAGAGAGAACACAATTATGCAATAACTAGTTGGCCAAATTTGGTTTTGCTACACTAATGCTGGCTACTAACACCTCTTATTTTCTTTCCTAAGGGCTAAAAAACATACCTGTGGCATATCCTAGACCCTTGCTGAGAATTTATAACTAGTTTAATAGTATAGATCTGAAGTCAGCCATCTTCCCTTGTAGAATAACTGTTAGGTATGTCTACTTCTGACCCTTAACAGTCCTCAGTGGTGATATAAATTCTATCTGTAGGTCCCTCTGGACAGCAGATGCAGTAGTCATTTGTCAAACTTTTGGCTTTTAAATACCCAGCCACCTCCTTGCTGTTTCATACACAGTAAAGAACGAAATAAAAAACTTCCAATTCCTAGTCCCAGAAAGAATCTGATGCTCCTGCCTAAACAGGACTGGCCTGTGAACAGAACTGTAGCAGCAGCTAGAGCACCCACGCTGTTCCTGTTTGGCCTCTGGAGTATCACTCCCGATTCACAATGATTTGGTGAGTCCTCTCTATTCATTGAATAAATCTTCTTTCTTCTTAAGGCAATTAGAAATAGCTTCTGTTGCTGCAAGCAACAGGAAACCTAACAAAAACCCCTACATAGGATTTGTCTGCAATCAGAATTTAAACTTAAAAGCATCCAGTGCATTGTGTCCTCATTCTGATCATCCTTATTGATTTGGAAAAGACCTGATAACTTGTTGCTGCTTTCTAAGCCATTTTCAGACATCAAACTACTCCTGGCCTCGTTTATGACCTCTGTTTATAAGGCTGCCTAATTACACGAGAGCCATTTGTGGTGCCTCAAAAACAAGCTCCATAGTAACATCAATAACCACTGATCACAAATCACCACTAACATACGTAACAATAAATGTTTGAAATAGTGTGAAGGTTGACAGAATATAACCACAAGAAGAAGTGAGAACATGCTATTAGAAAAACATACTTGCTGAACAGATTTGTGGTACAAAGCAGTATAGGATGATCAAGATTTTAATTTATAAGATGCCATTGTCTGTGAAGTGTAATAGAATGGAGCATAATAAAATAAAGGGGCTGGAGAGATGGCTCAGCGGTTAAGAGCACCATCTGCTCTTCCAGAGGACCCAGGTTCGATTCCCAGCACCCACATGGCAGCTAACAACTGTCTGTAGTTCCAGTTCCAGGCAAAACACCAAGGCAAATAAATAAATAAAGTTTTAAAAAAAAAATAAAATAAGAAAGCTTTTTTTTCTACTGCTTAGGACCCAGCTATTCTGCAAAGCAAGCCTTTTTATGCTTGACGTATTTTAGAGCCTTTTCAGCCTTTCACTTTTATGTGTACTCTGGAGCCGACCCCCAGGAAAATAACAAAACTCTCCTGGGATTACTCCTGACACTGCATTTTATTCAGAATCAACCTGAAAATTAAAGACATCTTTGTAATCTTTTCCACCTCTCCAAACAGGAAGCATGCTTCCATTTACTTATTGACATATGAAAGAGCAAGACAGTCTGACTCTTCTAGCCAGGCTGGCCTCAAACTCACTAGACAGCCAAGGCCTTTTACTTGCTTAAGATGCCCTTTATCTTCTCTCAATAATATATATGACCTACACAAGATTTTGTATAGGTATCTGAGCTAGTCACTCTATGGTAACTGCTTTGGTTTGAATATGGTTTATGCCTGTATAAAGATCCATGCATAAGGAACTTGTGCCCCAGGGTGAAGACATTGGAAAATGAGTGGACTTTTAACAGATGGGGCCCAGAGGAAGGGACTTAGATTTGGGGAGATGTGTGCTTTGTTTTTTGTTATATTTTCTTTCCTATATCACACGGGGCAACTTCTAGTCCACAAAAAGAATGACAAGGTCACTGGAAAGTACAAAATAATAATAATAACAGCAAAAAAGAAATAGATGTACCGAGCTCAAGTCTCACAACTAGAATTTGGAGGAAGGAAAGCAGAGCCTTACCCAAAAGAAAAGCGAGGTAGTCCTGGTGGAGGCAGGCAGTCCCACCCACAGAAGCCTATAGTTCTCTTTTTTTTTCCTGGAGCTGAGGACAGAACCTAGGGCCTTGCACTTGCTAAAATAACAATCTTCCACTGAGCTAATCCCCAACCCCAAGCCTATGGTTCTCATGAGCCTCAAACATAGCTGTAGGTTTTGGGGACCCAGTGACTCCCCTGGCGGGATGGGTCAGTAGAAGAAAGGGCTTCCTTTTTTGTCACTCACTGTGCCTCAGTGTGCTGTGGCCGAGTGTGATAGGGGAGGAAACCTGTTCTTTAAGATTCGGCTACCCTGGGGGTGCAGGGAAAGAATAAGGAGTCAGGGAGACAGCGCTCTAGAGCTCTAGACAACTGAGGGAGGCAGGCAGTCCTGCAGAGCAGGAATGAGGATGCTCACATGAACAGAACAAGCAGCAGGAGGCTCTGACCAACCACACAGCTAATTTGGGGGGTGAGGAAGAAGCTGAAGGCAATGGCTAGTGGCTAACATCATTACCCAAAAAGGACTTGGGAGAGTTGCTAACCTTGAGCCTGAGATTGGGGGTGGGATATGTCAAACTCAGATGTCAAATGTTTGCTATTAGGTTCGATGCTATAGAGATAAGAATTCTCGGGCTCTGGTGGACTATGGGAAATTGATAGCCTCATCCCTCCAGCACGATATTAAAGCTCTTGGTGGGTTTAGAAAGTAGGGAGGTGGGGGCTGGAGAGATGGCTCAGCGGTTAAGAGCACCGTCTGCTCTTTCAGAGGACCCGGGTTCGATTCCCAGCACCCACATGGCAGCTAACAACTGTCTGTAGTTCCAGTTCAAGGCAAATAAGTAAATAAATAAAGTTTAAAAAAAAAAAAAAAAAAAAAAGAAAGTAGGGAGGTCAGTTCTCTTATAAAGATCTCCATAGTGTGTGCGCATCCGCAAATCAGAAAACACATCAGTCACTCCAGGGTATATATATCAAGCGTATATTCTCAGGAGGGTGACAGAACCTGACTGTTCCACAAGCTACAAAGCTAAGAGTAACCAGCAGAGGCCCCCACGCTCCAAGAAAGTGAAGCGAGCAAAGGCAGACATCACACTGTCGTGCAGACACAACACCACAAATGCTGTAGTAAAGACAAAGGTCTACAGACTCAACTGACGGACACCCCAACCATGCATCTGGAGGTTTGGGTTGTTATTCTGTATGTTTATGGCGTTCATTTGTGATATGGGTATACAAATAGATATGACGAGAAAAGAGGAACTAGGTATGAAGAGAAAGGGGGAGGACAAAAGTAGTGGGGGGTAACAAAAACAAAATCACACTTTCTCTCATACATGGAACCTCTCTGTAGACACGCACACACATGAGCAGATGGAGACTGTTTTGGAAAGAGAAAAGTAATAAGGAAGAGGGCAGAGCAAACAGAGTAATGTACTCTAAAATTAATAAAAATCATTAATACAAACCACTTGCATTGGATCTGGAGAGGTGGCTCAGCAGTTAAGAGCACTTGCTGCTCCATTGAGGACCCAGGTTGGGTCCCAGCATCCACACAGTGGCTCACAACCATTGTGACTCCAGTTCTGGGGGCTGACACCCCTTCTGGCTTTTGTGGGCACCAGACACACACGTGGTAGGTACACAGATATACATGCAGGCACTCATTGGCACATTTAAAAAATAATAAATAAATAAAAATAATGAAAATGTAAGGTGCTAATGAGAGACTGCTCAACACTTATGAGAGAGAGCATACTGCTCTTATAGAAGGTCTGAGTTTCATGTTGGGGTGAGGGGCTCAAAACTGCCTATAACTTCAGTTCTAGGGATCTCACTTTCACCTCTGCAGGCATACCTGTACAAATTCACACCCGCACATACACATAATTAAAAGTAAAAATAAACCAAGCAGTGGTGGCACACACCTTTAATCCCAACACTCAGAAGGTACAGAGAGGCAAGTGGATTTCAATGAATTTGAGGCCATCCTGGTTTCCATAGTGAGTTCTAGGACAGCCAAGCCTACACAGAGAAACCCTGCCTCAAAAACATAAAATAAGTAAATATCTTTGCTTGGCATGGCTGCCCATGCCTTTGATCCCAGCACTTGAGGGGCAGAGGCAGTCAAATCTTTTTAAGTTTGAGGCCTTTCCAGTGTACAAACCAAGTTCCACACCAGCTAGGGATACATAGTGAGTCTCTATCTCAAAATAAAAGAAAACAAAATAAAATTAATGAGATCAATAAGTGTACTATCAAAATAATTACTAATGAAATGATTTTTCTGGTAATGGTACATTTTAAAAGTAGGTAACTAATTAAAAAAATCTTAGCTAGGTATAGTGGCACATACCTTTAATCCCAGCACTTGGGAGGCAGAGGCAGATGGAGCTCAAGTCCAGCTTGGTCTACAGAGAGAGTTCTAGAACAGTCAGAGCTACATAGTAAGATCTTATCTTGAAGATTCCAAAACCAAAACCAACCAAACAAACAAAAAATCATAATAAGTTAACAATTAACTATGAATTGGTTTAAAATTATAACATAAAGTTAATACTGAAAGATACTGGTATAAAAAAAAAAATCCTGAGTTTTTAAAAAGAGATCTGTCCCTGATATGCAGAAAGACTCCAATTTTAAAAGAAAAAAAAAAACCCACAGTGAAGATCCTTTATGTTTACATGTGATTTTTTTTCTCTGAATAGGCGATATATTCTTGTTATTCAGTATCTAAAGAGGTAAAAGCATACCATGAAAGCTTCCTTCTATGTTCGCCCCATCTCCAAAGGACATCCATATTATTGAGCTTCCAAGAGTCTTCCAGAGAGATCTTATGCATGTGTGTGCTTGTGTAGGTACAATAAAGGATATAACATACATATACATGTGAATTTCACAGGACATTAGACACACTACTGCACATTTTATGTTTTCCAGTTACATCTCATATACCTTCCACATTTGTACACAAAACTCTTTCAATCTTCTCTATAGCAAATATTTCAGTTGATAAAAAAACAAATGCACATTCGCACTCCAAAGGCATTAGCTCAACTATGTTCATAGCATCATTATTCGTAATAGCAAGAACCTGGAAACAACCTAGATGCCCCTTAACTGAGGAATGGATTAACAAACGATGGTATATCTACACAATGGAATACTACTCAGCAGTAAGAAAAAATGATATCCTAAAGTTTGCAGACAAATGGATGGATTTGGAGAATATCCTCCTGAGCAAGTATCACAAACCTAGAAAGATAAGCAGTGGATGTACTCACTCATTAGTGGACTCTAAACAAAAAAGCAAAAAGCAAAGCATGACCAAGCTGGAAACCACAAACAATGAACAGCTTGGGATCTGAAACACCTTGGACCGGCACCTTGGATCCCATTCCCTCCAGAGGAACACCTGATCCAGTCCTGATGTTGGGGTGAGGAAAGTGGATCTGCCAGGAGTGGATGCTGAACTAAGCCATAGTGGGACCTTGGGACCTCCTGCCCTTGCTGGGGAAGAGATAAAGTGATGTGGAGAAGAGAGAGTGACTGGAAAGGGCAAGAAGGGGAAGGGAGCTTGAACAAGGATATACACAGATAAAAAAAAAATATGACTTTATTCATAATAAATAAGTAAATAAAAAAGTTATAAAAGGTGCTTACAGAAGTGTGGGGTGGGTGTAAGTGTGGAAAGAAAAGGAAGCTCAAATCATTTTTTTTTTTTTCAAAACAAACTTTATTTATTTATTTGCCTTGGTGTTTTGCCTGGAACTGGAACTACAGACAGTTGTTAGCTGCCATATGGGTGCTGGGAATCGAACCCGGGTCCTCTGGAAGAGCAGACGGTGCTCTTAACCGCTGAGCCATCTCTCCAGCCCCCTCAAATCATTTTTTAAAGTTACTGTAACAATAAAGATTCTTGAATCAGCGGTTAAGAGCACCGTCTGCTCTTCCAGATGATCCGAGTTCAATTCCCAGCACCCACATGGCAGCTAACAACTGTCTGTAGTTCCAGTTCCAGGCAAAACACCAAGGCAAA
>PVIH01001683.1:73760-97608 GCA_004025045.1 Sigmodon hispidus | reverse complement strand
CTCTGTGAAACAATTTTGGCTGTCTTGGAACTTGCTTTGTAGATCTGCTAGCCTCAAACTCACAGAGATCCACCTGCCTCTGCCTCCCAAGTACTGGAATTAAAGGTGTATGCCACCACTGCCCAGCTGTGTCTACATTCTTAAACAGAAATAACTATGTTGTAAAATAGACTGTGCAAAGAAATGGGTCAATGGAAAATATGTTCTAATTCTGATGGACAGTTGGACAAAGCAGTGGGTCTCAACCCCTTTGGGGATGAAAGACCCTTTCACAAGGATTGCATATCAGATATCCTGCATATCAGATACCTACATTACAATGCATAATAGTAGCAAAAATACACATATGAAATAGCAACAAAACAATTTATGGTTGGGGATCACCACAGGAAGAACTGTATTAAAGGGCCACAGCATTCGGAAGGCTGAGAACCACTGCTGTAACTGAGGCATGAAGGTGTTTTGTGCATCTGTACCTACACAGTGAGTCATTTCCATTTCTCTTTATCAGTCTGGCTACACAAATTTTATAAATTAAGAATCACTTTTCATAGCATCTTTTTCCAAGCAGCTTGATGTATGCAGGGGGAAAAAAATGAAAAGATATTTTTATATTTTTAAGTCTAAAGAAATACCCTAAATTATGCAAGAACTGCTGGTTAAACAACTTCCAACTGGATTCAGATAGGCAGGAAGTAAAGGGGGGGAAGAAAAACATGAGTTTATTTCCAGAAGGATGGAGTGTGGGAAGATGGAATGCTGCTTGGGAGATACAGGAAAAAAACAAGTATAAACATATCCTTTTAGGTTTCTGAAATGCGAACCACGATGAAAAAGGAAAGGCCAGTTTTTCAATAGTGCAGACTTTAGCTGGCCAGTCGACTATAAGCTAAGTCTCCATGTATTTCTAGAGAATTTGTTTATCTTAGTATGATCATAAAAATTTAATCTATCAAGCTAGTAATACCATGTATAACATTAAGAATGAAATAAAAATTTTAAATAGTAACCTAATAATAATGAAATAAGATATTCTTCAATATGACAAGATTATTGCCATGGTTCCTAACTGGCCAAAATCTTGGAAACAATGCATGGAGGAGGAGAAACGGAAGCTGCAGGGTAACAATTTATAATTGATGGTCTCGACAGCAAAGTGAGGCACAAAACAGAAGCCTTCTTCAAATCATTTATATTTGACCATTTTCTTTGTCTTTTTGTTTTGATTTTGGTTTGGGGCTTTGGTTTTGAAACAGGGTTACTCTGTATAGCCCTGGCTGTCCTGGAACTCTGTAGACCAAGCTGAACTTGAACTCACAGAGCCTGCCTATGCCTCTGAGCATAAGGATTAAAAGTATGAGCCACCACATGCGGCTCTTGACCATCTTCAAAATATGATTTTCTTTTCAGGTTACTGAGTGTGGCTCAGACATTCTGCTCAAGCTACAGATTTGAGCTTACTGTGTATTTTAGTGTTTTCTTTACAAGAAAGCCAAAGTATGTGAATATTAATTAGGTCAAGGTTTCTTTAGAACTCACAAAACGTCCCCTTCACTAAACAGCTGCAGAAATAATTATCTTGGCTTTTTTTTTTTTTCCCAGAGCAGAGGGCCCCAAAAGTAGGTGATGTGGCTGGATTTGAGAGGCTTAAAAAAAAGTACATTAACTCAGTTATGTTTCAATCAAATCCAGTGACCATACGGCCCAGTTTCTCCTCAGCAATTAGGAGTGGAACTGAGTGGCTCCTTAGTGATCAATTAGGTAAAACATGTGTATTATACTTCGTGAACTAAAGTATGACATAATAACCACCTACCAACATTGTAAAAATATAGCTATTATTTTAAAAGCCACAGGCAAACAGATTATCAACATGTTGATATAAAAATCATTCTAGAAACTAAAAACTAAAGGCAAAAAGTCTTTCTAGCATAAACTTCCACCACTCTGTACCAACCAACAGGAAGTTACTGTATTTCAAATCCTAATTAACAATCACAGATATGGAACACATCCATCCCTGTAGAAGGACATACTGCTGCTCCCAGTCCTATATTAGAACCATAAACAAGTTCACCTGATATTTCCAGTCCGCAGCATCAAATGCTTGGTCATATACATCAAACTAAGTTCCTGCTGAGATCATAATAAACACTGCCCTTGATTTTTCCCAGAGCTGTAGACTAAAAAAAAAAAAAAAAAAAAAAAAAAAAAAAAAAAAAAAAAAAAAAAAAAAAAAAAAAAAAAAAAAAAAAAAAAAAAAAAAAAAAAAAAAAAAAAAAAAAAAAAAAAAAAAAAAAAAAAAAAAAAAAAAAAAAAAAAAAAAAAAAAAAAAAAAAAAAAAAAAAACAACTGATAAACTCTTGAAAGAATAAGGAATACTGAAATACCTAAACCCTCACTTCAATAACAAATGAATAGCTATTCATTTTCTCCTGCTGTTTTCTAAGAGAAAATGACAAAAACATCTTTCTCTTTTATTCTTTTTTAAAATCTCTACTGTCAATTCAGCTCATTTTCTACTGGAAATCGGTGACAGACTCCCAGTTTTAAGGTTTTCCTCCCAAGTCTCTAAAACTCTGGTGCAAGCCAATGAGTTTTAGAGACACAGCTTAAGTCCAGGCTGCAGTTTCTCTCAAATGCAGCATTTCTGCATCTGAAGCAGACCCTCACGGCTAGGACTAGCCTATGCATCGCAAGACATTTTAGTAGCATGTGGTCAGTGATTGTTGCCTCCAGTTCCATCTAATAACCAAAAATGTTTCCAGATATTGCCAGATGTCCCCTGGGGTATCAAATTGCTCCTGGTTGAGCTTCAGCACTCTAAGCCATGGAGCATCCTTGGTTACCTCAGGTATTATTGGATGTTCAGTCAAATCCTTGCAATGAGACCTTCACATACAGATTCAGCCAGTATTTGCAAACTCCCAGCCCGAAAAACATTTTAAATAAAGGGTGTTAAAGAGTATTCCAGAAATATATTAGAAAATAGGTCCAATTTTTAAAAAACACCTGGGTATGTTTACCACAAACCCGTGAGGAAATAAAAGTTAAAATGTATGTGGTTTATAAATAGTGACATATACAGGGGACAGGTGAGACATATACCTCATACCTCTATAAGGGCTTATTTGCTTAACTTTTATAATCTTTCAGAAAGTATGCTTAGAATTTTCGTTTTGGTGATGCTAGGGTCTAACTCAGAACCTCGCCTATGAACTCTATCACTGAGCTACAGGCCCCCATTGGAATTTCTATTAGCAAAGTATCAAATATATTACCATAATATCAAAAAAAAAAAAAAGCCAATGTGCACATTTAGGACACATGTAGAAAAGCCATTATGTTGAAAGATACATCCAGGAATATCTCTTGCGGCAGCTCTGGTAATTTAGCTGACCAAAAACTCAGCTAAAATTAAAAAAAAAAATTAATCTCATCCTAGACAACTGCTTTGTACAACGAGCATCTTGAGTTTCAGATAAAGAACTTTAGTCACAGTGGATCATACAACCTTCCTACCAGTGCTGCGATACACAGGTACTTTTAGTACCCACATCTTTCAGAAGAGGAAACTTAGACATGTTAAGAGAAGTTAAGCCACTCGTCCAAGGTCGCTAAAAGTAAGAATCCACACTGCAACCAGGCACCCAGGATCCTCAGTCACTGTACTTATGGTGTACTCGAAACCCAGTTACTTGCTACTTAGAGACTAGATCTCTTCCTCTCCAGAGTATCCTTTTTAGTTGCACGCTCCTGTGATGATCACAAGGCTGAAAGGTGACAGCATGGTGGACTGTCCCTTTAGTCTCTGGACACTTAAGTAAATTCACACGAAGGAACTTACGTGGCCTGAAATGGTGACACTGGCCCAACAGGAGGGTGGGTCTTGGAGAACTAGAGAGATCTCCAAAATTTCTCCAGCAGCTTCTAGTTACTGCCTTTGCTTTGACTACGATGCTCCTTCAGGACCTCACAGCCTCCCAATTCTGGCTGCTCTCCATCTCTCCCACTATGAAGGATGCAGGGGACGGCGGCTGGGCGCAGGGGATGGGGGAGCTATGCACACAGGCTAGGGCAAAGCGGGACTCTGACAGAGGAAGGGCGCCCAGGAAGACGCCAGCAGGAGCGCGCAGAGAGGATAGCATGGGGGTGGCGGGACGCGATGGTAGTAGCCCAAGGCACCGGCGGGAGGTGAGCACGGTGCAAACCGAGGTGGGACATGGACCCCGACTGACGCCAAAGAGGTGCGGCGGAAGAAGCAGTACTGCCAACCCGGTTCTGCAGAAAGGAAGCGAGACGGGAACCAAGACATTTCGAAAAGGAGTTTTAAAAAAAAAGAAGAAGAAGAAGAAGACCTCGAGCACAGCCGAGGTCCTCGATGCTGTGGGGATACGGGTCAGCCGAGGTGCATGGCCCCAAGCCGAGCGGCACCCACCCTTCCAGCGTCCCGATCTTTGCGTACCTGAAGCGGACGCCTGGCTCCTCTCCACTCCCTGCAGGTCCCCGATGCAGCCCACCGACCCTCGACGAGCTGCGGGGCTCCAGAAGGCTGGCCCCTCAGCTGCCTTCCAGTCCGACATCTGCAGCCCGCGCTGGGAGCTTCTCCGCAGCTAGCCGCTTGCGGCTCCGGAAACAGCCGAAGGCGAAGCGAGCGCGGCAGCCGAGAGCCGAGCGGAGCCGAACGCAGCCCGTGGCCGGAAGGAGCGGCGAGGCGGCGTGGGGGGAGCTGCCGGAGCTCTAGCCAGTGGAAGCTGGCGACGTGGACACGCGGGGGAGGGGACGGGGGGGTTACTACGTAGTTTTGGTCGCCTGTTTTTACGGCCCGCACTTGCAAGGCTCGACAAAATCTCGGGAAGATTCAGGAAGACACTGCCGGAAGTCGTGGTCTCCATAGAGACGCTGTCGGAAGTTAAGGTTGCTAGGAGGCCTTGGGTGCGTCAACTGACTGTGTAATGGCTGAAGTCCCTGAAGATTATGATTCTGGCCCAGATGAAAGTCAGACGCTACTGCCTAAAAGAACTGGATCTCGTAAATTGCTTAGTGCTAAATCAGAAACCGTGATAAAGATAACCCCTTTGCTGCTCCCGGAGAGTGACCAGGAGCCAGAGGAAGATGACTTTAAAGAAAGGAAGCCAAGTAAGGCAAAAAACGTACTGCAAAAGTCAGCCAGGACGTCCCAAGAAGAAATTTGGACGCCCCAAACTGAACTAGAGATAACTCAAATGTTGAAGTTAGCGACAGGAGAGGATTTGGAGATTCTGCTGGATGAAAAACATGAGGAGCCAGACCTACAACCGCCACACGTTTCAGTAGATGTACTCAAAGAACCACCTACAAAAACAAATATACAGCTACCAACAGAAACCGAAGTTCCAAAGGCAACAAGCAGTGAGTTACCAGAAGAGACTGGGCAGAAATTTCCAGAGCAGTCCCTTAGGGAAGGAGATAAAGAAATGAGTCCAGAACAGAACACACCAGATTTTCCAAGAAAATCAGTTGAAGAGGAAAATCTGCCTCCATCAGAGATGACAGAGATTACAGAGGAGAGACAGGAAGAATCAGCTGAAGAGAAAAGTATAGAGCTATCTGAGGTGACTAAACCCGAGTTTCCAGGCCAGACACTAAGAAAATCTACTGAGAAAACAGACAGTAAGTCTACAGAAGAGATTCAAATAAAGCCCTCAGAGCAGATAGGCTCAGAGCAGCCTGAGCAGATTAAGTCAAAATCCCCAGACAGGAAACCAAGACAGTCAACTAAAGAGAAAGCTCCAGAGCCATTGGAAGAACTCATACTGGAGCTTTCTGAGGAAGAACCAAGACAGCCAGTTGATGAAGCAAGTCTAGAGTTATCAGAAAAAGCAACATTAGAACCAAAGGAAACACAAAGAAGAGAAGAGAAAGTTCCAGAGCCGTTAGAGGACAGTAATGAAACAGATCAAAAACAAAAGCTGAGAAAATCAAATGAAAGGTCTAAATCAAAAGGGACATTAGTAGAAGAGTCAAGTAAGGAAAAGGGTCCAGTGCTACAAGAACAGACCGATGGAGAATTTCCAAAGAAGAAACTAACAAAATCAGCTGAGGAAACAGGTCAAGTGCCACCACAGATAACCAAACCAGAAGTTCAAGAGAAGTCACAGCCAGAACCAACCAAGGAGAAAAATCTAGAGTTAACAGATGAACCCAAGCCAGGAAAGATAGATACAGACTTTCTCACAGAACACGAGCCAGAACTAAGGAAACTTAAGTATCCCGTAGACAAAGATGAGCTAGTATTCCTTGAATATCACAAAAATATGTCAGAAAAAGAAACTGGGAAAGCCAAAGATGAATACATGGTAGGATCTCCCAGAGAAAGTGTTGAATCTGCTGGTACAGATTATGAAACTCATGAACTCCTCAAATCGCTTCACTCTGAGATAGGTGAACTATTGCCAACCGTTCCTGCTTCAGAGTCTTGGATGGAATCAAGAGATTCAGTTAGTGAAAAGAAAGGTGTAGTTTTACCCCAGGAGTTGGAGAAAATGGGACTTAAAAAATCAAAGAGCAACAAACGTATTACCTCACAATTTGAATACCTTAAATGGAGCCCAGAAAAGGTTGCAGAGTGGATTAGTGAGCTAGGCTTCCCTCAGTACAAGGTATATAAAAACAATGTTTTCTGAAGTCACATCTTCCAATCCCATTTTTTCCTCTATACTGACATATTCTCTTGCCTCTTTTTCATTAGAAATACAGAGATGTCCTGGACTGTGAGGGAATTAATTTGGGCTGTGTGTCTTTTTCTGTCTTGTGTGTTTGGTGGTGAAGACTGAACATTTAGCATTAGCACATATTAAACACACATTTTTAGCCTATAACTGACATATATATGTATAGTATTTTAGAAGAAAAGATTATGCTTGGTTTTTCCTATTCATCCCAATTATTATAATTCTCTTCATTCCTTGAATAAGGGTAAAAATGTGTAAAATCTTGTTTTCATAGGAATCTCTATTTTTAATGTATTTAGTCAAAACCAGGCCTTTCTGCTCTTTTGTCCCGATGTCTCAGTGGCAAATATCTTACCCCGGATTTGTACTGTTAAATCTTAGCTGTCTGCTCAAATATGTCATATGTATGGTAAGCATTTAAGAGTATTAATGCATGTTAGGGATCAGCTCAAATTGGTTTTATCAAAAGTAATACTTTTTATTGATGCCAAGTATGGCATTGGGTTGTCACAAAACACCGGCTCTGAAACCTTTTGTACTTAAAAATGTCCTTGAAACTGAGCATGGTGGCTAAAGTCTGAAATCCTGGAACTCAGGAGACAAGAAATAGGCAGAGTTCCATGGGTTGGGAGGCCAGCCTGGGTTATAAACTGAGTTCCAGGTCAGCCTGGGCTAGAGAGCGATACCTTTCCTTAGCCCTGTTCCTCCACCCCCAAAGAAAAGTCATAGGAAGAAAAAATTAGTCACAGCATGCCAAAGCAGACTGCAGCCACAGCATGAAGGCTAACCCAGCACTTGTATTGTTTTTGAATGTGGTTCCTCTTCTCTTCCAGTTGCAGTAGTTCAGGTTTAAGTGCTGTTCTTTTTATACCGACAGGAGTGTTTCACTGCAAACTTTATCAATGGTCGCAAACTCATCTTTGTAAACTGCTGCAACCTGCCTCAGATGGGGATAACTGATTTTGAAGACATGAAGGTGAGCTGTGTATTAGGGTTTCTCTTGGAGAGTACTATGACAGTGCTATCTACCATCTGCCCCAGACCATCCTTCTTACCCTATTTTGGTCCGTGGTGACATTATACTCTCATCCCTCAGGCTTATTCCAGTGGTTGTTTTGATCCCCAACAAAGGTTTCAACCATCACCTCCTCCTGTGTCATTTACACTGTCTGGTTTTCTTCTTTCCCACTCTCCAGGCTTTTGCCATCTTGGACCTAGAACACTGAGTAGCTTCCTGCCTTCCCTTTCTCAGTGAGCCTGCTGGACTCAATGGTTCTGGGTTTAGCTCTTGGTTTTTCATGGCTTGCACATCATTAAGAAACCCTCTCTGATCACCTCAGTGCAAGACCGTACCAACTCCTGGTTTAGGATTCCAGGCCCTTCCTAAGTTTTCCCTAGCCACCATTCTCTCCTGGCTGCCACTGCGCTGCATGGGTTGTCTTCGGGCCACCTGGTCTACCTCACAGCCTCGAGTTGTCTATAGATGCCTCCCTCCCTCTGTCAGTTCCTGTTCCTAGTATTATGAATAGGAACTCGATCATGCTTTAAGGACCAAATCCCTGTCTCCACTGGAAGTTGTTCTTAGCCTTGCAGTCCCACAGTCAGCTCCCTTCCAGAGCTCTCACTAATATCTCATGTCTTCCATAACCATTTGGTACTTAGGTAACATCATCTGTACTTTACCTATTTTGCTGCCTGGCTTTTGGACAAGTTATGTAGTGGTAGCATTCAGACCTGCCCCTGGCCTGCCCAGCATCATGCTCATTAAGAAAAGACCCTTCCCCCTCGGCTCTCTCCCCAGCATTTTTTTTTTCCTTTTGCTATAAGGTAGCACGTGCTTCCTACTCTCCACCTTTCTTTTTTCCTCTATCTCTCTCTCTCTCCCTCCCTAATAAAACTTTTTATGTGATCGTGAGCACCTTCTGCATAGTGAGTCTTTCCTGGGCTCTCACCTGCACTGACCACAGCCCTCCATGCCTCATGACCCACTGTGGGGTCCCTTGGCTCTAACCCACCAAGGTCTCTCTCTCCCACCATATCACAGCATTTGGTGCCATGACTCAGATCTATCAAGCATTGAGTAGTCCATGATCAGTCTCCTTTGCTTAAGCATTTCTTTCCTTTATAGTATTTGGCAGCCTTACAAAGCATAGCATACATAACCTCCCTTGTAACCTTATCTGTATGTAACACTTTCCTGCTGGAGACCTTCTTTGGAGGGAAAGTTTGGGTCCCAAAGAGGATATGTAGAATCAGTAAGGATAGAGAGGGAGGAGACAGATATGATCTGACGGTGAATCAGATTGGCTGCCAGCAGCCTTTAATTGAGAGAATATTACACCTTTTATACTATGTAGTTGCATAGAGGATTAAATGGGAGACAAGGGGCATGTGAGCTGGAGTGTGGCTTGAGACCAGGAGTTGAGGTATTGACCTTGACAATAGATACCAGTTAATTGAAGGGTCACAAGTTTCTCTTGCTAGAAATAAAAAAATGACTGTTTTATCAAGCAGGAATGTTCTTCAAGCACCAAAGGGAAAGGAGACCCTTATCTAAGCGCCTAACCTTGAGAAAAGGACTTCAGGAGAGAAGACACTATATTACCATGTCTTAGTCTTACTATATGGGCCTATTTCCCTCATAACACTTGTAAAAGGGAAGCTCCTGGTGTCTTACTCTTTTTTATTATTATTATACTGTACCATTCTGAGTTTTTTTTTTCTGTGTCTGTTAACTGAACTCTTACCTTTAATGTCTCATGCTCTGGATCTGAATTGTGAGCATTTCATGCTTGGGATCAGGTGTCTATTAAAGGGGTAGCTTTTGGGAAGGACATCTCTTCACACAAAGGTCCCCCAGGGCAAAAACTGCCTTTTTGGATCCCTGGTAGTGGGTTTCTTCATGACACATTAAGCCAGATTAAACTGAATTAAAAGTCCAAGTTTAGGAGCCAAGCATTCTTGGGTGACCCACAAGCCCCTAAGAAGTGAGGTGGGGGAGGGAGGAGGAGGAGAAATCACTTGGTAGGTCTAGGGACCTATTAAATACCCTGTAGGCATGGTCTTGAGCAGCTCTGGAGAAGGGTGGGATTTGAAATGAGGGGGAGTGAGGCCAAGGAGAGTATCCAGTGAAGTTATGATCAGGTATTCTGTAAATTTTCTTTGATTTTGGTTAACTCTAACCTTTATCATATGAGACTAAAGTTGTGGTTGGGGAGAAGTTATCACAAAGGCCTTGAGTCCTTATCAGATTTGGGGACTTGGTGTCAAGGATTTATTATTGGAAACATGAAAACACCACGTGAAGGTGGTGTCAGCCAGGCTTTCTCCACGTAGGGTTCCTGTTTCTTTGTATATTCTACCTCTAGAAATGAAGTACTGGTTCCAGCTTGAATTCACAGGGAGGAGAATAAAGCTCCACCTCCTGGACAGAGGAATATTGAAAATGTATAGACTCATAGTAAGACTACTACAATGACAAATGTGTTGGCAAAGATACCATGGTTTGAAGCTGTGTGAACATCCTGCTCCTCTGTAGGACTTTGTCCACTGACATTTACTAGGAGGTGCTGCCTGTGCAGTTACTGCCTTGTTACTTTAATGATTTTTTTCTTTCTTTAATTCCTTCTGTGTTTGATTGGAATTCTCCCATAGGAAAGTCTTCTACAGTTCCCTTTCCCTCACTTAAAAAAAAATCCATTTTATTATCTATATTAGTTTGGAATCACGGCCAGTTATTGTTTGAATTACAATTCAGTACTGTTGTTAGTTGCTCAAAAAAAAATCCCATCCTTGATAACTGGTGTTTAGAGTCTTGTCATCTTCTGACATGTTCTCTCCTCCCCGTTGAAGTGTCTCCTTACTTTCTGGGACTGCAGGAAGCTGAAGGCTCATTGTGCATTGCAATTTCCTTCTTGCAAATTCTACAGCCCTAGAACTAACCGTGTCTCCACAA
This sequence comes from Sigmodon hispidus, assembly GCA_004025045.1. Taxonomy (NCBI): domain Eukaryota; kingdom Metazoa; phylum Chordata; class Mammalia; order Rodentia; family Cricetidae; genus Sigmodon; species Sigmodon hispidus. Next base: position 86,940 of record PVIH01001683.1, on the reverse strand, counting down.
AGCCCTGGTTATTTTTTATCAGAGAATATTTAATGTGGGCACGGATCACACATGTTTCTACTGAAGTGTCATTCTCCCAAGTAGTCTCAGACCCATTACACAGATGTCTATTGACTTTACAGTGCAGGTTTGTTCTAGCCTTTCAGCCTTCACAGCTCCAAGCTCTGTCACTTATTTATAACTTTTTATGACAGTGAGAAACCTAGCTCTTCCCATTGTGAGGATGTGTCCCTGTAAAAGACAGTTTTATCAAATAAAGTACAATGTTTGTGTACACTTGCTTTTGTCTTTAAGATTTACAGTATTGGGCTGGAGAGATGGCTCAGTGGTTAAGAATGCTGGTTGCTCTTCCAGAGTTGTGAGTTCAATTCCCAGCAATCACAAGGTGGCTCACAATGATCTATACTGGGATGTGATGCCCTCTTCTCACATAAACTTGTACATGCAGATAGAACCAACAAATAACCCCCTCTTATTTTTACAAAAAATACTTTTAGCAACTGTACAATGCACTATTCTCCAATGTTAAAGTAACTTCGATAGCCTCTTCCCTTCTACTCACTTCAGAGTAATTATGCCTTAAATTAGGAAATGTCCTCACCCATACTCCATCCCATTCACCCAGCACTTGACTTTTCAAGGTTTCATACAGTGAAGCCATTCTTTGTTATGTGCAAGTCCATGGGTGTTAGAGGACCATATACAACAGTTCCCTTAAATTCAGACTTCTAGGTTCCCATCACCGTCTGCACATTCTTATACCCTGATTCTTGCAATCATCAATTTGTCCCTGTTAGTTTTGTCTTTTCCAAACTGTTGCATAAATGGAAAGCTGGGCGTGGCTCACACATGCAATCTCAGTACTTGAGAGAATTCATTGCTTAAGAACTTAGTTTTAACTGAGCATGGTGGTGCATGACTTTAATCCCAGCACTCAAGAGGCAAAACAGAACGTCCTCTGAGTTTGAGGACAGCCTGGTTGGTCTATAGATCAAATTTCGGGACTGCCAAGGCTACACAGAGAGATTATATGTGCTGGGGGTGAGGGAGAATTAGTTTTATTAGGCCAGTTCAGTTAGACTATTGGTTTTTCTTTTCGTTCTTTCTTTCTTTTTTTAGGCTTTTAAACCTATTGGTTTTTCATCACTCTACTCTCTCACTGTAATAATTTAAGTAATTAGTATTCAAGAGACATGGAAACACTGAATAAAGCTTTGATTTTCTCGTATTTTCAAGTTAGCTCCACTAAAAATAGTATTCTTTCATTTCAGACAATATCACATCATGTTCGAGAGCTTCTAGGAATCGAAGAGCCACTGTTCACCCGCAGCATCAGCCTTCCCTACAGGGACAATGTTGGCTTATTCTTAGAGCAAAAGGGTCACAGTGGAGTCCAGTCTGACTCTCTGACCTTGTCTAAATTTGTTAAAGAATCAGGATTGCAGGAGTATGGCCTGGAGATGGAAGGCATGGAGAATGAGGCCTCCCTGACAGAATGCTGCCAGGAAGAAAATGAGACATTACTGGAAGCTAAAACCTTTGGGAAAGAGTGAGGCACTACTGGACAAGGAGCAGGAAAGAAAATTATTTCACTTATCTTGAAAGAGCAAATGAAATTAGTTGGGGAAAAGGCGTGGTCTTTTTCCATTTTCCCCTTTTCATTAAGGGTGGAAGTTAGGATTGCTGACTCCAGTCTTCCCTGAGTCACAGCATCTTCCTTCTGTTAAAGCTAGCAATATTTATCTTTCCAAATAATTTTCAGAATTTGTGTTTAATTAAAATATACCTAGTACTAAGACTTATTAGGAAAATTATAATTGAAAAAAAAAGTTTCAGCAAGGCATAGTACATACCTCTATTCCTAGAACAAGACTTATGAAGTTAGAAGAATCATGAATCTGAAGCCAGTCTGAGATACATAACATGTCTCAGAAAACCACATAAATAAAATGCTTCTTAAAAATCTCTTGCAGGGATTCTATGATGCTGCTTATAAGATGGGATGGGGCTTTGCAGTGATGCTTTGGATTTGGGGTCACTCCCACTCCAGCATGGTGAACAGCCTGATCCTGATGACCCCTGGCCTACATCAGATGAAATGACTATAATTGTGATACTAAGATAGAAACTGTGATATGTCTTAGTCTGATTACAGAGATTCTGAGAATAAAAATGAAGATCGAGGGGCTGGAGAGGCAGCTGAGCAGTTCAGAGTCTGACTATGCCTGTGGAAGGACCCTGCTTTAATTTCCACATCCAGTTACAGCCGCCCAGAACTCCACTGCCAGGGGATTGAAGGCTCACTGACATGAGCATCTGACAAATGTGGTGCTTACCAAGTCATGCAGATGAGCATGCTTACACAGTAAAGACTTTCATTTATCTATTTATTTGTTTTTCTGAGACAGGGTTTCTCTGTGTAGCCCTGGTTGTCCTGGAACTCTCTCTGTAGATCAGGTTGGCCTTGAACTCAGAGATCCACCTGCCCCTGTCTCCCGAGTGAGTACTGGAAATAAAGGCATGTGCCACTACTGCCCTGCTAGACTTTTTGTTTTTTTAAATCAGTCCCCAGACACCAGTCAATTTTCAGAGTGTTTTTTGTCTCCCCGATTTAGCATCTAACCCAAAATAAGGAGTAATAGAGCCAGAAACAGAACCAAGTAGCTTAGTGACATCAGTGAATGGGGGGGTTGATGACGGTGAAAAGAAGCAGCTTCAGGAAGGAAGAACAGAGCTGGGATCTGGGAAAGTCCTGCATATTCAGAGCAGGAAAGGAAGATGAGAATGACCACGGGCTCCTGAGCATCTCTGTGGTCTCCCATTGGAGTAGAAGGGAAAGACAAGCGGCAGAAGAGCAGCCTCGCTCGGAGAAAGAGTGGAAAGAATGGGGGGTGTGCAAACATTGCAATCAGCAGTGTTGAGTTAGAACCGAGGGAAATCACAACAGGCTTCGTCATGCTCTCTGACGGGAGATGTGAGAGGAGGTACAGACTGTCCGTGAGTCCGTGAGACCTAGTGGGGAAAAGCTGAGCTGTGTGACCATAGCCAAATCCCTAGAGCCCATGGCAGAGGAGAGAGCCATGTCCCCAAAGTCAGCACTGATGACTATGCGCACCTACATATCACACACACACTTATACACACACATATATATACACACATACACACACACATACACACAGACATACATACACACACCCACACATACACACATACATACACACACATACACACACACATACATACACACACATGTACACACACTCGTACACACACACATACACACATACATACACACATACACACACCCACACATACAGACATACATATATACACACACACAAACACACACACATACATACACACATACATACATAAACATACATACACACATATCACACTAATTTAAAACATTTGTGAGAAAAGATGCAATCATTCAGGGCATCTGTTTTGCAAAAGCATAAGGAAATGTTAAATAAATATGACAAACCTGTCATAAAAATTCTCAAAAAAACCCCCAAAAAAACCCAAAAGCTTGCTTCTCCTAAGGAAGGCTCACTGTAATGCCAAAGGCAGACTCTCATAGAGCAAGTACCTTCCTGGGCTCAATGCTTAAGAGCAGCTCAGAAGAGGGTCTGAGTTCAGCTTCCAGCACCCACATGGTGGCTCACAACCACCTCCAATTTCAGGGGACCCAACCCCTCTCTGTCTGCCTTGGACACCAGGCACATGTGCACATACAGGCAGGGAAATCACTCACACACACACACACACACACACACACACACACACACACACACACAAATCATGAAAAGAAAACCGTCTGGAAATGGAGAGAGAGCTCACTTAGCAGAACTCCATCTCCAAGGAATCTGATGCTCTCTGTGGCCTCCATGGCATCTGCACACACTCACGGCATATGCTTGCACACACACACACACACAGCATATGTTTGCACACACATCTTTGTTTTAAGTAGTAACTGTGAGGAGAAAGATGCCCATGCAGTGCCTGTCTGGGCTACTGTGAATCTTCCCTGGAAAAAGAACCCAGTTTTGAAAGCACTTTTCAGGAAAGCTCATGTTTTCCAATGGTTATAGGTGACCCCTGTGAAAGGGTCATTCACCTACCCAAGGGCTCCTGTACCACAGGTTAAAAAACACTGCCTTGGCTTGCTTCCTATAGATAGGAAAATAGCACCACCTACCTCAATGCTCCCCAAAAGATTGTCCTGAATTACTAAGTTGTCAAGAGGCTGATTTAGCTTTTTAAAAGATTTATATATGTCTTCGAAACTAAAGGCTTTCAATTTGTGTGTGTGTGTGTGTGTGTAGGCAAAGGGTCAGCCTCTGGTGGTGTTTCTCATTTTTAAGATTGTTATGTGTATGGGTGTTTCTCCTGTGTATGGTTGTGTTCTACATGAATGTAGTACCCATGGAGTTCAGAAGAAAGCATCAGATTCTCTGGAACTGGAATTACAAAGGCTTGTAAACCACCATGTGCAATGTGGGATTTTTTTCTGAATACTGTGAATTATCATTGGATAATAAAGGAACTGTTTCTGCCTATGGCAGAGCATCTTAGAAGCAGGTGGGAAATCTAAGCATAGATAGAGGAGGAGGAGGGCAGAGTCAGAGAGAGAGAGAGAGAGAGAGAGAGAGAGAGAGAGAGAGAGAGAGAGAGAGAGAGAGGAGAGAGAGAGAGAGAGAGAGACCCTGTGAGCTGTTGCTGAGCAGTAAAGGAACTCAGGTAAGCCACAAGCCACTTGGCCAAACATAGATTAATAGAAATGGGTTAAATGGGTTAAGATATGAGAACTACCTAGTAATAAGCCTGAATCCTATGCCAAACAGCATGTAATTAATATAAGCTTTTGTGTGTTTCTTTGGGACTTTGGGACTGCTGGTCCAGACCTCAGGGCTAGGCAGAACTGAGCAGCTTTGGGCAGGTCCAGACCTTGGGGCTAGTCTGAGCCAGAAACTCCATACTACATATGTGGATACTGGGAACCAAACCCAGGTTCCCTGCAGGAGCAACAAGTGTTTTTAACTGCCGAGCCATCTCCCCAGCACGTTTCTCACTGGACTTGGGCTCACCAAGTGGGCTAAAATAGCTGGCCAGAGAGACTCAAATATTGGTCTGTAATCCCCACACTGGGATTATAAGTGTGCCCCATCATGTGGGGCTAGGGGATTGGACTCAGGTCCCTGTGATTATATCATAAATTACTTTTTTGGTTGCTGGGACAAAATATCTAACAAAAGCAACTTGTCAGAAGGGTTCATTGTTGGCTCACAGTTCAATGGTACAGTCTGCCATGCCAGAGGAACTGTGGCGCTGGTCACATTGCCTCTGCTGCAGTGAGGAGACAGGCAGAGGAAGGCAGCTGCTGCTCCCTTTTCTGTTTCCCCCTGGACTCCAGCCCATAGCACGGTGCTACTCAGTGTAGGGGACCTCTATGAACCCAACCTAAAACCCCTTCACAGGCTGGCCCAGAGGCTTGTTTCCATGGTGACTGTACATCCCATAGAGTAGACAAGATTAGCTGTCATATAGAGGCACTTTACTGACTGACCTATATCCCCAGGACATTTTCTAAGACATTGTTTAAGGGAAAAAGGGGAGAAATGTTTTCTTTTAGGCATCATAGAAAAAAAGAGAGACAGGCAGAGATGGGCAGGACTCTGATGTAATAACTTGCAGACCACAAAATTTAAACTGAAGTCAACTCATGTTTGGACTTCTCGGAGGAAAAGATATTAAATATTTCTTGTTGCTAAAATAACCTTCGTTCCCATGATTTTGTTTTCTTTTGTGACAGGCTCTTATGTGGCCCCAGACTGGCTGGAACTTGTCATGTGGTTGAGGAAGACCTTGATTCTCCTGCTTCCTCTCCAGCTGCACAGGCTTAGCTGTCCTTTCTCTCTCTGCCTCACTGCTTTATATCTGTAAAATCTTGTGTATATCATGTGTGTGGGCTTGCTTGTCACCAGCACATGGGGAGGTAAGAGGACCACTCTGTGAAACTGGTTCCCTCCATCCCCCTTTACATGGGTTCTGGGTACCAAACGACATCTGGCTTGTATGATGAGATAGCAGTCACTATTACCTACTGAGGCTTTATTTTGCATATGTGTATGTGTGCTTTTTATGTGTGTGTGTATGTTTGTTCTTTACGTATGTGTATTATTTATGTACATGTATATGTGTGCCCTTTACATAAATGTATGTGTTCTTTATATGTATAAGTGTGTATGTGAGTTCTTTATGTGTGTGTATTTGTGCCTGTTAGTGGGGGACACATGTGTGTGTGTGTGTGTGTGTGTGTGCGCGCGCGCGCGCGTGCACACACACACACACACATTAAGAAATCAGAAGCTTCTGTAAGGAATCTTCCTTCCTTGTGATCACAGTCACATTTACATAGACAGGGACTCTCAGAGCTCACTGACTTGGCTAGTCTGGGTAGCCAATTTGCCCCTTGAGCGATTTCCTATCTCCACCTCCCCTCTCTGATTACACACAACACCATACCCACTAGCCAGCTTTACTTGGGCTCTGAGGATCCAAACTCTGGTCATCTTTTCTCAGTGCCTTGGTCTCATTTCTTAATCCTAAAATCCACTGTGATGCTGAGAGAGTGCAGAAGGGCAATGTGCCTTGTCTAACTACACACCTGAATGGAACAAGGTAATATTCCTGCTACAATGTCTATATTTGATGACCAACCAGCTCTCTCCCCCACACAATTGGACAGGGAAGTTTTGTCAGAAACCTTCCTAAATAAGTAAATAAAAAGAAAACATTCTGGAACCATCAGATTTACTTAGCACTTGATTATGCAAAATAACAAAATGTAAATGGTTGATAAAAGACCATGGTGATTTCCATGTATTGTGAATGGTTTTGCTCAAAAGCCCCTGAGCATTTGAAAAACATGGTTTTATCCAGTGACAAAGCTGGAAACTTCTTGGCTTGGTGGGGGTCACTGCTTTTGTTTTCAGTTCTGTTATAGTTGATAAAAAATGTAAAACAGGAAGCAAATGTACACCACTGAAATGAGATCAAGGGCTGGAGAGATGGCTCCGAGGTTAAGAGCACTGACTGTTCTTCCAGAGGTCCTGAGTTCAGTTCCCAACAACCACATGGTGGCTCCCAACTATCTGTAATGAGATCAGGTGTTCCCTTCTGGCCTGTAGGGATACATGCGTAGAGAATCCTAGATTCATAATAAATAAGTTTTTTTAAAAAAAAAAGATAAAAGAATGAGATCAATATTTTGCAAAACTTTTTCAAGGATTTAAGTACTAGATGTGAGTGTGCTTTTTTATCTGTCTGTTTTGAGACAGGGTCTCACCTGTGGCCCAAGACTGGTCAACTTCCTGCAGCAGACTCCTGGCTCTAGGGTTATAGATATGTGTCGTCACTCTACATCACTCTGTGTTTGGTGGTTTTGGTTTGTTGTTATTGTTGTAGTTTTGTGTTTTTTCGAGACAATTTCTCTGTGCAACAGCCCTAACTAGATTTTTTTTTTAAACCAGGCTGGCCTTGAACTCACCTCTGCCTCCTGAGTTCAGGGATTAAAGGTGTGCACTATCATCACCACCACCACCTGGCTTTGTTTTGTTTCTATTGTTAGTGGTGGTGATGCTGGTTGGTTTTGGGTTTTGTGTGTGTGTGTGTGGTTTGGGGGGACATGGTCTCCTGTATCCCAGGCTAGCCTCAAATTCACTATGTAGCCAAGGACAACCTTCAGTATCCATCTTCCTGCCTCTACTTCTAAGAGCTGGGATTGTAAGCAGGTGCCATCTCACCAGATGTATGGGTGCTTATGACTGAACACACAGTTCTGTGCACCCTGGGAAAGCACTCCACCCACTGAGCTACATCTTCACTGATAAAAGTTTTATGGATTTAAATGGTTTAAATGAGTATAGCTTTAAATAGCCATCCTAGAATAGTCAAATATAACTAAAACAAGTGTTAGAATTAATCATAATTCAACTAAGATTGCTCACCCAACATTTATTTCTCTACTCAAAAAGTAGTAGAATCAAGCTATATCATTTTCTAGCTTTATCACAGGAAAAGTGTAAGGATTCCTGGCACATCACATGGTGAACCCAACATGGCACTGGGTGAAATAAGAATTCCTGGCATGTAGCGGCCACGTTGTGAAGCCAACATGGGGCCAGGAGTGCACGCCCCTAGGCGTGGCTACATAAATCCATGCCCACCCTTTCTCTTAAAAGGAGACTCCATGTTGCAGTCTGTCTCTCCTGTCTCCTGTTTCTCTGCTCCTGTACCCGCCTGGACACTCTCCTGAATAAGCTCTCGTGTGGCCCTGGTAGTGTGTGTGTCTCTGTTCCCAGGCTCGAAACCAACAAAGAGAACCTTTCCTATTTGACTGATTATGACATAATTACTTGGATTTATCATTTAGAAGAGTAATAATTTGTGTTAAAAGGCTTCTTGGGGGGAAGCAATGTACTAGAGTGTTTAAAAAAGCTAGATACGGGGCTGGAGAGATGGCTCAGCGGTTAAGAGCACCGTCTGCTCTTCCAGAGGACCTGAGTTCAATTCCCAGCATCCACATGGCAGCTAACAACTGTCTGTAGTTCCAGTTCCAGGCAAACACCAAGGCAAATAAATAAATTTAAATAAATAAATAAATAAATAATAAAAAAAGCTAGATACACTCAAGTATATTGATGTATATGGATCTCATATTTTATTTTCTACACAAGTCATCAGTTCAATTCTCAAACACAGTGCATGGTTCTGTCAATCCTGATCCCCTTGGGGAGGCAAATCCTTGGGAACCTCTGGCACCTCTTCTTTGTCCAGAGAGATGCCAAATGATTCACAGTATAGAAGAGTAAGGTGGTCCTGGAGAGCAGGAGTTGTTGAGAGATGCTGGCTAAAGGGAGTTTCCTTGGTTTGCACAGTAGTCAGATCAAACCAGGGGAAAGGCCTGAGGTGGAGAAAAAGACAGCATTACTTTCTCTGAGTCGTTGTTAGCTGCCATGTGGGTGCTGGGAATCGAACCTGGGTCCTCTGGAAGAGCAGACGGTGCTCTTAACCGCTGAGCCATCTCTCCAGCCCCCCTCTCTGAACTTCTATATCACTACAGAAATTTCCAGTCAGAAAAAGTGAAAAAAAGAAAACAGCAATGACTGCGCGATATGGACCAGCATAAGCAAGGACTATGGAACTAACATAGAAGATTTTATATATATACATATATATATATGACATATATATGTGTTATATGTACATTTTATATGTAAGATGTATGTAGATACACACATATATGTCTGTATATGCATCATATAGATAGGCAGCAGACAGACAGATAATACTAGAAGGGGAGGAAAGAAGGGAACAGAATACTTGAAATAATAATGACTGAAATTTTTCCCAAATTTATATTATATAGCAAGCCATTGGTCCAGGCAAGATAAGAACACCAAGCAGGATAAATGTCAATAATAAAATGACAACAAACACTACACCAGGCATAGTCTCACATTATAAGAAATTACAAGATAAAGCCAAAATCCTAAGAGAAACCAAAAGAAAACTACTTCCCTATAGAATGCTCTTATAGGGTAAGAAACTGATGTCTTAGAAGCCATGCAAACAGGAAGACAATGGAGTCAAATATTTAAACCATCAACTCAGATTGTGAATATTTTTTTATATTTGTCTTGCTTTCATGTGTGTCTGTGCACCACACTCATCCTTTGCGCCAGAAGAGGTTAGAAGAAGGAATCAGATCTCCTAGTCCAGATGACTATGGGTTTCCCTGTGGGTGCTGGGAACCAAACCCAAGTCCTTGCAAGAACAGCAAGTGCTCTTAACCTCCAAGCCATCTCTCTATTCCCCAGAAATGTGAATTTTGTAGAATTATCCTTCAAAAGTGAAGGAGAAATAAAAACTTTATCAAATTAAAGTTGAAGGAATTGACAGTATATCAATATTTCAAGAAATGTTCAAAGTTCTTTAGAAAGGAGAAAAATAAATGTTAGAAACTAAGATCCATATAAAGAACACTAAAGACAGGTGAACCAGACAGAAAGCAATTTGTCCAAAGTAGTAATGAGGAAGAAGCTCCCTTGCTGGAATGTTTACTCAGCATGATGAAGCCCTGGTTTTAATCCACAACACCATAGGAACTTAGTGTGTTAGCACATTCCTGTAACCAGAGGTAGAGGCAGAGGTCAGATGTTCAAGGCCATCTTTGCTGTGGAATAACACTTCTGTACAACTGTGAAGATGTGTTTCTCTCATTGTTAATAAAAATCTGATTGGTCAATGACTAGACAGGATTTTGGGGACAGGGAGAATGCTGGGAGAAGAAGGCAGAATCAGAGGTGACACATGAGATAAGAATGAGTAAAATGAGATGTACTTACCTGAAGTCAGCAAGCCTCAGGGCAGCACATAGATTAATAAAAATGGGTTGATCTAAGTTATAAAGAGCTAGTTAAAATAAGTCTAAGCTATTGGTGAGCATTTATAATTAATAATAAGTCTCTGTGTAGTTATTTGGGGACTGACTGGCAGGACAGAGAAGTGAGTTTGAGGTCATGCAATTTATAAAATGTTCTCAATTATTTATGCATGTATACCACATGTTTGTGTGAATCAAATTATGCCAATGTACAAGCACACATGAGGGAGAAAATCAAAGTATTTTAATATCATAAAACACTATCTGTTCAGTGGTATGGTGTTATCTACAATCAACCTGAATTAGTTGTAAATATAGTACAAGGTTGTTGATTATATGATTAATGTATAAAACTCAAATCTCCTATGTACCAGCATTTTGGTCCATGCTGTGATGCTTATTTAATCCTCTCTGGAAACACCTTCACAGTCATACTTAAAAGAGTATTCTACCATCCTGACAGTGATTTAATCCAATCAATCAGAATGACAGTCACAATTACCCATCACAGACATAAAAGGCGTAATCCATGAAAGAAAGAGTGAAATTTAAATGAAATTTAAATGAAAATTTTCTGTGACAGATCTTGTGTGGCCACATGTGCCTGTAATCCTGGCACAGAGAGGCAGAGATAAGAGGTTGCAGGTTCAAGGTCAGCCTGAACCTAGTGAGTTCTAGACCAGATTGGGCTACAGACTGACATTTTATCTCAAATAAATTAAGCAAATACAAATAAAGTCTATTTTGTGACAGAACTTGTAAAGAGAATGAAAATTTAGACCATACATTGGAAACTATCTGAAAAAGACACAACCAATAAGAGACAAATAGCTCTGTCTGTCGGTGGTGGCACATGTCTTTGATCCCAGCACTCTGGAGGTAGAATTGGGAAGAGCTCTGAGTTCAAGGCCAGTATGGGCTACAGAGTGAACTCCAGAACATCCAGGGCTGCACAGAGAAACCTTGTTTCAGAAATGAGAGAGAGAGAGAGACAGACTATTACCTACAATGCAGAACTAATTTTAAAAACTCAACAAGAAGAAAATTCTCAAAATGAAGAACCTTGAAGAATCCAGCGAAAAAATGTGAAAAAAATGTTAACTTCTCACTAAAGGAGATAACACAGATTACAAACAAGCACCAAAAAGCTCTTCAACATTAAGTAGTGAATTAAAACCAGCAAAGTAACAGCACTTCCTACCCACAGCAAGGAGATGATGCTTCCCATAACATAACAGCACCAACTTCTGGTCCACACCAAACAGCAGGAACTGCACTGTGGGGATGCTGAGGGGATACTGGATGCTACTTTTCCAGATTCTTAGACAACAAAGATCTTTATTTACCAGTCAGCAGTGAAGGCCTTATACTTAGCAAAACAAATGGGATACATTGAAATATGTTGCCACAAGCAAAATCTACAATTTATAGCGGCTTCAGTCATACTTACTAAAACTTGAAAACTTCTTTGGTGGTTTGAATGAAAATGTCCCCATAGAATTGCCAATGCCCCCATTCAGCAGGAAGTAGCCTATAGGAACGCCCACATTACCAAAAAATGGATTATGGATGTTTGTGTTTGTTTACAATGTTGGGTATAATTTGTTATACATAATGGGATTAAAAAGATATTAGATTTGGGGTTCTTGTTTTAGAAAGAGAAAAAGGGGAAATGTAGTGGGATTATGCTGGTGATGTAAATATTTGTCCCACCTATGGATTTAATAAAAGCTGATTGGCCAAAGGCAAATAGGAAGTGTGGGTGGGCTACAAGGCTAAGAAAACTCAGAAACATCTCAGAGCAGAGACAGATCTCAGACACAGATACCAGACACAGATGCCAGAATTGCCGGAGCTGCCAGGAGACACAGAGAAAATGCTGCTATGAGAAAAGGTACTGAGCCATGTGGCTGAACAAGATGAGTTGAGTTCAGATGAAGGAGTTAGCAAATTATATGCCTGGGCCCTAGGTTAATCAGCATACACAAAATTAAAAAAAAAATGTCCCCATAGATCCTTAGGGAGTGACATTATTAGGATGTGTGGTCTTGTTGAAGCAAGTATGACCTAGTTAAAGGAAGTGCCTCACTGGGTGTGAAACTGAGGTCTCAGAAGCTCAAGCCAGGCCTAGAGGCTCATTGGCTCTTCCTACTGCCTGAGGATCCAGATGTAGAACTCTCAGCTCCTTCTCCAGCACAAGTCTGCCTGCATGCCACCATGCTTCCCACCAGGATGATAATAGACTAAACCTCTGAACTTGTAAGCCAGCACCAGTTAAATGTTATACTTAATGAGTCATCATAATTGTGGCATCTCTTCATAGCAATAAAACCCTAAGATAATGACTGTGCTGTCCTTCAGTGAGTAAGTAGATAAAGTGTAGTATAGGCAGATAGTAGGAATGTGATTAGATAAGAAAGCAAAGTAAGGGGGCTGGAGAGATGGCTCAGCGGTTAAGAGCACCCTCTGCTCTTCCAGAGGACCCGGGTTCGATTCCCAGCACCCACATGGCAGCTAACAACTGTCTGTAGTTCCAGTTCCAGGCAAACACCAAGGGAAATAAATAAATAAATAAATAAAGTTAAAAAAAAAAAAAAAAAAAAAAAAAAAAAAAAAAAAAAAAAAAAAAAAAAAAAAAAAAAAAAAAAAAAAAAAAAAAAAAAAAAAAAAAAAAAAAAAAAAAAAAAAAAAAAAAAAAAAAAAAAAAAAAAAAAAAAAAAAAAA
>PVIH01001683.1:0-73660 GCA_004025045.1 Sigmodon hispidus | reverse complement strand
TGTTAGATACTTGATTCAGGTATGTGATCTTTTGGAATAGGCAAAACTATGACTCCAATAAAAATAACAGTGACTTCCACATGTTAGAGGCAGAGAGACATCTAGGAGGAGCAGGGATGCAACCACTTAGATGAATAAAAATTTTAGAAGTCAGCCAGGCAGTGGTGGCACATAACTTTAATTCCAGTACTCGGAAGGCAGAGGCAGGTAGATTTCTGTGAGTTCAAGGCCAGTCTGATCTACAGAGTGAGTCCCAGAATAGCCAGGGCTATACAGAGAAATCCTATCTTTAAAAAAAAAAAAAAAAAAAAAAAAAAAAAAAAAAAAAAAAAAAAAAAAAAAAAAAAAAAAAAAAAAAAAAAAAAAAAAAAAAAAAAAAAAAAAAAAAAAAAAGAATGAAAAGATTTTAGTCAATATCCTAAATATAAGCAAATTGTCATGAAGCAAGCCTCTAAATTCCAAAATAAACAATAACAACCAAGTGATTAAAAGGCAACCGAGGGGCTAAGGATGCTCAGTGGTTACCTGCTGAAGGGCACGACGATTGCTCTCAAGTTTTGTTACTTAGACCCAAAGCTGACATAAACACACAGGCAGTGCATAGACATACACACAGACAAAACAAACATAGACGAGAAAAACTTTAAGAATTTATTTTTAAGCAATTTCAAAAAATAAAGCAATCAGAGAAGAAAGATAGTACAATAGTTTATGGTCTCAAAGAATAAGATTATTGTATAAGGACATGATGGCGGCATCAAAAGGAATACTCAAGATTTTCAAAACATGAAAATACACAATTAAATTATGCTAGAAAAAAACAAGACAAAAAAGGAGGGGGTGGGGGGTTGCTGGAGAGATGGCTCAGCAGTTAAGAGCACTGGCTGATCTTCTAGAGGTCCCGAGTTCAATTCCTCATAGTGGCTCATGGCCATCTCCAATGGGATCTGATTTCCTCTTCTGTAATGTAGGCATACATGCAGAGCACTCGTAAATAAAAATAAATAAATGATAATGCTAAAAAAAAAAGAAAAAATCAGAGAGGGAAGAGTCAAGGTTGTTAAGAAATAGAAAACACGAAGCAGGAAGACCTATGCAAAAGGTCTAAAAAGAAAAGAAAAAATAACAGGAAAAAGAAGGAAAGAGGAATCACCAAGGCACAATCAGAGAAGTCTGGAGAACCCAGGCAGCGAAGTCCGACCAAACACGCTGCTGCTCCAGGGTAGGGTGACATGGGCATCTGCATCAAAGCAATTTATAAAGCTGTGTATAGAATATGAACTTCTTCTGTACATGTGTTGTATTTCATAATATTTTTTTAAAAAAATTAACTGTGGGTGGCGGTAGAAGTGGGGGAGGGACAGGCTAGGGAAATGGTTCATCCGTGAAGTGCTTGCCACTCAAGAATGATGCCCTTTAGTCAGGCATGCTGGCACATGCCTTTAATCCTAGCTAGTACTCAGGAGGCAGAGGCAGGTAAATTTCTATGAGTTCATGGCCAACCTGGTTTAAGTAGCAAGTTTCTGGATAGGCAAGAATACATAGTGAGACACTATCCAATAAAAAAAATTAAAAAGAGAAAAATGGCCCAGCACCTGGGATTTGGCTAAAGGACCAAGAACAGTCTGAGGTAGATGAGAACTTGTCTCCAAAAAGTAAAAATATAACGAATTAGGAAGGGCCCTATAGCTCCCAACAATCTAAAAGTTGAAAAGGTTGGAACAATGCTCAACAACACTATAAAAAGTAAATTTTAGTCTAGAATCGGCTACTTAACCATTTCTCAATAAAATTGTAGGTAAGAGCACAAACATTACAAAATCTCCAAAATTATTTCCAATGTGCCCTTTTCTCGGGGAGTTATTATAGGCTACTAAATTTAAATTTTAAATTAATATGGGCTACTAAAATTAAAAAATTAAAAAGATTCGGGAAACAAAACAACAGAGAAGTGAGGGAAATTCCCAGACTGAAAGTATACTCTGCTGGTGACCAGAATATGGGGTGAGGAAGACAAACTGGGCTCGATGATTATGTCTGGGGCTCTAGGGTTCCAGTTTGAAGTACTTGGTGAGGCAGCAGTAGTCAGGTAAGAAGCCACAGAAATAGGGGTGCTTCCATACATCGGATTTCAGAGGTGATGGTGAATTCATAGTCACCTAGGCCCAACACTGATAAAGAGTTTTATGCTGGCAGAGTAAAAATGACAAATTCCCAAACCGGAAAAGATCACTTAGGAACAGGTGATGAGAGAGAAGAGAGCCCAGGGTTGATCCCTCAGACCTCTCAAATCTGAGGACAGGACAGGAGGAGGGCTATCAAAGAAGAGGGAGGTCACCCAAGAGAGACAACTGCTTGAAGAAGGAAGATGTGCCCTGTGTCCATGAAGAAAAGGAGCTCAAAGAGACCAGTGAGTCCAGAGACATGTAAATCACTAGTAACAACAGCAGCAATGACCAGAGAGAATGATGTTATCATTAGGACACTATAGAGAAATGTCACTTGCATATGGTGGTGGTGTCGTTGTTTTGCTAAGCAATAATGTACCTATGTGTCCTCTAACTCAGATAGTTATCAATATGTTCATCCAGCAGAAATAGCTGCCCCAGTACCCTAAAAGTGCATAGACGTTTTAGCAGCCCATTGTGCAATATTTGAGGCAGAGGAAGGGATTCACCCCATCACAGGAAGACAGGACAACTTGTAGCTTGTACAATGCATAGCTGCCTTTCCTAAGTGAAGTAGGCAGCACTATCCACAGAGTTCTAGATGGATATAGAAAGCAAAAGTGGTGTTACTCCTCCATGTTTCTAACACTGTAATAATAGATTATTGCAGTACTTATTGCAGTACGACAATTCAAACATCTGTATATATGACAAAACATAGTCTATTAGAGATGACTACCTATGAAATGAGATTTAAGAGGTAGGGAGGCTTTAAAGAAACTGGCTCAGTTTTGATGCTGTTCTGTATTTTTTGAAAAGTGTATTATTTGTACCAGTTTTAAAAGCGAACACAGGTCAAGATGAGGCAATGTGGTGGGGCATGTTTGCAATCCTGGAGCTTGAAAGGTTGAGAGGCACTAGGTTCAAAGATTCAAGGCCAGCCTGTGCTATACAGAGATTCTCAAAAGCAAAGAAAAACAAAACAAAACAAAAAGAACCCTGAGACTAGGAGCCGGACACCAAAGGATAACAGGAAGAAAAGCTTGTGTGAGGCAGATGAAATGGCTTAGCAGGTACAGGGGCTTGCTGCCAAACTTGATGATCTGAGTTCAATCCCAGCACCCACATGGCAAAAAGAGAAAGCAGACTTCTACAGGTTCCTCTGTGGTCTCTCCAAGTGCCCCCCTCACCCAATAAAGAAAGGTTTTTAAAAAGCATCTGTTAAGACAAAACTGTGGGACAGCTTCCAATGATCAGATAGATGTTTGACATCTTTACCTTTTATGAAGCAGGCTCTTGACATAGCTTTTGTTCATAAAATCTGTTAGCTGAAATCTGGGGCAAGAAGCTTTGTCTTTCTCACAGCTCTCTAAGTGCACGGAGAGGAAAAGTTTGTTGAGAATCTGCAGCACGTGTGAGTGAAACACGTTCCTGGCTGTGCAGAAATTGATGACGGAATAGAACACGCCCTCCAGCCATTTGATATTGAGACTTATTCCCCCTAGACATGAAGAAAAGTAACAGTGAGCATCGAGCATCGGCAAAGACAAGTCACAGGGAACCCAGAAGAAACCCAGAGAGGGACCACAAGGCCACTTTTTTTTTTTCCCCTAAACTGGTTGCCAATATGGCCAGGAGATGAATACTCTCCGACCCTGGCTATGAGCCCCATTTGCCCTTTACAACACGCTATGTGTTGATCCCACCAAGGGAGGCAGGCAGAATTGAGTCACACACTGCTAACGGAGGAGACTCTCCACAATGGTCCCTGCCCACAGCCAGGAGGAACTGAGAAATACCGCAAGATTAAAGGGAACCCTCTTTTTTTGTCCCAGACATTGCATTCTCCTGGTTTTTTGTTTTGTTTTTAAAACAGGTTCACATGTAGTTTTAGCTGCGCTCAAACTGGTTAGATAGCCAGAGTTTTGACACCCTGATTCTCCTGGCTCTGCTTCTCCAAGGCTGGGATTATAGGCATATACCAACAAGCCCAGCTCATTCTATTGTTCACATAAGCTATTTGCTCTGGTTCTACTCCAGACTTAAAGATCCAAAAATTAGGCTTCTCTGCTCTGCCTAAGAAAGGCTGTTTTTACCCACCAAGCTTTTTTCATACTATAATAGTTTAATGTAATTGGCCCTCATAAGTTCATAGGGAGTGAGTGGCACTATTAGGAGGTGTGGCCTTTCAGAGTAGGTGTGGTCTTGCTGGAGGGGTCTTGTGTCACTGTGGGGAGGGACTCTGAGGTCTCCTATGCTTGAGCTATGCCAGTGACACAGACCACTTCCGGTTGCCTGTGGGTCAAGATGTAGAACTCTCAGCTCCTTCTCCAGCACCATGTCTGCCTGCACACCACCATGTCACACCATGATGACAATGGATTAAATCTCTGAAAATGTAAGCTACCCCAAATAAAAGCTGGTCTTTTATAAGAGTTGCCATGTTTGTGGTGTCTCTTCACAGTAATAGAAATCCTAACTAAGATACATACCAAACTCAAGTAACTAAGAATGTATCTACTTTGGGCTTTTCCCAACACACACACACACACACACACACACACACACATACACACACACACACACACACCAACCACTCATGGAAGGTAACTGTCGAAAGAATGTCCGAAGCAATCACACAGCTGAGCATTTACCAACATTACTGTAGGGACAGGTACCCCGAAGGACCACTGGATCGTCCAGAACAGCTGTGATTTCCTTATTCTGTCCCCAGATATTGTCAACGTCTTCACTAAAGTGATATTGGGGCCGTAAGATATTGGTGTGGTTCAGTAGAAGTTTCAGCCTAGAAGTCACAAAGACAGGGAGCACAGTGTCTGATTGGAGTATGTGATTATCCAATCTAGTGCATGTGCATCTAAATGAAACAACACCCCCCTTCCCCTGCACAACATTGCTAGGGTAACATGGTGTGAACCTGGCACTAAGGGCATCGATTACGTGGATTGTTCAACCACCCACCTAATATTTACTGAATGCTATCATGTGCCTAGCTCTTGGCTAGATGCAAGAGTACAAAAATAAAGTTTGACAGGTATTTTTAGTAGCTTTTCAGGATGTCTGGCATTTTCTCATTAGTGCATAGAGTGGGAAGGAGTACTTGGGAAATAAGCCATTAACACAGGGAAAACATCCTAAACCTAAGTGTTGTTTCTATAAAAACGGGGACGGGTGGGGGGATTATAAAGGCTGGCTGGGTCATTCTGTGGGTCAAAGTGCCTCCTCCTTAAGAAGGAAGACTGACTTCAAGAGGTAGGGCTATGGTGGAGGCGGGAATTGGGTGGGGAGAAAACATCAGCCGCTACCCTGTTCTGTTCTCATGCTGATGAGGTACCTGGGTAACGGGATGGCAGATACGAAGCTGTACACGGTGCAGGTCTTCTCCATTTTGGTTTGGATTTCTAAGCAGATGTTAGGCAGCTGAGATGGCAAGCAGCAAAGGAACAATACTTGGGCCCAGCTCGCCACGGAGGCATTGTTGTATAAGCACCAGACACCTAGTTTCTGGAACTCAGCTGGGAGGGAGAAAGGAAGGAAGAGAGAGCACAATGCAGAGAAATTTGACCTGAGCATCAGCCCTGGGGAGAGGATGGTGGTAACTGTGTTTCAGTAAGGAACCTAAGTTGCGTTGCCACAGAAACCAGAAGCAGTTCCGGAATGCCTCTGTGAGCAGGGCTCCTCCCCTGTGTGGAGCCAGTGCCACTGTGGCAGAATTTGTAGTTGTGTGATTTCCTTTTGTCTTGCTTTTAGAACAAATTCTAGTTTTTATTATTATTATTATTATTTATTTATTTAAACTAGAAGATGCATTCTGCTTCTATCTACTATTGAGTTAGCACTTGCCAGACAATGTACAAAGTGCTTTCTGTGTATTCTTTAAGGCCCGTTCTCAAAAGAATCCTCTGAGACCAGTACAGGATAGCTCCCATATTACGGATGAACAAACTGAGGCGTCGGATGATATGTGGCTCACCGAAAGTTAGCTTAGTGGCTTGAGTTAGTGGATAAAATTAGAAGTGTGAGAGAATGTACAACAGAAACTGGGAGGCTCTGTAGAAGGTTTAACAGTTTTCGTAAGGTATACAAGATAGCAAGATGTTCCTAAGAGTGTAGGAAAAGTCTCTGTGTGTGATAACTCATACAATTGCATTAAACACACAAGTACCTAATTATCCTCACTACAACATGGATCTCTGAAAGCAAGAATTTAAAATGTATAGTTCCATCTGGTAGGCTTTAAGGGCTACTGAAAAACAGAATGCAAAAGATGTTGAGAAAGGTAAGTGCTCATTCCAATGACCAAAAATATTAAAAGCAAAGCTTGCCTAGGTGGTGGGGGCACACACTTTTAATCTCAGCACTCCGGAGGCAGAGGCAAGGCAGATCTCTGAGGCTAAGGCCAGGCTGGTCTATAGAGTGAGTTCCAGGGCTGCACAGAGAAATTCTGTCTTGGAAAGCAAGCAAAGAAAAAGAAAGAAAGAAAGAAAGAAAGAAAAAGAAAGGTATTCATATACAAAATGATACGGCTATAGATATAGATCAAAATACCCATAGTCCTGCATAGTTCTGTTAAATAAATTTCAGAAAGTGTGAACTAATTTATGGTGATAAAAAACACTGTTACCATAGGGGTTGGAGAGATGGCTCAGCAGTTAAGAGCACTGACTGTTTTTCCAGACAACCTGAGTTCAATTCCCAGCAACCACATGGCTGCTGACAATTGTCCGTAGTTCCAGTTCCCAGTTCCTGGCAAACACCAAGGCAAATAAATAAATAAATAAAAATTAAAAAAAAAAAACACTGTCATATTTTTTTTTCAGTGGGGCAGGGAGATGACTCGGTGTGAGGAGATATCTCTGATCCCCAGAACCCACAAAAAAAAAAAAGATAGCCATGGCGGTGAACACTTACAATGAGAAGATGAAGACCATAGCATCCCTGGGTCTCACTGGCCTGTCAGGCTATTTAAACCAAACAGCTCCAAGTTCATCAAAAGAACCTGTCTCAAAAACTAAGATAAGGAGTGACTGAGGAAGACCCCAACACCAATCTCTATTCTCCTTGTGCATACAAAAAAAAATGAATAAATAAAATTTAAAAAAATCACTGTCATTGATGTGAGACAGGGGTGTGGGAAGGCAGAGTGTCAGAACATAGAGGACAATTAAGAGACAACTTTTGGAGGTGACAGATTTGTTCATTACGTTGAGTTTATGGTTTCATGAGTGTATATGTGTCAAAACATCAAATTGTACATTATGGGAGCAGTTTATTGTACACAGTAATATTTTAATAAATATGTTCCTATTTGTCAACCTTGTAACTTTGTTTTGAAAATCATATGCAGGGGCAGTCAATTAAGTAAGGTATATCTACGATTTGGCTACTGCTTGTGTGTGTGTGTGTGTGTGTGTGTGTGTGTGTATGTGTGTGGTGGGATTCAGGCATTATTGAAGGAGACCTAGAGGCGTGGCTTTGGGATCTCAAGACCCTAAATGGGGCGTGGCCAGCCCCCATTGAGAACTCGGTTGCACTCTGCCTTGTTTTGTTTATTTTTGTCTTTTCTGGGAGAGGATTGGCACCATCACTGTGTCTCTGTGTGGGACAGCTTTACTCTCTAAAAATTGCCTTAAAGTTCAATTTATATCAGTGTATATAACCCCATTAATCCTTTATATAATCAATTGCCAATAAATAATTTTTACAATACTTGTGTGATGTGCATGTGTGTGTGTGTGTGTGTGAGAGAGAGAGAGAGAGAGAGAGAGAGAGAGAGAGAGAGAGAGAGCATGGTATTTGCATAGCAGTCAGAAGACCACTTGTGGGAACCATTCTCTCCTTCTTTGGGGGTCCCAGGAATTGAACTCGGGCCTTCAGGCTAGACAGCAGTTGCCCTAACTTGCTGAGCCACTTCACAGCCATTTTTAATATATTTACGTTTGTTAAGGAATGTTACATGATCTTAAAATCATCTCTCTTCTTTTTTGTAATAAGATAACTCCTTTACAGAAATCAATTTTAAATCCCAAAAAGAAAATAAAATAAAGTGGGGCGTGGGGGTGCATTCATGACTGCAGTGTGGCCAGTACACATCTCAGCATCAAAATGCCCAGACACCAGGGGCAGCAGGACGCTCACCATGATAGAGACACACGCAGTGTTCTCCAACCTGTGGGCAGTGACGGACTTAAAAATCTTTATTTTAAAGAATGCTAAGTGATGCAGAATGCACTCCAATGCATCAGGTAAAAGCCTGGGAAACAATTAGGTACAAAGTCAATTTCTGATATAGTTTTTAAAAGGAGGAAAACAATAAACTATTAAGGGGAATATGGGGCTGTGAGTTTGAGATCAGCCTGGTCTACAAAGCCAGCTCCAAGATGGCCAGGGCTGCTACACAGAGAAACCTTGTCATGAAAAACCAAAAAGAAAAATACAGATGATTGTTCTTCCTACAAGAGTAATTTTTCTACCATATGCATACTATTTTGCACTATTAACTTGCATTTTATTGCAGTGTAATTTACATACTGTAGCACGCAGAGTTCTGAAGTATAATTTGAACAGTTCTGGTAAGTGTATACATCTATGTAGCCCATATTTCCCTCTAAGCCAATCATTCTCAACCTTCCTAATCTGCAACCCTTTAATATAGTCCCTCAGATGGTGGTGACCTCCAACCATAAAATTATTTTCATTTTTACTTTATACCTATAAATTTGCTGTTATAAATCACAATGTAAATATCTATGTTTTTCAATGGTCTTAGGTGACTTCCATTAAAAGGTCAGGTGATGGGGTCGCGACCCACAGGTTGAGAACTACTGTGCTAGACCTAAACTATTTTCTTCTCAGAAAGTTCTTACAGGTCTTTTTTCAATCTGTTTCCTCAGAAACAATCACTGTTCTTATTTCTATCGCATTGATCAACAACTAGAATCATTATATTTTTATATCCAGATGTCATTTTTATTTTTTTTTCCTTCTTTATTTTGTATTTAACAAAAAAACAGTAACATGAATTTAAAATGAGGAAAAGTTAACAATAACTATAAAGAGGATAAGAATCATAAGCATGGCTTATCAAGGGTGGTGATGCAAATAAGATTGCTACACATATATCAGATGTCATTTTTAAATATAAGCCCAAAGACAAATATTTGTTGACTTTTTTCCAGACTCTATTATTCCAGTTAGATTTGAACACTCTATGGAAAATTCCCCTGTATTTCATACACAGAAAGATAATTTGCACCAAGGGCACATGGAGGATGAATAGATATAAATAAGTGGAGAAAAGTTGTCTTAACAAGTTTAAGATTTAGGGCCAGCAAACCGAGAACCCTGTTTCAAAGGGACTATTCCAAACAGCTTTGTTTTGTTAGTGCTCTCAATCCCACATCTACTAACACTCACTGGTCCTCACCCAGGGCCTCTGGCCTTCGAGTAGAGATCTGCAGGTTCTCAGCAGAGATGGGGACATGTTTCAGCAGTACATTAGCCAGCTGCTTCCCAAGGTGGCCACATCCAATGATGCCGACCTTCAACTTCTCATCCTCAGCAGCAGCATCATCATCAAATGATACAGTCCGAGGATGTGCTGTGCGCCGACATGCCTGTAATAATTGTCTAGAAAATGAACAAACACACAGAAACACATGTACATGCTACAGTTTCCCCACAGGAGTTTCAAAGGTTTTTTTTTTTTGTTTTTAATTTCATGTGGAGGCCTAATAACAATATAATTCTTCAGAAACAAGGCATTTCAACTGGAGGCCACTTATACAACCTTCATCCTCAAAAAGAACATCACTTTTCCAAAGGACTGAAACTGGATGAAAATATTTATCAATTATTTTTTTTTTTGTTTTCTGTATCTTGAGCTTTCCTGGGTCTTTAACACAAGGTCTGCATATCTTATTAACTTTGAACATCATTATGACTATTATACATCATATGGTAATATACAACACACAGTGAACCAGTTTTTTTTTTTAACTTTATGCTCTATTTTCTATTAGCTGTCAACTAAAATGTATCATCACCGTCTTAAGTACACAGTCTGTTTGGATCTATGCATATTGCTATGCAACCAATATCTAGACCCTTTGCATCCTTGCAAAATAGAAACTTTATATTCCTGAACAGCTCACTTCCTGTCCCCACATCTGGAAATTACCATGTTACTTGCTGTTTGTGTTGTAGCCTGAAAAATCTTAAAACCTAAAAAATCTTTAACTACACCATGTAAGCAGAATCATGCAGCGTTATTATTTTGCACTTAGAATCATGTTCTCAAGCTCATCCAATCATAGCTTATAAAATTTCCTTTTTGGGGGCTGGAGATGTGGCTCGGAGGTTAAGAGCACTGACTGTTCTTCCAGAGGTCCTGAGTTCAATTCCCAGCAACCACATGGCAGCTAACAACTGTCTGTAATTCCAAGATCTGACACCCTTATACAGTTATACATGCAGGCAAAACACCAATTCAAATAAAATAAAAATAAATGTTAAAAAAAATTTCCTTTTTGAGGCCAAATAGTAATATTTCATTGCATGTATATAATGTGACTGTTTTTATTTGTTCTGTTTTGTTTTGGAAAGAGTCTCATATCGCCCAGGCTAGACTTAAATTCCTGACTTCCCTGCCTCTACCTTCTGAGTGCTGAGATTACAGGTGTGGGCCATCACTCTTGATATATATAACACAGCTTATTTATCCATTATATTAGCCACTATAGAGCCATTATATCATCTTATTATTGTGATATGTAACAAAAGTATCTTAAGGGTTATCTTAGCTATTTTTCATTGCTATTGTAAAATTCTATGAATAAGCAATTTATACAAAAAAATTTATTATGCAGCTCACAGTTCTAGAGGATTAGAATCCATGACCATCACAGCAAGGAGCTGGGCAGCAGTAGGCAAGCAAGCACTGGAGCAGTAGCTGAGAGCTAATATCCTGATCCAGAGGTAAGAGGCAAAGAGAGCTGGAAACCTCAAAGTCCGCCCCCACTGACACACTTCCTCCAACAAGGCCATACCTCCTTATCCTTCTCAAACAGTTCCACCAGCTGGAGATTTAAGTATTCAAACATATGAGCTTATGGGGACCATTCTCATTCAAAGCACAAGGGTAGAGCCCATCACGAAGAACTTATGGTGGCAGGAACTTGCAGAGATGCTTACATTGTATCTACAGTCATTAATCAGTGATGAAAGCTAGTACTGAGCTAGCTATCTCCTTTTTATTCAGTCTAGGTCTCAGCCCATGGAATGCTAGCTGCTACTCACAGTTAAATTCGATCTTTTCACCAGTTGACCTAATCTAGACGTCTAGATGATTCTTGGTCCTATTGAGTTGACAGTGTTAACCATTGCAGCCATTCATCATCAATGGACATTTAAATTGCTTCCAAATCTTGGATACCTTAAATGAGGCTGCAGTGAACATGGCATACAAATATCTCTGGGAATTCTTAGGGTATATATCCAAGAAATAGCATTGCTTGATCTTACCCAATTTTATGTTTGACTGTCATAGTAACTACACTTCTTACACTCTTACCAACATTAGATAAATATTCCAATTTCTCTACATCCTTACCAGAACTTGTTCATTTCTGGTTCCTCACTAGTGGTTATTCTAACAGATACGATGGAATCTTATACTGTAGTTGTGATTCGCATTTTTCTGATGGCTGTTAATGTTGAGTATCCTTTCATATACCTATTGATCATTCTTATACATTTTTTGAAGAAGTCTTAGGTTAAAAATCAGGTTATTGGGTTTATTGCTAAGTTGTAGGAAGTCTTTATTTATTTATTTATTTATTTATTTAATTTTATTATTTTACATACCAACTACACTTCCCCCTCCCTCTTCCCCTTCTGTTTCCCCTCCCCCCGCCTTCAACTCCTCAGAAAGGGCAATGTCTCCCATGGGGAGTCAACAAAGTCTGCCACATCAAGTTCAGGCAGGACCAAGCTCCTCTGTAGGAAGTCTTTATATATACTGGTTTTTAAAATTTTATTTCAGGGGCTGGAGAGATAGCTCAGAGGTTAAGAGCACTGACTGTTCTTCCAGAGGACCTGAGTTCAATTCCCAGCCACCACATGGTGGCTCATAACCATCTATAATGACATCTGGTGCCCTCTTCTGTATACTGTATACCTAATAAATAAATCTTAAAAAAAAAAAGTTTATTTATTCCGGTTTATATGACATGCACAGGATTCCTCTGTGTAGTCTTTGTTGCCTAGAACTCACTCAAACTCACAGAGATCCACCTGCCTCTGCCTCCCAAGAGAGATTTTAAGATGTTTTCTGTCAGCTTAGCAGTTGCAGGAGAATCTACTGATCTTTTAATTATCATCTGAGGCCCCACAGCCCCACAGTTAGCACCCTGTTGGCCACTCAGATGTGGGGGGTGAAAACCTGTTAGACCAGACATGCCGAGAAGCAACTCATCCCAAAACCAAAAGAAGCTCCAAACTCCAGTTCTTCCTTTTCAATGTTTCTATCTAAATTCCTGACTTCTCTATGGCTAATTTGGGTCAGCTAGTCATTGGCTCCACCCTGATTCAAGGTTAACCTTATTAACAGTCTCGGAGAGTCACAGTGCCATCAAATATCCCACAACTCTCTCTCTCTCTCTCTCTCTCTCTCTATATATATATATATATATATATATATATATATATATATATATACACATATATACACATATATATACATACATATGTATATATATACATATGTACATATAGATATATAAAACCTAAACTGAAGGTTAACCTTGAACATCTGCAGGTTGGCATGACAGGTGAATGACACATCACCCACATTATGCAATGCTGGGTGCTAAACCTGTGCATTGTGCAAGCTAGGCATGTACTCTACCAACTGAGCTCCATCTCCAGGCATATAATGGGCATTTATACCTCATCAGATAGATGGTTTCAAGCATTTCCTCTCCCTTTTCACTGTCATCTCCTTTTGCTATGCAGATGCTTTCTCCGTTTCTTTGTTATGTGGATGCTTTTAAGTTTGAAACAACCCTATTTGTCTTTGCTTCTGTTGCCTGTGGTTCTGTAGTGTATCTACTGACTCACGTCCTAGGCACCATCATTGTTAAAGTCTTTTTCAGCTTGTTTATTGTTGGTGTACACAAATGCAACTGGTTTTTAATGCTAGCTTCTTTCTTTTTCCTTTCTTCTCTCTTTATTTCTTGTTACATTTTGTGTTTATGTTTTTGTTTTTCAAGACGTGTTGTCTTTAGGTAGTCCTGGCTGTCCCGGAACTCACTCTGAAGACCAGGCTGGCCTTGAACCCACAGACTTCTCCGTGCTGGGTTTAGGGTGTGTGCCACCACTGCCAGGTGTTTTTGTGGCTTTTTGAGATGGAATCTCCCTATGAAGTTTTTTATTTGTCCGTTTAGTTTTTTAACCTAAGTGCATCGGTTATGACTTCCAGGACTAAAGTGAACAGAAGTGAAGATAGGAACCCTTGCCTTGTGTGTGGTCTCAGAGGAAAACTTTTCCGCTTTGATATGATGTTATCTGGGACTATGCATATATGGCCTTTAGTACACTGAAGTAATTTCCCTTTGGTGTAGTTTTCATGGCAGAGTGTTGACTTTTATCAGCTACTTTTCTGCACTGACTGAAATCATATGACTTTGGTCTTTCTTGGGCAAATGTGGTTTTGCAAGGGTCTCTAAGCATAAAATCAGAAGCTACAGGCTGTGACTAACTCCCCATTACACTGTCCCCTCCTTATTTTACACAAAACAAAGGCAATCCACTCTTGAAAGAAAAAGTATCAGCTCGGCACCCCCAAAATCAGTTCT
The DNA here is from genome assembly GCA_004025045.1 of Sigmodon hispidus. Lineage (NCBI taxonomy): Eukaryota > Metazoa > Chordata > Mammalia > Rodentia > Cricetidae > Sigmodon > Sigmodon hispidus. The sequence continues at coordinate 59,616 of PVIH01001683.1, read as the reverse complement.
CAGCACTAAGATTTACTTGCCACAGAGGGATGGGGTTAGGGAATAGGAGAGAGACACTGGAGATGGGGGAGGGGGAAGGAAAGAAGGGAGAGGGGGCAGGTATTTGTCCCAGAAGGACAAAGGACTCAAGGGACTGCCTGTGGGTATAAAGAAGACAGACATGGCCCATAGGCAAATGGTGGTTTATAAAGATAAAATGGGAAACCCAAGACTAGGATCGTGTTTAATTTTAAGTGGGCATGTTAATTAGGTGAGCCAAAGCGGGGCCCAGATGTAAGGTGGGTCTCTCTGCTTCAAGTCATTTGATTAAAATAATCTCTCACTGGAGTGCCCAGCAGCTAGGGTTCCTGCTAATTTCAGATATAGTCAAACTGAGAACCAAGATTAGCCATTGTGAGTAATTTAGAGAAATGAAAATGATGAACTGGGAGACAGTCGTATGCCCAAGGGAAAGGTATGAGGTGTGAAGGATCACAAAAGGTAGTGCTCACCTTTAATCCCAGCACTTGGGAGGCTGAGGCAGGTGGATCTCTGAGATTGAGGCCAGCGTGGTCTATAGAGTGAGTTCAAAGACAATCAGGTTATACAGAGGAACCCTGCCTCGGAAAATAAAAAACAAACAAAAAGAAGTCAGTCAAATGATTCCGACTAAACATTTTATATTCATTCCCCTCGTCAACATCTGAGTCCATAAAGAACAGCACAGCAGTGACTCCAAGTGTGGTCCTCACATGAGGCTGCTCACCCTTTCACTTTCTCAAGTATTTCCTCTTCCAACTGTATCTTTGCTTGCTAATCTTTTGTCTACAAGCATAAATTCTTCCATCACTGAGAACAAAAACCTACATCAAAGAGATCTTAGCTGAGTCAACCTTTCTTACATTACTGTATTACACTCTGACTGGTTTTGCATGTTGAAACACCCGTGCACTCCAGGAATAACTTGTTTGTTTATGGCACATAATCTTTTTAATGGAATACTGAATTCAGCTAACTAATATATTGCTAAAGATAGTCACATCAATACTCACCAGAAGTGGATACTGGATGGTAGCTTTCTCACATTATCTTTGACTTCAGTATTAAGGCAATGCTGGTCACTAAAATTAATTTGAATATGTTCCCACTTTGATTTTTTGAGTTTTCTGTGTGTGTAGTGTGTGTGTGTTTGTGTGTGGTATGTGTGTTTGTGTGTGTATGTATGTGTAGTGTGTGTATATGTGTGTGTAGTGTGTGTGTTTTTGTGTTTGTGTGTATATGTGTGTGTAGTGTGTGTGTTTTTGTGTTTGTGTGTATATGTGTGTGTAGTGTGTGTATATGTGTATTGTGTAGTGTTTGTGTGTAGTGTGTGTATATTGTGTATGTGTTTGTGTATGTGTGTGGTGTGTATGTGTGATTGTATGTATATATTGTGTATGTGTGTAGTGTGTATATGTGTGTGTATGTGTGTAGTGTTTGTGTGTAGTGTGTGTTTGTGTGTGTGTGTATGTGTGCATGCACAGGTGTGTACACATGTCTGTGCACCAAAGTTGATGTTGGGTATTTTCCTTGATTGACCTTCACCTTAGTGAGCTGAGTTCTCTGGTCCCAGTGTAGGCAGACAGTTTAGCCACCTTACTGTCTGCCTTGGGGTTTCTATTGCTGTGAAGAAATTCTATGACTATGGCAAATTTTAAAACATTTCATTGGGACTGGCTCACAGTTAAGAGGTTTAGTCCACTATCGTCATGGTAGGAAGCATGGCAAGATGTAGGCAGACATGGTGCTTTGGAGGTAGCTGAGAGTTCTATATCCAGACTGGCAGATAACAGGAGGAGAGCACCTCACTGGGGCTGGTTTGAGCATCTGAAACCTCAATGCTGACGCCTAGTGACTGCACTTTCTCCACCAAGGCCACAACTACTCCGACCCCTAATAGTGCCACTCCCTATGGGCCTCTGGGGGACATTCTTATGCAAACCACCACGCTGAGATAATGAGCAGGCTGCCAGGCATAGCTGGCATTTCACATTTAACTGGGTGATGAAAATCTGAACTCATATTCTCAACTTTGCCCAGCAGCATTTTACCTGGTGAATCACCTCCCTGGTCCAAGATCTTTAATTCTTCAAGCATTAAACTATCTAGTCTTGAGATTTTCTTGGTTAGAAGGTTCTGACTACCAATTTAATCTCCTTACTGGTTAAAGGTCTATTCATACTTTTGGTCTTCATGATTTAGTCTTCACAGCTTCTAAGATTTCCCATTGCTTGGATGTTAGCTCGTTTCCTGACAGTCCTTTTCTGAGTCATTGGCTGTCACAGCTCCTCCTTCAGGTCTGATCATCACTGATTGCTTTTTCTTTAGTTTATATAAGGTTTGTTCATTTTGTTGATGTTTTTTTTTTTTTTAAAACTTTATTTATTTATTTGCCTTGGTGTTTGCCTGGAACTGGAACTACAGACAGTTGTTAGCTGCCATGTGGGTGCTGGGAATTGAACCTGGGTCCTCTGGAAGAGCAGAGGGTGCTCTTAACCACTGAGCCATCTCTCCAGCCCCCCCATCAGATTTTTAAAAATGACAAATAGAAAATTCTTAACCGCTAAGCCATCTCTCCAGCCCTTGTTGATGTTTTTAAAAAGCCCAGTTTTTTAGTTTAACTTTTTCCCCCCTATGGCTGATCTATTCTACATTTTATTTTTCTTTGTTTAACTTTCTTCATTTTGCTAACTTGGAGCCTAGGTTTCTCTAGTTCCTAGAGATGTCCGATGGATCCTCTCACAAACTCATTGAAATCATCTGTCCTGACCCAATACTGGGAGATGGAACCTTTGAGGTTCTGAGAAGCCTCTGGCTTTTGACTGCTGGGATTAAAGTGTGTCACCACACCCAGTCTGAATTATAGTATATTTCTAAGTACGACTTTAATAATCCTAAATGTGTCAAGGCTTGTTTTGTAGTCATCAGTGATCAACCTACCCTTGAACTGTTCCAGGTATATGAGAAATGTTTTTGGAAATCTCAGAATTTGGAAAGCAGCACAGGCAAGAAGTTTCAAAGCTGACTTCAGAGTGAGACCCTGTCACAAAGCAAAACAAAGTAGAGCAAAGCAAAAACCACACAAAAAGCACAGGCTCCTGCTTTGTCTGTGAGGTTCCCATCAGTCTCCGGCATGTTTCTGTCCACTGCTTCCTTTTTGATCTTCTGTCTGGATGCTATAACAATGGCTCAGAATGAGGTGTTGAAATCTCATCTTTATCTTTTAGTATATCAGTATTTGCTCCACATAACTAGATGTTTTGATGTTAGGGCACATATCTCAAAGAAGATGATCTTTTATCATTGTAACAATTCCATTCTTTGTCCGTTGGAGTTTATTTAAAATCTTATCTGATATTTCAGTGTTTGCTTCAACATGATGGAAGCTACACTGTACATTAGCTGGCTTTTTTTCTTGCTTTCAGTATTAATTATACTTGACAATTTGATTATAATGTTTCTCTTCACTTTTTTTTTCTCTTTGTTCTACTAATGCTTTCAACTGACCCATCTTTTGGCCATACCTGATGCTGAATTCCCTGGGTGAATTCTTTTGTTTTAGTTATTGTTTTCAAGAACCTGATTAGTTTAATGGTTTCTCTTTGTCAATGTTCTTACTTGTTCATGTACTGTTTTCCTGACTTCATTTACTGCCTCTATTTGAAGCAACAGACAAGGGATGACTGGTCATTAGTGCTGTGAAAGGCAAGCAGGAAGTATATAGGTAAATGAATGAAATAAATCAGCCAGCCACCCTCTGGCAGAAATCACCACTAATCCAAGATTTACTATGTGAACACAAAATAAATTTTACTAGTCATTTCAGACCAGAAATAATTAAACATGGATTGGAAAGGTTAGAAAAACAAGTTTCCTGACAACTTTAACTTCCAATATACAAAGCACAAGCCCCTTGGGTTCTCGGCACTGATGCTTCCCTTTCTTTTTCAAGTAGCTTACCTCAAAGTAATTAACAGTTTGCAAAAGAAGACTGCATGGGCGCAGCCTTTGATCATCAGTCCCCGATAACGTCCCTGCAAATACAGCCAATACCGCTCTTCTTCTGGGATCCCATACTCAAACTTCAGGGACTCAAGGTCATCTAGTACATCCATTTCCAAACCACCATCTCCTGCAGTGACAGAGACCAATCAGCATAACTCCCCATCCTGGAGAACAAGGGTTCAGGCACAAAGGGCTTAAATATGATGGTATGTCTGACTAGGTCAGGGGTCCTCATGTGCTGGACTTGAGCGCCACTCTCCTTCCAGACACTGAACTTGGGAGTTCAAATCTATTTCAGTGGGACCATCGAGGCTTCCTAATAACTATGGGTCATAAAGCCTGGGTTCATGAAACAGGAAAAGAAATTCACAGTAATATTTATCCATATTGGCTACAGGTGCATTTTTCAGCAGGAGTTAGGAAAGCAATAAATTTCAGAGGTGTCCTTAGCTGGGAGCTTTTCCTGTCCATTCCATGCTTTACAAATATAGCTGATCACAGAGAACCTCATTTCAAAGATCAGCTCCACTTTGAGTAAACACTGTGTTCCCTGTAGGGCAGAAGGGAGCCCCAACTGGGTATCACTGGTCCCTTAGCCAGAGCTTGGGCATTTCAAACTTAGAAAATAAGCCTAGACATATACAAATCCATCTACATATGTCTCTCACCAATCAAAAGAGATAAGCTCTACTCCTCAGGATTTGTGGTCTGGGCAGGTGAAAACTACATATGTAAGGGGAGCCTCCCAAGGGAATTGTCATTATGACTCCTTAGCAACCAGTTCATTCTATCCTCTAGTCTTAAAGCAGCAAGACACATCATAACCTTCCTTGGCCTGAATGCAAGGAGGCCACAGTTCTTTCCACTAATTGTAGGAATGCTATACCATGCCAGGGTGGAACTTATTTTTCCCAAAAGAAGATTCTGGATTTCTATTTTTTTCTTCCAGATTAGAACACCATATAGATTTTTAGCACTGCTTTAAAAGGTAAACAACAGGACCCGTGAGATGCTAAGATGCTAAAGGAGTAATAGTGCTTTACCATGCAAGCCTGGTGACCTGGGTTCAACTCCCAAAACCCATGTAAAGGTGTAAAGAGAACCTTCCACAAAGTTGCTCTCTCTCTCTCTCACTCACTCACAGACAGAGCAAAAAAACCAGATAATTATTTAATGATTATCTACCCCTCCCCCAGTACCTGGGATTGAACCAGGACCTGTACACCAGTCTGAGACAGTGACTCATTAAGTGTGATCTCTCTGACTCTGATTCTGTGTCCTATGAAGCTGAGACTCCAGGCATGTATCATACATAACACTTCTGTAAAAGGATATGAGATGCTGAGGACTGAATCCAGAGCCTTGCATCTCCTGGGTAAGCACTCTACCACACTGCTGTTCTACCCTGACTTTTCATATTCAATAATCAATCTTGTAGCCATTGAGGCTGAAATCTCATTAGATTAAAAATATTAGGTGGATTTTACGTAACACAAAATTACTCATTCTAAAATGGACAACTCTTCATTTTGTTCAGAATGTTGTGAGACTACCTCTATTTTAAACAATTTTTATATCCTCAAAAAAAAAAAAAAAAAAAAAAAAAAGAAATCCTATTTGCATTAAGCAACTACTCCCAATTCCTTCGTACTTCTGACCTCTTGGAGTCACCAATGTTTCCTACATACAGATTTACACATTTCAGATAATTCACAAACAATAATTGAACCATTTGTCATCTTTCATGCTTGGCTTCCACAATTCTTACAAGAATGTGACATAGTATATGTCCCATCCTGCTCTAGTAAGTGATGTTTCCTGTTCCAAAGGAAAGAGGAACTCAAAACCTGCCAGACCTGCATGACCAAAACAGCACCCTGCAGGCATGAATTCCAGGTATTTATTTGTACATCCCCCAAAATAGGAATTCAGTGTTAATCGCTTTGTGACAAAAGCCTCTTGGCTAGGCTAAAATGCTTTACAGAATCCATTTCTTTTGTGTGTCTGCTTAGAAAGAACCACAAAAATGTTTTTGTGAAGAATCTAGAATGTGGGAATGAAATGACCACCAGTTCCTCTTCTGACTTGCAAGGCCACATCATTACTTCTCTGACTGGCTGTCTTGGTGTAATTCAGCTGCTAACCTGTAACTAACTGTACCACCTGTTCCTGGATCCTCCCTTGCTGCTCACTCCTGGGCCAGGTGATCTTCAGTTACTTCTCCTGCAAGGTATTACTCTAGCAAGGTGGGAGGCATGCATCCTTGTCTAGAACTGTGCTGGCTAGTTTTACATCAACTTGACACAGCCAGAGTTATCTGAAAGGAGGGGACCTCAATTGAGAAAATGCCTCTGTAAGATCTGGCTGTAGGCAAGTCTCTAAGGCATTTTCTTAATTAGTGATTAATGTGGGAGGGAGCAGCCCATTGTAGGTGCTGCCATCCCTCAGGTGCCATAGTCCTGAGTTCTATAAAAAACAACAAACCAACCAACAAAAACAGGCTAAGCAAGCCAGTAAGCAGCACCCCTCCATGGCCTCTGTATCAGCTCCTGCCTCCAGGTTCCTGCATTGTTTGAGTTCCTGCCCTGACTTCCTTGATGAACAGTGATATGGAAGAGTAAGGTGAATAAACGCTTTCCTCCCCAAGTTACTTTGGTCATGGTGTTTCATCACAGCAGGAATCCTAAAATAGTAACTCAGTTCTAGCTTAATCCTGATGTCCCAGCTTCTCTTCCTCACTGCTTTCCTTATGAAATCCAAACTCTGTTACCAGACACAAAAGCAACCACTTTATCCAGGCTGTTAGCCGTCTTCTTGACTTGGGCCAGATCCCTGTAATGAAGTATGTGGAGAGGTTGGATAAATCTGACCTACCTGCACCTATAGTGGTTCTGCTTCTGAAGTCTGATACACTAGCAAATTAAACCCACGTCTTCAAGAATAAAAAAGATACTCAGGAAAGTAACGAAGTATGAGGCAACCTGGAATTGTAATGATTGCAAAATGCAGAAGATAGGATGTGATCCCTTTAAAGCATAATGTTTTTATTTAACATTTGTGTGCGAGTGTGTCTGTGTTGTGTGTAAACATGAAGGTCAGCTACCATGTTTAGCAGCTCCTCAGACTTGCTTTTCCCCACTGAGCCACCTCTCCTGCCCTGAAACAGGGTATAACATGCCATTACTAATGCTCAAGCAGGACCATTCTTTGCTGTGGGGGCCTTTTCTGCACATAACAGGATACTTATCAACATACCCCTAAGTATGGCAATGAAAAGTGCCTTCAGTAATCTTATTTGCATTTCCACCCTTGATAAGCCATGCTTATGATTATTATCCTCTGTATAGTTATTGTTAACTCTTCGGCATTTTTTTTTTTAAATTCTTTTTACTTTTTTTTTTTTGATAAGTAAAAAATAAAGAAAAAAAAAAAAAGAAAAAAAAAAGAAAAGTGCCTTCAGACATTGTCAAATGTTTTCTGCAGGCCCAAACTGCCTCCAAGCTATGAAGCACACTGTCACAGACTAGAGCAAGCTGCGTGCTGTGTGCATTATCTAGTTTCCTACCACTTCACTCATGTGTCACAGACTACAATGCTGCTTCTCTACGGCTGAAGATGAATCTCCAGAATGAGGGATTCCCTGGCCCTGGTTTGTCAGCAGCAGAGCTGGGAAGAGTCAGAACCTCTGTCTCTTGGACTAGTGCTGTTATTAGCCACACATCTCACTTGCTTTGCTTGTGACACTGTCTGGCTATGATGGGATGTGCTGACAGTCTCGAGCAGTCACAGATGCAGACAGGACACATCATCCACTAAGTACCATATGGGGAAGAGAAGGCATCAAGACTGCAGCAGTTTTATTAGGAGTACAGGCATGTCAAGGGAGCCAGTTCAGGGAGGCACAGGGCAGAATCTCACACTGCTGAGGTTACCAGCAGACCACTGGGGGAACAAAACCTCTATTGAGAAATTGAGTGAAGTCCTGCTCAGGGGAGACCGTGGCTGCTTCATGCTCCGGCACTGGTGAATCTGAATTCCATATAAAACTGTATGTGAGACCGAGGGAGGGGACAAGATGAAGCGGCTGGTGTACCACCTCAAACCATGTGCAGGTGAGTGGGACCCCAAGGTTTGAACAGAAAGTTGACAGGGACAGCAGCTAAAGACCCAACTACAGAAAACGTCTGTCACAAGATGTGTGGCCCTGTGCTTCGGAATTTGAGTCTGCTTTCCAGCAGGTCCTGAGCAATACTGGTATTCCTTCCTGAGGCCTGGTAAGAGTCAATTTCATTCTGACTTCCTCAGAGCAGAATGTCAATGTCCAACACCAGGTCCTGGATCATTATGGCTGAGAGGAATGGAATGTCACTACCTCCTTGAGACACCTGTAGCTCTTAGTTCAGATGTCCTTCTGGGCGGTTGCTTCTCTGACCAAGACGTCTTAGCCGGGATGGGTTCCAGCTTTCCACAGCACCACGTGCAGAGCATCTTCCCTAGGAGTCAAAGCCTTAGATACTAGCCTGTAGATAATGTCCTTGGGACAGATCAGCCTGAAGAACATGTGCTCAGATGCTGGTTTCTGTCCCCAAAGCAGCAAGCACCGCCTGTAAATGACAGGCTCAAGTGGCTGAATGCTGTGACTCTCCCAAGAAGAGAGCTCTCTATTTTCATAGGCGGAAAAGTAAGAAGTGAGGCAGGCTTCAGGGTAGAAATGACACTTAGTTCTTCCATCGGACTTGCTGTGGAAAAAAGCAAATGACCAAGTTATGGTGAGTTTTCACTTATCACTACAATGAAGGAGAGGGAATGAAAATAAGCATTGAGGGGCTGGAGAGATGGCTCAGCGGTTAAGAGCAACCTCTGTTCTTCCAGAGGACCCGGGTTCAATTCCCAGCACCCACATGGCAGCTCACAACTGTCTGTAGTTCCAGTTCCAGGCAAACACCAAGGCAAATAATTAAGTAAATAAATAAAAAAGTTTAAAAAAAAAAAAAAGCTACTAAAAAAAAGAAAATAAGCATTGAATTGGGGACTGTTAACATTTTGTTGTTTGGGATAGGGTGTGAATACATAACCCAGTCTAGCCTGGAACTTAGTATATAGCCTGGGCTAACTTCAAACTCCTGATCTCCCTCCCTGCCTTAGCTCCCCAAGGGTCAAGATTGCAGACATGTACCAGCAAAGATTATTTTGAACTCTGTGTGTGTGTGCACATATGTGTTAAGAACAGAGGTCAAACTTGGGTATCATTCCTCACATGACAATCACCTTGTTTTTTGAGACAGGATCTCTCACTGGCCAGGAAGCCCCAGGGATCCTCCTGGCTCTGCCTCTCTAGTGCTGGGATTACAAGTACATTCCATCATGCCCAACCTTTATGTGGGTGCTGGGGACTAGGTTCAGATCCTTGTGTATGCACAGCAATTACTTTATTGATTAAATGATCTCCCTAGCCCCCAAGAAGATTTTTCCTTTTAGTATGTGGGAATTCATTTATTCAGAGACAGATTAAATACCTGTTCTGTATTTTACAGACTGCCAGTTTAGAGTGTTAACTGGCTCTGCTCTTCTTACTGCAGATTCACTAGTGACCAAGCATAGGTGTCAAAATTCCTAATACTAAGATCCATGTTAACTTAAAGCTTAGTGATTTCATACTTTGAGAGAACCAGCCAGACTTCCCAAATAACTAATTCTATTTCAGTCCCTTCTTATTTCCTGCATATTGAGTCTGTATCGTGTGATCTGTAGTTCCTGCTATCTGCTAGGTCTAACAATGATCAACAACCACAGCTAAGTTTCAGGCTAAGGTCCTCAGGTTACTCTTCTATTGTTTCCTATCTCTAGAGTGACTTCTGTTGTTGAAAACAGTGCTTTTGCTACTGCAGCTCACAGCTGAGTCTTGTATCTCCGTGGCTTGACTGAGTACACCTGCCTAAGTGCAGCTGCCTAGGTCTTGAGAGCATACACTTGATGCTATTTTGTGAACTGTCTCCTAGGTTCCACCAGAGGGCAAGTGGAGCTGCTTACCGGACTGCTGAGAATGGCATCGATTTTCTCTTCCTCCACAGATCCTTTGTCAACTTTGCTCCTGTATGCGAGCAGCTGCTGACGGTCCTTCAGGTCTCGGCAGGTCTGCACATCAAAACACAATCAAACTCCTACTCAGCCTTCTCTACCAGGGGCTCACTCTTTCTGCCACTGTTTCTTTACCCTGGGCTCAAGGAAGGGACAGGAGACTATAGTAAAATGATGTGTGTAAAGCACCACAGAACTTAAACAGCTCCATTCAGTTCTAATGACTCCAAATTTGACCTCAAAGCTGACAGAGCTCAGCTGGAAGACTGTGAAAACAATACAGAAGTATTAGTCTCCACACTAATTCTTGCCAGACTACTTGGTCTATTCAGTTAAAACTGCCAGCAGCATTTGGAGACCTGGGCAAATGCTGTCTCCCCGACTTTCCACTCAGACTAACTCAGGTTCTCTTCTGGGGACTCACGTCAATCACCACATCATGGCACTTGAGCTTAGTGGCCAAGTTCAGCTTTGTGTCCACGTCTTCCACCAGACTGACATAGTCCTGCAGTATCTGTAGGAAAAAGTTGACTCATGATAAAAACACAGGCTTCGCTAGGGAGAAAACTAAGTCCTAAAGGAGAAAGAACTCAACACCCAACGTCTAAGAAGGTCATTACGAACCATGCAGTGGTTTTGCAGTGTGTCGGGAAATGAGGTGATATTTGGCAGCACTTCCCTGCTGTCTCAGGAGAAAAGGGAAGAACACTCCTCCTTACCCTGCAGCCAGATTTACAGACCACAGGGCAGCTCTAGAGCTGGTCCAGGGCATGTCTACTGTCACTTGACATCCTTCTGAATCACTGAACAGTGCATAGTTCTCCATATGGCTAAACCCAGCAGCTGCTCCTCAAAGAAGGTCTGAGAGTCCTTGTAAAGGAATGCTCCTCCCTGCCCTCTACAGCCAGGGGCTACATGGAGCTACCATTAAGAAAATGAGAACAGCTCAAGTCCCCATCACTAGCTCTTTTTTTAGAGCCATTACCTGGACAGGGGCATTGTTCTTGTTCAAAATTTCCACAACTCGATGGAAGCCAATGGGTGCTCTCTTCTTGGTGTAACCCAGCCAGTTCTAAAAGAAAGGAGAGCAGTAGTAGGTGGCCAGACATTATCAACACTCTGGCCTCCTCACTTGTGTTTCACAAGTCAGATCAGAAAAGCATGGGAGTTGAGGGGCAGAGAAACAGTGAGAGATGGATTTTTCAGAAAAGCCAAGGAATGTAGAGGCAGGATGCTCCTAAATGGAACAAGTGATGAATGCATACACTATGAGTTTGTCAGTGCAGAAGAATTGTACTTCTCTCCCTTCACATGCACATGGAATCGCTCATCTGTAAACTGCAGTGAGGTCTGGGAAGGTCTGACAACAGTACTGTCCCCAGTGTTTGTGCTGGGAAATGAGTCCAGGCTTTGTGGACAGTACCTATGCATTCAACTACCACTGAGCACAGCCCCGGCCCACTGTATACACTTTTGTATACAATGTTGAGTTTTTCTATTAGCATGTCTTGCTTTAGTAGTTAACATAACTAACTGATAAATAAGGAGAAAAACCAGAAAATTCTCAAGGCTAGAATTAAAAAATATTTATATTTAAATTTTAAACCAATGTGTATGAAACCACAAAAGATCTCAGATAAACAAACCAATTCTGAGAAATAAAAAAAACCACACACACAAAAATAAATAAAATTAAAAAAATTAATGTCACCATTTCTATATGAATTGTAGCATTATCCACATTAGCCCAAAATATGACAAAAGTATCTTTAAAAGTAGATAATGAAACTGTGATATGTGTGTGTATATATGCATATATACACACAGTGCAATGGCATCCATTTCTAAGATCCTGCAATTTATAACATGGACTAACCTTTAGAGGTTATGCTGAGGGAAGTAAACCAGACATAGGAAGACACTACATGATCTTATTTATGTGAGATCAAAAACCAACCCAAATCTCAAATACACAGAAAGAGAAAACAGTGGTTGACAGTGGAAAGAAAAATAGCAGTGGATTAAAGGGTATGATAATGTAGGATAAATAAACCTTCAATTCTATGCTACAGCAGGAGGCCTGTGGTAATTATATGTGATTGATACCTTAAACTAGAAATGTACCTAAACTCTGCATTTTAGGGGATTATTCTCTCTCTCTCTCTCTCTCTCTCTCTCTCTCTCTCTCTCTCTCTCACACACACACACACACACACACACACACACACAAACACACATACATACAGAGTGATGGTGTAGGATAGATGTTGTTAGCTTTGACCATAGTAATCATTCCATTATACAAGTCAAAATATTATACTGGAATTGGAGTTTTTTGCCTACATGTATAACTGTGTAAAGGTGTCAGACTTTGGAATCACAGACAGTTGTTAGCTGCCACGTGGATGCTGGGAATTGAACTCAGGTCCTCCGGAAGAACAGTCAGTGCTCTTACCGCTGAGTCATCTCTCCAGCCCAAAATATTATACTGGATACTTTACACAATACTCAACTGTTTATATATAGACACATAATTTATATATACACATATATAAATGAACAGACTACAGCTACATCTAAGGATTGAACATAATTATTGGATCCTAATAACACAGAAGCACAAAAACTAAAAAATGGGCTGGACAGATGGCTCAGACTAAGAGTATTTGTCACTGTAGAGGCCTTGGGTTCAGTTCCCAGCAGCTACATAGTGACTCATAGCTATCCACAACTCCCATTCACATGGTACATTCATACACATAAATCTATAAAATAACAAAAAAAACCCTCTAAGAACAGTAACAAGCTAATTTAAAAGTGACGTATAATATATAGCAAACATTATGATAACATAATTGTATTAATACTAAATTTCTTGAGGTTGATATTTATGAGATAAATGCTTGAATATTAAAGGCAAAAGAGTCATGCATATAATTTACTTTAAAATGGTTCTGAAAAAATGTATACAAAAAAGCAAAAACAAAATAATACAGCAAAATGTCAATAAATTAGCAGGTAGAGACAGTCACTACTAGACTCTTCTTTCAAATTTCCTTTACATTTACAATTTTAGAACACAGAGGATTCATCGGCCCCTGCAACTTGAGAGGCCTGGGAAGGCCTTCTGGCTCCTAAGGCCTCAGTACTACAAGTCAGGACACCCACCTTGGTAGTAAAGAGAGCATCGACATCATTCCAGGCTCGCAGCTTGGCACGAGCAGCCAAGGCTGTCAGCACATACTGTTTATCTGGGATCTGAAAAGCAGGAAAAAGTAAGAGGAAATAGAAATACGTCCATTAAATGCTTTAAAATTTTAGAAAAGTGTCTCTCTCTCTTTAGATATATGTATAGACATAGATAGATAGATAGATAGATAGATAGATAGATAGATAGATAGATCGATCCTGTCCCTTAAAATCAACGAATTTCTCAGGTCATCAAAAATCCCCTCTCTTCGAAACCCCACACTGCTGTACATAGTAACATAAAAGTTTTCGCTCACTTCCCACAAACTCCCGGCTTTCTACCATTAGCCCTGAACACATACAGCATTACTATGTAACATACACTCTATGCAATACTCTGATATTACAAAACAGCCAATGCAATGCTACCTTGAATGTCTTCTTCAGGTTGATGGGACTGCTGAAGGTCCCCTAGGATGAAAGGGGGAAAAAACTTAAATGACATTACCCAATATCCCATTTTCTTTTCTATTACACAGATCTCTGTGTCTTATTGGGAACTATTTAAACCCAGAAATCAATTTGAGAAAGTCTCCATCAGGTCTAATGGGAAACCTGCTTCATCAGGAAAAAGACTAGTGAGGACAGTGAGTGCTTTTTCCGTTTTTCTGCTAATCCAACTAAGAGAGAAGCACACTTGCGAGGGTTTAGTCAAGTCCAAACTTTTAAAAAAGAAAAAGGGGCTGGAGAGGTGACTCAGTGAGCAAGAAGACCTGACTTCAATTCCCAGCATCTACATGGCAGCTCACAACTATCAGTAACTCCAGTCCCAGGGGATCAGACACCCTGTTTGGTTTCCATGGGTACCAGGCATGCACTGGTACCCTAACATGCATGAAGGCAAAATAAACAACTCATTCACATTTTTTTTGTTTTTTTGGTAAATAGAGAACAATCTATAGTCCCATGACACTCACTGTTCTTTATATCACTGCTAAGGGAGGCAGCACCAGAGACACCCAGCACTCTGCTAGTGTGCCAGCCACACATGGACACACAAACCCTCATAATCCTTTGTCCCTCTGGCCCACTCTTGTGAGGACCTGAGAAGTTTCTGGGTGATTTTGAAAACTACATGCGCCCACTGACAATACCTCACAACTCTGGATTTGAGCAAGGCTTCATGCTTACTCTGCATGTACCTCGGACTCTGTGTAGTGATAGAAGCAGGCGTAGAAGAGTGTCGTCACCAGTGGCATGTTGAGAATGGAAGCTTTGCGGGGGTGCTTCCGGAAGATCTCAGTCTGGCCCGCAGACTCCAGGTGTCGATCGTTTGCCTGTGACAGAGTAAGCCAAGTGAAAGGGGCAGTGTCCATGGGAGAGGCAGGGAAACTACTACCACAGCAGATGTTTCCCACCCTGGGAATGAAGCAGAAGACGAGGACACAGACATTGCTTAGGACACCCAGGGAGGTAAATGGATCATAGGTTTTACGTTTAATTAAGAGATTTCAACAGCTTAGCTTAGTGTTGCCTGCCTGTGATCCTAGCACTTGGGAGGGGGAGGCAGGAAGACGAGGAGTTCATGGCCTGAACAGTGAGTTCTAGGCCAGCCCAGACTCTATGAGATCCTGTCTCAAAAATAAAAAGAAGTAAGGAAAGAAAAAAGTAAGAAAGAAGGAACAGAGGGAGGGAAGAAATTTCAGCAGTGGAGAGGACACAGTGGAGATGTTCCCTTGGAATAAAAAGGGAACAGGAAATACTTGTAGGCTAGCCGCAAGTCAGAGGAAAAAGGATGCCTAAGAACAATCAAGGAACACTCAGCAAGGAAATAAAAGGTTGCGCCACAAAGTGACATGTGCGGCAGGGAGGAGTGGCCTGGATGCTGAGTGTGGAGAGAGACGGGCTCTAACCTCGATGATGATCTGGCGTTCCAGGAGTGTGTAATGGTCTTGTATGTGTGCAGAGTCTTCTGCTGGAAATGGCAAACTGGCAAAGGACCACAAGGTTAGTACTGTTTCCTGGGTGACAAGCTAAACCAAATGATCACCAAAACCTTGCAAGCCTGATGGTCTCTACGCACCTTTACAGCATCATTGAGACAGAAAGGCAGAAAACAAAGCAGACTGACTCTGGCCTGGATACTGTGTGAGGTTTGCCAACTAGGGCTGGGATGTAGCTCAGATGGAGCTGGGCCTGAAGGCTCAGGTTCCATCCCCAGCACTGCAGAGAGCGGGTGAGGTGGTACAGGCCTGTTATTCCAGCTTTCCCAAGGTGGAAACATGAGAATCAAAATATCAAGAGGGAATCCAAGGCCAGCCTGGGCTACGTGATACTCTTACTTCAAAAGAGAGAGATTGTGATTTTGAAAACTCAAAAGGGATCCCCTGAAAGCTCACAAAATGCACAATTGTAAGTGACTTTGCTGTGGAATGACAAAGATCAACTCATTTGGGGAGTTGGCTATTTGGTGAGTGGGTCACAAAGCTAGTGATCTCAGACAACTGTCTGTCAACACACCCACAAAGTCCCGTGCCTTGCTTTTCTGAATTCTACATAATGTGTTAACTATTTTTAAAACAGAATAATAAAAAACAAATTAAATTATATGGCATAGTGGTAGGTTGGCAAATATTCAAAGACTGTACACATCTACAGAAATGTCTAGGACTCATCAGACTACATCTTTAGCAAGATATGGTGGCAGAAGTTTGTAATTCCAGCACTTGTGAGGTGGATCTAGGAGGTTCAAAAGTTCAAGGTCATTCTGGATTACATAGCAAGTTCAAAGCCAGTCTGGGGTACATGACAGTGGAAGCCACCTTTTAACCCTCAGTTTAGAAATCCATCCTTTAGGTCAGTGGCTCTCAACCTCCCTAATGCTGTGACGCTTTATACAATTCCTCATGTTGTGGGGACCCTCCAACCTTAAAATTACTTCTACTCCTGTTGCTACCTCATAAATGCAATTTTGCTGCTGTTACAAATTCTAATGTAAATATCTGATATTCAGGATATCTGATATGTGACCCCCCCAAAGGGGTCATGACCCAAAGTCATGACCCACAGGTTGAGACAATGCTGCCTGTTCTAGTCACTGTAGAAATCAATTCCTGTCCCAGGTAAGTGTGAGCCAGTTATCTGTCTGGTAACATTAAAATTAGGGGTCTCATAAAACAAGCAAATTCTCTCTCTCTCTCTCTGACAGGGTTTTTCTGTGTACCTGTCAGCTGACCTGGAACTCAGTGTAGACCAGGCTGGCCTCAAACTTAGAGATCCAACTGTCTCTGTCTCTCAAATGCTAGGACTAAAGGCATGTGCCACCACCGCTGCCACCCCTCAAGACCCCCCCCCAGCTCACAAGCAAATTCTAAATGTGACCCTGAAAATCCTTCTACAAGGAATGGCTGAAACAACTGTCAACACTGAATCTTGAAGAGCAGGGGCTGCTAGGAAATTATGCAGCTGTATATACAGAAAGATACTGAGAAGCACATTTCAGCTCAGCTGAAGGAAGCATTTTATTATAGCAAAGGCAGAGCAACAATAAAATGAGTCACTTCCCAGAGCAGTGAACATCCCTCGGAAGGACAGTGGCATCTGGGCTTTGTCTTTAGTGAGGATTTATGCTCTGGATGACAGCAGCAATCCTGAGACTTTGGGCTTCAAGACCCATAACATGAAAAATGCACAAGGGCTAAAAAACATTGTCACTTTTTAATTTTATTACAATAAGTCATTAAGAAAAAACTGACCAATTTTACTGCTAAAAGGAGGAGTATGTGAGAAACAAAGTCCCAGAACAAGACAGCCTTCAAATCCAGAACATTCGACATCAGGGAAAGAGTCTACTTTGCGCCATTTTTCCCAGGTTAGCTGCAAACATTGAGAACTTGGCTGCAGACTGACTGGCATTTGGGAACCACTGAGGGGTGATCTTCAAATAGTGCCCATGTGATTCACTGTTAGCCGGTCCCTTCTGGACCATCCATTCCATCTACATAAAACTGCTTTTCCTCATACTTACCCAATGCAAGTCTTCAGAAATTCTTTTCGTTTTTCAGGGTCCTGAATGTTTAAATGTTCTCGATAATGGGTTAGCTACAAAAAACCAGAGAAGAATTTTAAGCTACCAAGTCTTCTTAGAAGATAGGGAGCTGGGATAGCACTCAGAGGTATATCACTGTCTAAGCACACATATGAGCACAGAGACGTGCACACACACACAGAGGGGGGAGAAGGGGAGGAAGAGGAGGAGAAGGTTGCAAGGGAAAGAAAGCAAATGAGAGAGCGAGTGAGTGAGCATGTGTGTGTGTGTGTGTGTGTGTGTGTGTGTGTGTGGTGTGTGTGTGTGCACTTGCCTAGGTTTGTGTATGTGTTAGCCAGAGGCCAACATCTGGTTCTTTCTCTATTTCTCTCCACATTACCTCTTTATAGATTTATTCTAAGTGTTTGCACACATGCTTGAGTGCAGAGCTTGGGAGCCAGAAGACATCAGAACCCTAAAGCTGGAGTTGCAGGTGGCTATGAGCTACCTGACAGGTGCTGAGGATAGAATTCCAGTCTTCTGCAAGAGCAATGCACACCCTTAACTTCTAAGCCCTCTCTTTGGTTCATCCACCTTATCCTCTGAGCCAGTTTCTCAATACACTGAAGCCAGACTACCAGGCCAGCAAGCCTCTGGGACACTCTTATCTCCTCTGCCTCAGCTTTGGGCACAGCCTCTGCACACGATTTATATGTACATGGGTCCTGGAGATCGAAACTAAGGCTCTCATGCACAGTAAGTACCTTATCCACTGAGCCATCTCCCCAGTTTACAAGCAGACTTTCTATGCTCTAGAAACTCAAATTATTTACTCTCGGAGAGTTTTCCTGGACTACAGAGTGTGTTCCTGGAAATATGGTGGGCAGTGCCATTTCCAGGATACCATCTTCTAGGACTAATCAGCAAAAAAAAAAAGGAAACAATTCAATTGGAGGAGAGCTTGGGCTAGGGGGGTTTGGTTGGTAAATAGACAATAAACTCCCAACAGAAACAACACCACACTTACTGCCAGCTCTTCTGTTCTGTCCAGGAACCTGGGAAAAGCAGAAGCAGGACAGTTTAATCTACTGAGGTGGGGCATTTCCAACAAGCTCTGGAAGAAATGGTTCCACTCATCATCTCTACTCTTAGATTCCCTCCACCTTCACCCCTTCAAAACACTTGGTAACTTACGGATCTAGTTTCTCCTGTGCTCTAACTAAAGGAAACAGGCAGGGCAGGGCACTAACAGCTTAGACTGTTCTAGCCCATGGCCATTTGTGTGTTTGTTTCTTTACTTAACATTTAACAGTTTGCTGTCAAAACAATCTTGGGAACAGACATTCTACACAACTCTTTATTTCATTCATGTATAGAGCATAATGTAGCTGGTCTCTGTTTCCTCCTTATTCTAAACAGACCATAATTACCAGCAGTGCCTTGGCACAGAAGTTATGCTTAGCAAGACTTCCTTGGCTGAAAGAGAAACCCAGAGAGAGCAAACACCCTGCCTCTGTGAGCACTTCATCATTGGTAAATTCCTTCTGACTAACCAGGTAAACTGCTTTCCTATATCAGTCTTTGGGACAGATCATCACTGTTCTGGCCACAGAGTAAACGGGTCCCTTTGGGTGGTTAGAACCAGAGGAGTTTCTAACACCTTCACTGACACTGAAGGAGAAACATGCATACAGTTAGATATCATCCCCACTGAATGGAATGAGAGAAGACCACCAAGCCAACAGCCAACCTCACCTAGACAACCCGACCCAAATCCTCATGCTTCTATGGGATTGCCATGGGGAATCCTGACTGAAAAATTGCAGCTCCTCTTTCAACTGTACTTCTCACTGGCATCACTGAACAAGAGGAGGGAACCTTTAGTCTGATGTTTCATAGGAAAATGCTTTGCAAACATTGATTGATGCCAGCCTGCTCACTTTAGTCTTCATTACCTTGTGTGGTGGACATCACCACCTCCCTTTTACAGGATGAAAAGCCCACTCTCAGGAAGCCTAGTGACTTGCTCAAGATAACAGGGTTACATGTAACAACACATATACAGTTCAGGTATGTTTGACTATGGGTCTGATTCCTAACACCTTGCCAGACTGTATGGTGAAGTCATTATCCCAACACATTTCAAGATCTCATTTTTCTAGGTGTTGCTGGAAAAGTGTGTCTTCAACTTCTTTGCACACCTCACTGCCGAGTACTCCAAAAATGCACCTAATAACTTCATAGCCCAGATCTTACCTAAAGAGATCTAAAAGCAGCTTTTGGTCTCCTATTTCTTTAAGGAAATGAATGAGATGCCTCAGGGCGACCTGGCGTAACTCCAGCTCTCGGAAAAGGATCTCTGCAAAACGGAAGAAGTTAGGAGGAAGAAGCAAAGCTGGCCAGCCCTGAAGTCTGAGGCTGCCTTCTCCACTCACATATCTGAAGCAGTTCCTGAAAGCCCAGCAAAAGCTAACGATAGTTTCTTCCTGATCTCAACCCACCACTAACAGCCTTGATGCTTTAGAGCTGTGGTTCTCAACCATCCTCACACTGTGACCCCCAACCATAAAATTATTTTGTGGCTACTACTTCCTAACTATAATTTTGCTACTGATATGAACTGTAATATAAATATCTGATATGCAGGATATGTGATATGTGACCCCTGGAGTCACAACCTACAGGTTGAGAACTACTGCTGTAGAGCCCTACACAGCTATTCAATCAGTGGTGACTACCACAGCCCCTACTCTAAAGGCTGTGCTTTGACGTGTGATGTATGTTCTTTTTTAAAAACAAAAACATGTATTTTATGTGCATTGGTGTGAAGGTATCAGATCCCAGGAAGTAGAGCTACAGACAGTTGTGAGCTGCCATGTGGGTGCTGGGAATCAAACCCAGGTCCCCCATAAGAGTAGCTAGTGCTCCCAACCACCAAGCCATCTCTCCAGCCCCGTGATGTATGTTCTTAAGTCACAGACCACATCAGCTATGAACCAGACTTGATCCTAGTGAATTCCAATATAAAAGTGACAGGTGTTGCTGAGTGGAGACTTCCTTCAAATCATGCTCACCTTTGCTCAGGGTCCTCTTCAGGAAGATCAGAACCTAGAGGAAATGAGACAAAGACTATGCATCCTTTCACACCTAAAGGCTGCCCCGACTACCTCATGTCTAGGAACGAGGCCAGAGACCTGAGGAATCACTGCTGTGAAGTAATCCTTTTGTATACTGTGAAGATGTGCTGCTGTCATTGTATCAAGATCTGACTAGGCAATAGCTAGGCATGAAGAGGTTAAGGCAGGAGAGCCAAACTGAGAGAACTCTATGAAAAAGGGAGGAGTCACAGGGGTCACTAGCGGGACACAGTGCACCCTCTCTCTGGGACAGGAGGAAAGGATGGACATCTGGAACTGAGACGTCTTAGGTGTCAACATGCTCATGCCCACTATGCCCACACTACCTCCTGTCTGCTGAGAAACTACTGTCACACAGTTCTGCTGCCATGAGACCTCTCACAAGATAGAGTAGGCAGCCTTCTGTTTTCCAGTAAAATTAACAGTTCCACATAGAATGCATGTCCTGCTGGCTGAGCCAGGAGCACAGCTTTCTGAATCCTATGCCTCAGAGAGAAAGCCAGGCTCTTGACATTTAACCAGTTAAGCTGGCTTTGACTGAATCTTGGAGAGCTACCGCACACTTACTGCAGTGATGACATTTCCATCATGCATGCTCACTGCCTCCTCAAGGAGCTGCAGCTTGTCCTGTAGGGATCGGAATCGTTCTAGTGAGCAGATCTGCAAAGTAAGAACACAGAGGATGTGAGGGAGAGCACTGTCCTCACTTCGTCACTGGATGGCGAGGGAAGGCAACAATGGAAGGACAAGGCCTCCAGACAGAACCTCTATATTCACACACTGTTCCTTGTGCTCTGGGAGCCTGCAGGTCCCACCTTACCCTACCGAGTTCAATGTGATGCCCTGTAGGACACTGAAGCCTTCAAATCCTGACCAGGCCAACAGATATTAACTTTTTCACATGTAATGTTCATACAATAAAAATCACTCTATACACATGTCAGGCTCAGCTTCCAAAGTACCTACATCCTAGTAGCCACTACAACAGAGAGACACAGAATACTTCTACCACCCCTCTGTCCATGCTGACATTAATGCCCTCCAGCTCCTATCCAACCAAAACACTCATCTGCTCTCAGTCACTGTAGCTTTGTCTTTCCTAGAATTTCACACAAGAGAGATTATCACTAAATAGTCAACCGATTTAAAAAATATATATATGCCCCAAATTTCAATGAGTAAAAGTCTTTTCAACAGTGCTAAGATTGGAATCTATATTTAAAAGAAAAAAAAATAACCTCAACACTTATTCCATGCCATGTACAAAAATTAACTTACAATGAATCACTCTTTCTTGAGGCGTACAAGCAGGTTTGATGGAGGATCTCCACTATGCACACAGGCTGGCCTCAAACTTATCACACACACAGGGTGGCTTTACACTTGCCATTTTCCTGCCTCAGCTGCCCAAATGCTAGGATCACAGGTGTTCTCTACCACACACCGCTATTCTCATCCACAACGGTTTCCCCTGTGCTGGCAAAGCAACTCCAAATCCCAGAGTCAAAGACTGCAGCTGGCTGCTAGCCCTAGTGGATTTGCTTTGCTCTTGAAAACCACTCCCATTCAGAAATGGAAACTGGAGAGAAAGTCAAGAAATCCTTCCTGTGCAACATGCTACTCATCTGGCCAAAGAGTCCTATAAGAATTTTCTCTTCAGTATCCTTACCTTGCCCCGGCGGAGGCGGCGCACTGTATCACTGGGGCTCCAGTCATTGCTATAATCCTGGAAGATGAGCAACACATGAATCATACATTAAGGGCTCAGAATTACTAGTATACCAGGTGAATGCCTCAAATTAAATCTTTGACTTATGGGAGAAATAATCTATAAGAGAAAAATTGATCAAAAAAATAAAACTGAATGGTGCCATTGTGAGTTTGGTGTTGGTTTGTGTGTCCACAGAGACTAGAGCCAGGGTGACACAGGCAGAGAGAGGTGGACTAAGGAGGACAAAGCAATAACAAGGCATATAGGGCTCCAAACTCTACATTCAACCACGGACACCCCAATAGCCAGGATCAGCCAAGAGAAGGAGAGACATTTGACACGTAGCTCCCTTTTGATCTTAGAATATAGTTTCTTTCTTTTGAATCAATTGGCTTAGTATACTTTGTGGGAATCTGATCTCCACCATCCAGGACTACAGTGGCAATCACTTAGTTTCATCAAACTCCCAAAGGGCAGCAGAAAGGGCAAGGACATATGTATGCTAGGCCTGTGTCAGAAAAATACAGACACTGAGTTCAAGTTCTACCACTTCCTAGCTGTGAGAATCCAACTAAGACTACTATCACAAGACCAGTCTTCTCATCGCTAAGTGGAGGTTGGAATATATTCCTGTGCTGCATAACAATGTTTTGACCAATGCATATACAGTGACAGTCCAATAGATAAAGATGGAGTTGAAAGCTTCCTACTGTCTAGTTGTGTATGTGTGTGTATGTGAGTGAAGGCTTAAGGAGGATGTCCTGCTCTATCAGTTCTTCACATATTCTCTCAAGACAGTGGCTCTCACTGAACTTGGAGCTTGCTGTTTTCTGGCTATGCTGACAGCCAGCAGAGCCCAAAAATCTTGGCTCTGCCCCCTGCAGCACTGAGTTTGTAGAAACACACATCATGGCAGGTTTTTTATGTAAGCACTGAGGATCCGAATACAGGTCATCACGCTTGTGCACCAAGCACTCATTACCCAGTGAGCCATCTCTCCAGCCCCTTACCTAGTATACGGACTATACCTGTTCTACATTTAGATACACAAACACTTGTCATTAGATCCCACAGGTACACAAACACTTGTCATTAGATCCCACACAGGACACGCTGGGTTTATATCCTAAAGCAATAGCTGTAGAATATAGACTATAGCATCTAGGTTTGTGTGAACACACTCTATATTTGCACAAAGATGAAACTCATAGCAACACATTTCTCAGAACATATCTCTGTCGTTCAGTGACACATGACTATGACAGCTGCTCAGAGTTGGGAAAATTAAACCAAGGTTCTTTATACTGTGTAAGTGTCACACTAATATTAAGCTATAACTCAAGCTAGACATGATTGTTCACAACTATTAGCTCAACACTTGAAAGACTAAGGCAGGAGAATTAACCCTAACCCTAACCCTAACCCTAAGTTCTAAACCAGTGTGGACTATCTGGTGATTGCTACACTCTAGCCTGGGCTACAGAAGGAGAGCAGATTTCAGAAAAACAAAATGAAGGCTGGTGATGTGATTTTGCAGGGAGAGGCACTTGATATCAAACCTGATGATCCAGAGAGACAAACAACTCCCTCAAGTTGTCCTGTACGTACCTGGCAGGTAGCCCACACATACACACACATACATACAGACACACACACACCACACACACATACACACATACAGACAGACACACACACCACACACACAGATAGACAGACAGACAGACAGACAGACACACACACACCACACACACATACATACATACAGACACACACACACCACACACATACAGACACACATGCACACACACACACACACACACGTGTAATTTTAAAAAAATTACGTGTAATTTTAAAAAAAGTAAGTACTAGAGGGGAAAAAGAAGAGGAATTCTGTAACTCACCCTGTATTCCCCTTTAGGCCTCCCCAGCTCTGGAGCATAACTTTTGGCTGGTGTATCTGACAGAGCTGAAAAGAAACCAGCAGCCAGTTTAGAAGGTACTGTATAACCTGTTTTTCTTTTCTTTTTTTTTTTTGGTTTCTTTCAAGATAGGGTATTCTCTGTAATCTGGCCATCCTGGAACTCATTCTGTAGACCAGGTTGGCCTCAAACTCAGAGATCTGCCTGCCTTTGCCTTCTGAGTTCTGGTGTTAAAGGCATGCACCTCCACTACCCAGCTATGCAGCCTTTTTCTTATTCTTTTCTCTCCTGCTTCCTTCCCACATGCTGCATGCTCTCGTGTGTGTGTGTGTGTGTGTGTGTGTGTGTGTGTGTGTGTATGTATGAGTGTGTGTGTGCGTGAATATCTGTCCATGTTACATATGGACTTTCTAACCCTAACCCTAACCCCATACCAAGAGTGGGGAGGTCAAGGACAACTCTGAAATCAGGGCTCAGACTCGGGTCATCCAGGCGCGGTGGCTTGAATAAGAAGGGTCCCCACAGGCTCATGTATCTGAATGCTGTCACCAGGACATGACACTATTTTAAAGGACTCTAGAAGGATTAAGAGGTGTAGCCTTTGTTGGAGGAAGTGTGTCACTGGGGGGAGGCATCAAGGTGTCAAAAGCCCATACCAACCTGGAGTCTCCCTCTCTCTGCCTGTGAATCAGGATGCAGTTCTCAGATACTGCTCCAACACCATGCATGTGGCCTATTTCTTGCCATGATGATAATGGACTAAACCTCTGAAACTGTAAGCCAGCTGCAATGAAATGCTTTCCCTTATAATCATTGCCTTCATTATGGTATCTTTCCCAGCAACATAACAGTGACTAGGACACCAGGCTATATTAAGTTCCTCTACTCACTAGGCTATCCACGCATTAAGACCTTTTTAAAGGAAATGAAACACAACTGTCTCCTGGGATATCTCCACACCCAAAGGCAGGACAGGGCTGGCAATGGAACCTATGTGACTCCTACCTCCTCACTTAGCCCCAGACACTTCCTCTAGATTCAGAGGAAAGTTAATCTACTCATCTGATTACCACCTGTCCCCTGACTCTCCAGGCTGTACCCCCATGCAGCAATCAAGAAGAGGGGCTGATGCTTACCATCAGAAAGGGACTGGAAACTCCCAGGTCTAGTTCTGCCTGAGGAAAGGAACACAGCAGGGAGATGTCAACAGCTCGAGTCAGACTACTCAAACTAGGCAGAAGACATGGTACACAGAGGCTGCTATCCAATATGGAGAAACAGGCTTTAAAAGCTTTTATTCAGTGATAGAGAGCTGAATATTCAGAGTTAAGAGCACTGGCTGCCCTTCCAGAAGAACAGGGTTTGATTCCCAGCACCCACACAGTGGCTCACAACCACATGTAACTCCAGGTTAAAGGTTCTAACACCTTCTTCTGGCCTATGTGGGCACCAGGCATGCACAGACATACATGCAAGCAAAACACTCATACACGTAAAATACAAAATACAATAAATAAAATCTTTTATTCAACTTCAGAAACCTGATGTCCTAGTAAAACAAGGGTCAGAGAGAAATATTTTAAGTATGCTAAAATATACATAACATAAAATTTACCACTTTCTTTTTGGTTTCATAAAATGCAAATCTGTGGAACACTTTATGAATTTCTATGTTATCCTCATGCAGAGGCCATGCTAATCTTCTCTATAGCGTTCTAATTTTAGTGTATGTGCTGTTGAAGCAAGCACAAAATTTACCACTTTGATTATCTTTAAGTGCAGAAATCAGTGTCACGAAGTACATTCATGCTGTCCTACAATGACCCCCCCCCACCATCCAGCTCCAGGACTTTCATCATCGCTGAGACTGTCTGCCTGTAAGTACTGACTCTCCCCCCACTCACCCCAGCCCCGAGGAAACTGCCATCCTACCTTCTGTCCCTATGAACTGTCTATCACCACGAGTCTCGGAGTAGTACAGTATTTGTTCTTTGGTGGAATTCCCTAGGGTTCATCCCTATTATAACACATTCCTTTCATTTCCATTTAAGTAACCATCTATTGCAACTGTAGTCCATATTTTGCTTATCTTTTTAGCCCAAAATGGACATACACTGTTTAGATCTTTTTGGCTATTGTGAATAACGCTTCTTCAAATACTAGCATAAACATCTGCTCAAGTGCCTGCATTCAACTCTTGTATTAGTTACCTAGAAGTGAAACTGCCCACTAACTTCCACAATGGCTACACAAATGCACACTCCCACTAGGGACACACAAAGGTTCCCTTAGAGAGGCATAGAAAGCAAGGAGGAATATTGACTGACCTAGGCAAACTTCTTCAGTACCTGACATAGGGCTGTCAATATCATTCATGTTCTATAAATCCAGGCTAATGCCTAGGAACTTCTCATTCCTCCCATCCCTCGTTCTAATCTGCCTGCTGAAACGAGAATTCCACAAACAATGAAAACGCCAGCCCGAGTATTCTCCTGAGGAAAGCAAAGGACATCCCTGTCCCTTACCCACCACTCTACCTTTGAAGAAGCTGCTCAGAGAGTAGGTAGAAGTAGGTTTGGGTAGTTGTGTGTAGAAACTGTTTCGGCCCTTTAGCTGTTCACGTGCTTCAGGGGTTGACCCACTATTCCCAGCAGTCTCTTTGATGGACCACGAGATACCTGCAGGATGGGAAGAACTGAGTAAGCCTCATCCAGATAGTCCTTGACACCCAACATGCAATATGAGCCAGTTCTAGAGGCTCTGGTCCCCTGGCCAGCAGGAGGCCTAGAAAGATATAATCGAGTAGGCTAATCTTTAGAGACACTGGCAGAAGGGTGAATAATGGGAGGAGATCCAGGCGTTCACCCCTGGAGAGCAGATCCAGAAAGGCACACAGGCATTACTGTTGTGTTTCTCCACATGGCTCTGCCTGCTGTTAACTTCCAGGCTGCATCATTTGAGAACAGCAGAGCTCTTTCTGACCATCACTGAGGAGAGAGGGATAGCCCTCATTACTGACGAGAACCCTTGAAGGCTTCTCCAGCTTACTTCCCACGGGTTCGCCAGTCCAGCTGACTCGCTCCAGGTCATCGTCATCGTCGTCATCCACAAAGTCTCGAATGCTATTCACTGCCCGTTTGGATTCCTTTAACTGTAGAGGGACAGGAAGCAGAATTGTTTGGCTGTTCCCACTTCCCTCCTGTCTACTGCCAACCAAAAGGCTGAGCAACTGGGACTCAGTGATTGCCAGGAACTATCTGGAGTCTAAATCCCACCTGGAAATCAAATTGCACTGTAGACACCATTGCAGTCGGTGGAAGATTCAAAATCACTTCCAAATTCTAATCATCTTCTAACTATGACTTGCTCGCAAATCTGAGTGAATACTACTCACTTCTCCAAAAATGACTATTCCCAAACAGGTCATTTTCAAAAACAAGTTATCAAGATGCAGTGGTGTGTGCCTCTGGTTCCAACTGCCAGGAAGACAGTCTGAGCCCAAGAATTTGAGATCAGTCTAAGAAACGCACAAGACTCCATCTCAAAAATAACAATGATATAAACTGGATGTGGTGGTATACATGCCTATAGTCCCAGCACTCATGAAATGGAGGCAGCTATAATCAAAGAAAAAAAAATTAGTTTAAAAACAAATCCACCTGGGCATGGTGGATTCAGCAGCACACCTTTAATCCCAGCACACAAGAGAAGAGGCTGGCTGATCTGTGAATTTGAGGCCAGCTACGGTTATACAGTGAGACCCTGTGAGAGAGAAATGGAGCAAAAAAGAGGAGAGAAAATGAAAGAAAACAGGAACCTATACAAAGGCTCAACAAGTAAAGACATTGGTGACCAAATTCAATCCTCAGGACCCACACGATGGAAGGGAGAACGGACTCCGGTAGGCTACAATAACTTCTGTGCACCCTCACACATGAACAATATGATAAAAATTCTTTAAGAGTGAAAAAGGAGCCAGGTGATGGTGGTAGTGCACAGACTACCTGATGATGAGGGTTTAGTCTTCCGAACTGACTCCTTAAAGCTGTCTGGCTTAGTTAGGTTTTTGTCGAGGTAACAAACACGACAACTAAAAGGAACTTGGGGGAGGTAGTGAATCACAGCAGAGGCAGGGGAATCTCTGTGAGTTCAAGGCCAGCCAGGTCTACAGAGTGAGTTCCAGAATAGCCAAGACTGACTACACAGAGAAACCCTGTCTCCAAAGAAAACAACAACAAAAAAACAACCAAACAAACAAAAGTGAAAAAGGAGACAGAGGCAGGGAGATCAGAAGTTCAAGGTGTTCATCAACTATCAATTTAGAGGCTAGCCTTGGCCACACGAGACCCTGTTCCAAAATAAAAGAAAAAAAAAAAAGATAGCAATAACAACAATAAATTATATCACATGAATAAATTTGTGATTTTTTTAAGGTAATAGTAAGAACAGTTAGCTTTTTTTTTTTTTTAAACTTTATTTATTTATTTGCCTGGAACTGGAACTACAGACAGTTGTTAGCTGCCATGTGGGTGCTGGGAATCGAACCCGGGTCCTCTGGAAGAGCAGACAGTGCTCTTAACCGCTGAGCCATCTCTCCAGCCCCTACAGTTAGCTTTTATAATCTTTCTGGTTCTTTTTTTTAAGGCTTCTCTCCATGAAGGCTGCCATAGTTTGTACCTGTTTCTTCTAATTTTAATTGTGTATGTGTGTGTGTGTGTGTGTGTGCACTCGTATGTATCATATGTATGAATAGGTGTGCCCATTCCACTGTGCAAAGAACAGGTGGTGCCGGCTAGTTTTATGTCACTTTTCACAAGTTAGAGACACCTAGAAAAGGGGACCTCAATTGAGAAAATGCCCCCAGCAGACTCACCTGTGGGCAGTGCCAGCCCTGGGCTGGCGGTCCTGGTGCCACAAAAAAGCAGGATAAGCAAGCTAGGAAGCAGCACCCTCTGCTTCAGTTTCTCCAGGTTCCTGCCCTGACTTCCCTCAGTGATGAGTGTGACCACAGAGTTGTAAGTTGAAATAAGCCATTTCCTCCCCAAGTTCCTTTTGGTCATTATATACGTCACAGTAACAGAAGCCCAACTAAGCAAGACAACTTTAAGGAGTCTGGTTCTAGAGACTAAACTTGTTACTATGCTTGTGGTAAGTACCTTTACTGGCTGAGCCCTCTCTCGGCCACTATACATAGTTCGGGTTTGGAGGTCCCTAAAAGGCCTATGAGCAGGAGAACCTGAGACGTGCACCCCAGTAGGAGATACTTAGGCCATTGGAAGGGTGTTCTCAAGGGGACTGTGGGACCCCCAGGCTATCCTATTTCTCTTTGTTTTCTAGCTATGGGGCAAGCAGTTTTGTCTGCTTGTGACTACACCACGATGTGCTGCCTATCCCAGGTCCAAAGCACAGAGCTAACCAATCATAATCTAGAACCCTGAAAACTGGCCAAAGTAAGGCTTTTCTGTGGATCAGTTATTATCTTGAGTCTTTCATGTAGGGTAGACAGCTGACTAACTAAAGGTTTTTCTGAAGATCTACTTAACATGAGTCTACGGAAGATGAGAAGAAATTGTAGAAAGACATCCAAGAGTAAAGTAAGACTCTCAGCACTTGTGGACACCTACCTGTGAAAGCTCATCATCTTCATCATCAAAAGTGAAAGCCTTGAACTTAGAGCTGTTCCAATATTCCTCCTCATCACCTTTTGTCCGGTTCATCTGGAGGGATAGGAAGACAGGTACAGGTCTCTTTTGGAGCTCTCCAAAAGTGTTACACCACTGACTGCTCTAAGAAATAAGGGACGTAGAAAAGAATCTGATAAAACACTGGCCATAGAAGTCAAGCTCATCAGATCATGTTAGATACTCCAATTAGAAACAAACATTCTGGGGGCTGGAGAGATGGCTCAGCGGTTAAGAGCACCGGCTGCTCTTCCAGAGGACCCGGGTTCGATTCCCAGCACCCACATGGCAGCTAACAACTGCCTGTAGTTCCAGTTCCAGGCAAACACCAAGGCAAATAAATAAATAAAGTTTTTTTTGTTTTTTTTTTAAAAAAAAAGAGTGGAAACTGTGGCTTAATTCAACCAAAACTTCCATAGCACCTGATCAGGTCTGAGTCAAAAGGTAAATGGCTCTATCTCTAAGCCTTGGAGAAAAGCTATCTTGCTTTACTGGCTTATAGTGGAAAATAAATAATATTCAGAAAATCTAGCAAAATGCCTAGCAGAAACTAAACATGTAACCTTACAACCCTTTAGGTATTCAATACCTTACTGACATGTCTTATCTCCTCATGTAAAATGGCCTGACTTAAAAACTAAAAAATACATGCAAAGTGCTTCCTGCCTGATTAGAAAGCTAATGTGTCCATCACTAGCTTTTACTACTTAATCTCAAATGGTACCTTAGAAAAAACTTGAAAATTGTCTTGGTGTTTGTTTTTCCAGACAGAGTTTCTCTGTGTAGCCCTGGCTGTCCTAGAACTTGCTTGATACATAGACCAGGCTGGCCTCGAACTTAGAGGTGCAGCCACCTCTGCCTCTCTAGTCCTGGGACTAAAGGTGTGCACCACCACCACTCAGTTAAAACTAGAGATCTATTTTTATTTTTTTGCAGTGGTGGAAATTGAATTTTGGGCCTCACACATTTTAGTCAAGCACTCTACCACTGACTGAGCTAAAATTCCCAGCCTCCAAAACGGGGGAAAAAAAAATTTAAAAAGCAATCCTAAACATTACAATTCTAAACCAGGCCACAAATAGTGAAGGTGGGTATAGAACAGATATATGTCTCTAGCATGTGTGTAATTTCATAAATAACTGTCATTCATTTGTCCTCAAAGCAATCCTGAAAAGGCCTGGGAGATTTACACTGACCAGGAAAACATCTTCACTATTGCTCCGAGTGCAAACTACAATCCAGGTTTCACTGGCCCCAAGACTATTTCTACACTGTCTTTCACAATGCTCTCCCCCTTTTTGTTTCTCACTCCTGGGAAAAGTACAGCAGATCTTTACAGTGGTACCTCCGAATAATCACAAAACAAATATTGCACAAGTGAATTTCCAGATTACAGCAATGGATACCTTGTATCAATCTGTACTTCTAGTGGGCCGCAAAGAGGACGTATTTACTTGCCAAACAAAATGACAACATTTAATAATTCTAAGAAGGCATAAAGCAATCCGGTACAATGTTCAGAATGACTAAAAAGGGTGCTTCAACGTGATCTAAAATGCTTCCGAGGTTTGATCTTATCACCTGTACCTGAGAGCCCACAAGGGTAGGGCGAGGTGAACAGGAACATGACATAGGAAACAGAACCCGTTAAAAAAACAAAAACAAAACCCGCGCAACCAAGGCGCTCCTTGCCTCGGGGCACTGTAGAAACCAGCTATTAGAAGCTAGGCTAGGTTTTCAAGATGTTTAGGAAGAGTCCTGAGAAGGTAAGCTGCAAGAGGGACGGACGTCTAGGAAGCCACGCATCTATGGTAAACGCCGGAGCCTGGAGGGTCCTTGGGGTGGACAAGCTCGTTCAGAACCAAACGTCGAGTTCTCAGCTAGGTGCTGGAGTTCACTGGGAGGAAGCTCCAGCTCCCACCATACTGACTCCCCCAAATGGTCCCAGGTCGAGAGTGAGAATGTAGAGAGGACAGGGAAAGAATAAGGATGCAGAAAGGGTGGGTTCAACTAGACACGCGGCCCAGACAGGGGCTTGGGACACCCTCACCTCTTCCACACCGAGCCCTCTCTCTCAGGACAGCGGCAGGCTCAGCTACCGGACCAGCCTTTCTAAAGAGGCTGTGCGGCATAGAGAAGGGGCCGAAGGGGACAGTCGCAAGAGGGGCTGAAGAAAGTGAGAGGCATAGCCGCAAAGCATCGTGGAAGTTGTAGTCCCCTGGCCTCTGTCATTCTTGCAGGCTCCCCGTGGGCCGGTGTGGCAGCTGAACTACCATTCCCAGAAACACTTGTGCATCATGTTAGGTCATTTCCTTTATTTTTAGCGTAACCTTCCGTAGTTATCGGAAGGATCGTTTAACAAGACTACAACTCCCATCAGGCTCAGCAGGGTCGTTTTAGGTCCTGAGGAAACAATGAGACGAATGTTTTGTGTCCCTACCGGTGAGGATTGGTAGTTTGAGGGCTTAGACTTCAGAGACCTTTTAAGAACAGAGAGTTGGAAGAACTTCAGAAGTTACAGAACAACCTACGGGCCGAACGGAAGTACCTGGTGGAAACGAGGAGGAGCCGGAAGTTAAGGCGGGGAGGGGGTGGGGGTGGAGGGAAAAGCAAGCCAGGAGGTGCTGCTGCCGCCGCTTCTAGTAGTTTCCAGGCGCTGCCGGGCGGCTGGGACCGAGCGGTCCTGAGGCTGTGGCTGCGGCTGCTCGGGAGCTGGTAGCGGTGTGCTAAGTGAGCTGATGGCCAAGTGGGGCGAGGGAGACCCACGCTGGATCGTGGAGGAGCGGGCTGACGCCACCAACGTCAACAACTGGCACTGGTAAGGGCCAGCAAGACAGGCCGCAGAAGCACTGTTAGCAGGCTAGGGTTTGGGGTGCCTGGGACCTTGCGGTGTACAGATTTGGGGCCCACACAACCCTACCTTGGGGGTGGACGTGGGTCCTTCCTGTAGCTGGCTTTTCTCCATCCCTCGCCACCATCGCGGTGTTGGGGCGAGGGGTTCGACATAGACCTCTGTGTCCCAAAGGAGGAATTTCAGAGCAAACAGAACAGAACGCCCTAGTTGCTACATGCAGGCTGAGCCCGGAGATACTTCCTACACGTGGCCGCGGCGTCCTTGAGATCCAAACCCCTGCTGATTTGTGTTGGGAGACTGCTGGGGAGGTCTTGAGCCCCAGGTGCGGTGGTTACTATTTTGTGAGTTACAGTGGAAGTAAAAGTCATAAGGGATTGATTGCTACCTCAGTCCATCGGTAGAAGCTTTGGAACGTAATCTGCAGGGCGCTTGGAGCTTTGGGATGCTGAACGCGATGCAGCCTCTCACCCGGAACTGTACAATTCTGTTTTAACTCCAGATTGCCGGGTAGTCATGATTTTACAGCCTAGCCCTTAGAAGCTTTCTTATCTTTATGAAACCTCGTAGAAGCAATGTTATTTGTAACGCAACTGAACTTTACTCAACGCTGTTTTTTGTAGTACTCAATTGCTGCTGCTTTTGCTTCCATCGCTTTAATAGAAGGGCAAAGAATTGATTTTTGCTCTCTTTTTTCATGGTCACCCTGTCTCTTAGCACAGCACTTGACATAATTTTTCTAGTGAACTTTGTGATACTGTGTAGAGGGCATAGAAGGTTTAGGTCATTTTAAAGCAGTCTGAATGTGAAGGACCAGAACGCTGCTAATTGGTTTTTTTATTTACTGGGAATCCTAGGGAAATGCTTGCTCTACCGGCTTCAGCACCATGGTCCTAGCTTTTCTCTTGGCCAGATGGGGGCGCTGTGCTGATAATCTAGCATCATCCCATTGAAACTGGAAAACTAATTTGACAGTAGTAGTCTTGCACTTCCTTTCTGAGTGGAAGGTTACTGTCCCCTCGACTGCTAGCCCTGCGTCTGTTTTGCAGGACAGAAAGGGATGCTTC
The DNA here is from genome assembly GCA_004025045.1 of Sigmodon hispidus. Classification (NCBI taxonomy): domain Eukaryota; kingdom Metazoa; phylum Chordata; class Mammalia; order Rodentia; family Cricetidae; genus Sigmodon; species Sigmodon hispidus. Next base: position 25,933 of record PVIH01001683.1, on the reverse strand, counting down.
AAATTGGTCCACAGAAAAGCTGAAGACTCTCTTCCTGGCAGTTCGGGTGGAAAGTGAAGAGGGCAAGTGTGAGGTGACGGAGGTCAACAAGCTTGATGGAGAGGCGTCCATTAACAACCGAAAAGGCAAACTTATCTTCTTTTACGAATGGACCATCAAACTAAACTGGACAGGTAAGGCTCAGCCAGGCTGGAGAGGAGAAGAGAGTGCAGCTTCTAAGGAAAGCAGGACCGTGCTGCTGTGAGACCCCGGATGCATTTACCTGCTCTCACAGTGTCATTGGTCCCGATCAGTGAAACGACCGGACATTGCATCTTTGGACCTTGTTCTGTGTTAGGATTCATAAAGTGATAGAGTCTCGGGCTAGTTTATTTTATATTTATCTTATGAATGATTTAATAGGGAAGGGGTTTTCATTCATTTTCTTTTAGTTTGAATCACTTTCTAATTCCAGTGTGAATCTCTACATGTTAGACCACTCACTGTACTATTGTAGCTAATATGTAAATATTATTTGGGGCTGTTTTATCATCTTCTAATTTCATGTCCTTTCTATAATACCCTTAGAGAGAAAAATGTCGCTATGTGGAATGTTTTTCGAATGTAGAGTAGAGAGGAGGAAGGCAGATAGCTCTGTCTATGAATTTTTTTTCTTTAATGTGTACCTTGAGTATTGTGGCCTGGAAGGAACTATATCTTGTCCAGTCTCCTTTTTTTATATGACATACTGAGTAACTGAGGCCCAGAGATGTAGAGTCAGTTTTGTCATAGTTAACATGTGTGTGTAAAAATTAGTGCACTGTGCAACAGCCATTCAGTAAGAAGCCACAGAGTTTATAGAGAGGATAGGATTAGGGATGCAGTATCTGATGGGCACTGGTGGTGTTCACTTTTAATACCAGCACTAAGAAGTAGAGGCAGGTTTGAAGACAGTGTGGCCTACTGAGTGAGTTCCAGAACAGCCAGGGCTACACAGAGAAACTCTGTCTCAAAAAAAGAAAGAAAAATAAATGCAATCCCAATCAGATGTGGTGATACACGCCTATAGTTCCACTACCTGTCAGCCGAGGCTAGAAACTGGCTGGGAGTTCTACAGAGAAAGGGAAAGACGTACAGCATTTTTAAAAATGTCATCAGTGACACATTTTTTTTTTTAAACCTTTATTTATTTATTTATTTGCCTTGGTGTTTGCCTGGAACTGGAACTACAGACAGTTGTTAGCTGCCATGTGGGTGCTGGGAATCGAACCCAGGTCCTCTGGAAGAGCAGACGGTGCTCTTAACCACTGAGCCATCTCTCCAGCCCCCAGTGACACATTTTTAAAATAAAGAAATTGAGGTGGAGAGACTGGAGTTCGGTTCCTAGCACCTACATTGTGCAATTCATAGCCACCTATAACTCCAGCTTCAGAGGGATCTGATGCCTTGGGCCTCTGAGGGCACTTGGGCACACACACGATTAAAATATAGAAACTAAGGATTGACACTAGAGTCTTATTCATGTGGTGAATATGAAATACATGCATACTGTAATTGGGATTTGTTTTTATTTATTTACTTTTTTGATTGAGATTTCCTTGTGTTCATGGGCACCCAGGGGCCGCAGCTTGAGGGCTCTTGTGAAATCACGGAAGGGAGATCTTCTGAGGCAGAGGGTCATCAATCACATCAATGCCTCATTACCTAACAGCTTCTCAGATAGGAGCTTTTGTTTATTTCTGTTCACCTCTTCACCTGGTTATAGTTTTCTGTGTTCACTTCTTGTCTCTCAATGATAAGCTCACATAGAAGCAAATAGGAAATTGCTATAATAAAATTATTCCCTAACATATCTGCTACATTGGAAAAATGCTTATTTTTCAGAACAGGTGTTCTTTCTTTTTCGGTGTGTGTGTGTGGGGGGAGGTGTTCAAGCAGGGTTTCTCTGTGACAACTCCAGCTGTCCTGGAACTCACAAAGATCCTCATGCCTCTGCCTTCCACTTGAGTGCTGGGATGAAAAGTAGGTGGCACCCTCCCGCTCACCCACCACACCCCCAGCCCCTAGACCAGAACAGGTGTTGACTGAGCTGATGCTAGTGGCTACCCAGATAGGCTCTGGGGGGACTGAGCTACCACTGATGTCTGGCTCCTAGTGCCATGCTGTGATAACCTACAACATCTCTCCATGGGGTAAAAAAAGACATTGGGGTGCTGATGAGTGCTTCTGGCATGTGGCATTCTCTGAGAATAGAGGGGCAGCTTAGAATGAGGAGTTAAAAGAAGCCTAAGTGGACAGTGTTTGGCGGGACCTTCCCTGCAAAGGAGGAGGCTAATGGAATTGCATTGCTTTTGACAGGTACCTCTAAGTCAGGAGTGCAATACAAAGGACATGTGGAAATTCCCAATTTGTCTGATGAAAACAGTGTGGACGAAGTGGAGGTTTGTTTCCCAGCGTCTGTCTGTGGTCTCAGAAAAGTTGACCTTTTCCCATCCTAATAGTCAGGACCTCGGCTAAGCATTCAAAAGCCCAGTCTGCAGTTGAGTTTCTGGCTGTGTGGTGCCTTTGAAAACTTCCAAAGCAACTAGTACATAGTCAGTATTGTTGTAAATGGGTCTGGCCCGGACTTTCCAGGCCTGGACCAAAGGTTTAGATCCCACTCTCAGCATCGCTTAGCTTCAAATAATCACACACAGGCTTTTATTAATTTTGTGCTGATCAACCTAAGGCCCAGGCATATAACTTGCTACCTCCTTCATCTCAACTCAACCCATCTTGCTTAGCTGTGCAGCTCAGTACCTTTTCTCAGAGCCGCATCTCCTGGCAGCTCTGGCGACTCTGGCATCTATCTGGTGTCTTTGTCCACTCTGAGATGTTCCTGAGTTTTCTTAGCCTTGTAGCCCCACCCACACTTCCTATTTGCCTTTGGCCAATCATCTTTTATTAAACCCATAGGCAGGACAAATAGTTATGTTACCAGCATAATCCCACTACACAGTATCTCTGCTTTAGCTAGGGAAATGGTTGTAACGTTAGCCTCTCTGCCCTGGCAGAAAGAAGTTGAAAAGGAATGTTGTTGGGGATTGTATAAATGTGGCAGCTCTACACCTTTCCTTTGAAAATGTCAGCAGTTTCTTTATTGCTCAGCTCCCCCCCCCAATATTCATGATGGTATCCCTTAAATCATTTTATCACCTACTTTGATCTCGTTCAGATTAGTGTGAGCCTTGCCAAAGATGAGCCTGACACAAATCTCGTGACCTTAATGAAGGAAGAAGGGGTGAAACTTCTAAGAGAAGCAGTGGGGATTTACATCAGCACCCTCAAAACAGGTATCCTTTCAGAGCTCTGTGTGGCTGGGTTGGCCGTCTTCCACTGCCAGACCCTGACAGGGCCTAGACGGCCCTCGCCTGCAGATGGGTAATGACAGGGGTAGGGGTTGAAGTTGATCTAAAAGCTGAGTTAGAAGACAATCTTGAGCTGTGTTGTCTAACAGAGTTGACTTTCAGGTCTTGAAATGTGGCTAACCCAAGTGAGATGTGCTAGGGGGATGAAATACGAAGGTGCCCAAAAAACTGTAAAATATCTCAGTAATCTTTTAAAGATTAGTAGCCATGGAATGAGAGTTATGTTAGAGTAACATGAGATGGTAGGGTTAAGTGTTCTAGTAAAGCTTCACCTTGAACATTAACTTTTTAATATAGCTATTAGAAAATTTAAATTACATTTGAGACTCATGTGTTTCCAGCAGACAACTCCAGACAGATCTAAAGCCTTTGGGAATAATCCTGGACTAGTCCTCCTCCAAGAAGTCGACATGGGTAGAGGCAAAGGGGCTTGGCCCAGGTGTCCTGGGGGGGGGGGACTCTGCCTCCACCACAGCCTGATCTTGGTGTTGGGGTTTATAGTGTTGCCAGCCTTGAAGCTGAACATTTTTAGTGAAAACCAAGACTCAGTGTTGTGCTAGTGAGTCTCTTATATAGACGAAGGGAACTAAAGACGTGTTTTTTTTTTCATGGGGGGTTTAAGCTTTTTAAGATAATGCTACTGTATTCTGTACACTTAGATAGTCTGACAGGCATACACTAAAGTTAGAGGTGGAGTATAGGGTTTTCCTTAATTCTAGTTATGAAAGCCGTGTTTGTCTCATGTCCTGTGTTTGCTACTAAGAAATTAATACAGATTTTGTCTTTTCAGAGTTCACTCAGGGCATGATCCTGCCCACAGTGAACGGAGAGTCAGTAGACCCAGTGGGTCAGCCAGCACCAAAAGCTGAGGTGTGCAAGGTAAGCAGTATTCCCAGGTGATGCAGTAAGCCGTGGGAAGTGAGAGACCATTTCATGTGCCACATCAGCTTTTCTGTGTCCCTGACTCCAAAGCCAAAGCAGCATGCTGGTGTGTGTGCTTTTAAAGACTGCAGTTTGTAGTTTTTAGTTAGTCAGTGTCTATCCTGGTACAGTTTGATTCTACATGTTTATTTTTATTTCTGTACTTGTCTATGTGTTCACCACGTGCCCTTGAAGGGCAGAAAGGAGTGTCAAATCTCCTTAGACTGGAGCTGCAGGCACTTGTGAGCCACCTAGTGTGCATGTTGGGAATGGACGCAGGTGTTCTTTAACCACTGAGCTATCTCCAATCCCCTAACTGATTCTTTATTGGTTGATAGTGGACCCCAGAGCAGAGAGAAGCCATTAGGGACAATGACGTGTGACTTTTGATTGCACTGAGGACCAGTCAATTGTTCTTAACATCATTTCTAACTGGGGAGTCGGCATTTTGTCTTTTGATGTTAAGGATCTCATGCAGGGTTAAGTTGCTAACTTCATCAGGAAACTGATTGATGTCATCGTGCTGTGGAGCAAGTACATATTTTATCTGGAGCTGTATCCTGGTGGTTCCGACTCATCTATTGGTTTAGAACCCTGCACCCTTTTGTCAACAGTGAAGAACACACCACAAAGAGCTACATCCAGTTTGCTTGCTTTTCTCCTTTCCTCTCCTTTTCCTTTGCTTTCTATCATTGTCTTTCTGTCCTTTAGTTCTCTTTTTCTTCCTTTCCTCTCTTGTACTGGGGTGAACCTCAGGACCTTGCATGTGTGGAGCATCTATCCCTGCTGCTGAACTTTACCAAACCTCAGCCTCCCTGTCCAGTTATTCAGGGCAGTTCTGTTTAAGAGGTACATTAAGCTCTGAAATGCCTAACATTTGACTTTTGTATGGAGGTTTTGTGGTAAGTACAAGAGGGCTTATAGTTCATCAGAGCTGGAGAGATGGCTCAGCAGTGATGAGCATTCCTTGTTCTTAGGGAATCCAGTGACTTCTACAGGTACCATATGTGGCATACATACATACAACTTTTTTAAAAGATCCTAGAGTGGAAATATAGTGAGAAGTTTCTCTGTCCTGTCTGGCTGGTTCTGCTGCCATTTAGTTCCAAATATTCACACAAAGGCTTATATTAATTATAAACTGTTTGGCCTATGGTTCAGGCTTAATACTTGATAACACTCTTAAACTAACCCATGATTTTTATCAATGTTTAGCCACATGGCTTGGTACCTTTTTCTCAGAGCAGCATTCTCGTCCCTTCTGCATCTGGCTGGCATCTGCTCTGCTCTTCCTCTTCCCAGTTTCCTTATCTGGTTGCCCTGCCTATGCCTCCTGTCTATCTGGCTTCTGGCCAATCAGCATTTTATTAAGCCAATTTTTACAGTGACAAATCTTTACAGTGTACAAAAAAACGTAGTTCCACAGCATGAAGGTCTCCAGTGAGGATGTTTCTGGAAGAGTTCTCCCATGACTGAAGCATATACATGCAAATTCCCTTTAACTCCTTTGAATAATGAGCTTTGGCGATTTGGGCTTCCTTCCGTGAGAGTGAGTTGTCCCTGCAGCTGTGTTGATGAGATCTCACCAACTCTAAAGTGACCCTTTTCACTCTCTGTTCACATAGGCAAAGTCTGCTCCTTCAAAAAGCCAGGCCAAATCTGTTGGTGTCAAAATCCCCACTTGTAAAATCACCCTTAGAGAGACCTTCCTGACCTCACCAGAGGAGCTCTATAGAGTGTTTACCACCCAGGAGGTAAGGAGCTTGCCATCACCTGAGCCCTAAGCTGTCAGACTGTAAGAGTGGAAGTGCAGGGCCTCTTGACACCAGCAGGGGGAGGCATTTTCACACTCACATTTTTTGTTTCTACTAGTTGGGGTCCTATCAGCAGGAGTCACTGCATTCTTGTTAAGAGTATGAGTGGGGGTAAGGGATAGCTCAAGGGATAGTGTACAAGGCCCCAAGTTGAATTTCTACCACTGGAGGAAGAAAAACAAGGAAAGAAAAAGTACGTGCCTGAAGAAATATCATCATGGATTCAGAAATTTTCTGAGGTCCAAGCCTAGTCTGTAGAGGGCCAGAACAGAGGGAAACCAGAACATCCTTGGGGGCTGAGTGAAGTCTCTAGGGAAGAATTGAGGAACTGATGTGTGCTGGGGTCCAGTTGAGAGCTGTGCATCTCATCCCAATTCCTACATCCCTGCAGCTGGTTCAAGCCTTTACCCATGCTCCTGCAGCCTTAGAGGCAGACAAGGGTGGGAAGTTTCACATGCTCGATGGCAACGTCACTGGAGAGTTTACTGACCTGGTGAGTAATTCCTACCTCTCCCCAGGTTGCCACCTCCATTCGGTTGAATCAGTGGTGTCTCAATTTTATGGGTGAAACTTGAGACCTAGTACTCTTCAAACAGGGCTGTAATTTGAGTTTTCTTGCAGGTAACAGTCTCACAGAGAGGCAGATGGCTTACCTAGCTGGGGTTGGGTGCACTATGTGCCTCACTAGACTAAGCTCTTTGATTATTCTAGGTCCCTGAGAAACACATTGCTATGAAGTGGAGGTTTAAGTCATGGCCAGAAGGTGAGTAATGCTTGCTGCCATCATCCCCAAACACTGCTCTCTTTAAACCTGTCCTTAAACTCTAGATCTGAAAACCCCCTTCCCATAGGGCACTTTGCTACCATCACCTTGACTTTCAATGATAAGAACGGAGAGACAGAGCTGTGCATGGAAGGCCGAGGCATCCCTGCTCCTGAGGAAGAGCGGACGAGGCAAGGCTGGCAGCGGTACTACTTTGAGGGCATCAAACAGACCTTTGGCTATGGTGCTCGCTTGTTTTAGGGCCAGCAGCAGGGGTTCCAGCCTGTTTGACACTTCAGTCCAGCCGCTCATGATGAGTTTGTGATTCACAGGATTGCACCACCCCAACTGCTAATTTGGGGCTGGGGCCCCTCCCTTCCACATATACCTTGGGTTTGTGCATGTTTTCTGCTGGGTGGGATCTAAGGGCGATTTCTCTTTTATGTGTACATACGCTAAATAAACAGAATTTTAAAGGCATGCATTTCTCATAATCTGTGTTAATTGGGTGTTGAATTCCTTGAGGTTTGAAGCTTTCATTCTGTAAAGAGAGCTGGCACTGTAGTGTATTTCTGTAATCCCAGTACTCAGGAGGTGAAAGCAGGATTAGGAAGTCAAGACCATTCAGGGCTACGTAAGGGGTTCAAAGTTAGCCTGTAGTATATAGAACCTTATCTCAGTTGTGGGGCTGGAGATATGGCTCAGTGGTTAAGAATACCAGCTACTCTTGCAGAGAATCTGGGTTCAGTTCCCAGCACCCACATGGCAGCTCACAATCATCTCTCTCTTGAGGGATTTGATGTCTTTTGGCCTCTTGCATGTGGTCTCCGTAAACAAAATACAGACAAAACACTCATACGTGTAGAATACAAATTTGAAAAGAACAAAGGGTGGCTGTTGACAGCAAGATTCTTCCTGTGGAATAATTTCTTTGTACACTGAAGATTTGTTGCTGTGATTGGTTTAATAAACAAGCTGTCTGGCCAATAGCTGAACAGAAAATAAGGTTAGGCAGGAGAGTCAAACTGGGAATGCTGGGAAGGAGAAGGGCAGAATCCGGAACTGTCAGCCAGATGTAGAAGGAACGGGAGATAAACTTGCCATGCTAATAAAGGCACTGCCATATGGCAGAGCACCAATAAGGAATGTGAGTTAAAATGTAAGCACTAGTAAGCCTGAGCTATTGGCCAAGCATTTATAATTAATATAAGTCTCTGTGTGATAATTTGGGAAGCAGTTGTTGGATACTGGAAGTTGGCTGCCCTGGAATTCACTTTGTAGACCAGGCTGGAATCAAACTCACTCAAGATCTGTCTTTGGGGTGGAAGGGACAGCAGGATTTTTGAGTTAGTTTATTTTCACATTTCTTACCACACATGAGGGCTGGCACTCTGAAATAAATAGCACTAACAAAGTACATGGAATAGGGACCAAGGTGGTGGAGATTGGTCTTAGATACTCTACAAAGAGATGACCACAGGTGCAAGTTGTATACAGAGATGAAGGTGACCAGTGATGCCTTTATAGAGAGCTACTGTGTCCCAGACGTAATAGTGTACTTTTTTTTAATTTTTATTTTTATATGAATTGGTGTTTTGCCTGCATGTATAACTGTGTAAGGGTGTCAGATCGTGGAATTACAGACAGTTGTTAGCTGCCATGTGGATGCTGGGAATTGAACTCAGGACCTCTGGAAGAACAGTCAGTGCTCTTAACCGCTGAGCCATCTCTCCAGCCCCTACTTTTACTGTCTTATCTCCATAAAACCCTGTGACAGCCCTGTCATCCATTTCATAAAACTCAATCCTTGGATACGTTTTGTTTTGTTTTGTTTTTGAGGCAGGATCTTGCTACATAACACAGGCTTGGCTTGAACTCAGCCTCCTGAATGCAGGAATTGCAGAGGTATTCTGCCATGTGGTCCTTTTAATGTATGTTAACATACATTTGCTTCTGGCTTCTTAGGTTACGAGGCCAAATCCAGCAGCCTGATGACTGGCATTTGGAATGCAGACTATAACCACAGAGCCGGTGATAATCTTGTACCTAGTTAGTGCCTTGCTGTGTTGATCACCAGAGAATCTGCTGTATCTCCAGTATGTTAAGTATTCCTCCTGAGGGAGAGATTCCCAGGCCTCCCTCTTAGTACTCCACCCCCAAAAAGAGGAAGAAAACCGTGTTCTGTATTGAGTGCTTGTGTACTGAGCTCCAGGCCAAGTGCTGGCAGTCCTGTCTGGAGGGGTCCACATGGCAGGAAAAGCAAACTTCTGAACAAGCAGCAGTCATTCCTAGCCAAGCCTGCTCCAGCTTATGTTCCCCCCCCCCCAATCAGCACTCGTCTTCTATTTCATTAGACAGTGATGAGGCCTGCAAGCTAATTCTGCATGACTTGGTGGAATTTTTTTTTTTTCTTTTTTTTTTTATGACTGGAGTGGGCCAGTTTAGGGGCCACTTGACTCTGCTTGTTTTGACTTGGTGCAATTTTACAGTTAAAACAGAAGATCAATTCAGATCACCTTGACTTAAATTATTCAGGTAAATGCTAAGATTGCACCTAATTTGGCATTCCATCCACTTGCAAGGGACATAAAAAGCACTTGACAGAGACCTTGGACTCCACCTTAAGTCAATGAACCCTTCTAATACGACACAAAACACTGGAGCCCTGCCACCTTTGTCTCTCAGTTCCTTTTTTTTTTTTTTAAGATTTATTATCTATACAGTGTTCTGCCTTCAAACCAGAAGAAGGCCCCAAATCTCATTCTAGGTGGTTGTGATTCACCATGTGGTTGCTGGGAATTGAACTCATGACCTCTGGAAGAGCAGCCTGTGCTCTTAACTTCTGAACCATCTGTCCAGCCCCCTATCTCTCAGTTTCTGAGAAGAGAAAATGTGAAGAGATGGCGACACTTTGGTAAAACCCAACGCACCAATGTGCCTGTCGGGTGACATACTTCATAGTCAGCCATTGCCATCAGATCCCAAGATGCCCAAGGTGAAAAAGAAAACACCGACTTGTTTTGATCCTAGCCAACTAGGCAAATGTTCTTGTCTGTAAAATGGATCTATCAGGTACCTTGTCAGACCATGCCAGGTATGAGATGGGGCGTGATAGTGCATGTGCACCTCTATAATCAAAGCTCTCAGGAGGCAGAGGCCAAAGGATCAATCAGTCACTATAAGCCCAGGGCCACACTGGTCACACTGGTTTCAGATAGGTCTAGGTAGAGAGTAAGTATCTAAGGGTAATGTGAACTAGCTACAGAAGGGACCCTGTCTATAAAAACTAACTAAAGATGTACTTGGCAACACCTAGTGTCTGCCAACTTCTACACTCAACCATTCTCAGGTATTTTCATTTAAATCCAAATGGGTACTATGAGCCTGGCAGTAGTGGCGCATACCTTTAATCTCAGCGCTTCAGAGGCTGAGGCAGATGAATTCTGAGTTTGAAGCCAGCCTGGTCCACAGAGTGACTTCCAAGATGGCCAAAAAACTATGTCTCAAAAAATCAAAACAAACAAAACTGATACTATGACATATTGATTCAGTTCAGATTGCAACCCCCAGGACAATGGGTTTCCATACCTAAGAGTCGCCTGGGGAAACCTAATCAATACAGAATCTCACACTTCATCTCAATAGAGATTTTACTGAAGTATAGATGTGTGGCCCACACATTTACATTTTTGTGTCTTAAATCCCTCCGTGTCAGGACTGTATTTTCATTTTTAGAAGCACATCAGACATGGAAAAAAAAAAAAGTTCTACCTGTAATAGAGGAAGCAAGGAGCACATCAGTCTTTGGGATGCTTTGAAACACCCTACTTCTGTGCTGCTGGCTCTTTTCACCTTGATCTGCCTCGCCTAGTTTAGGGGCCTGCATGAAGCACAGGGGAGAGAGAGAGAAAAGGACAAAAGTAGCCTGGTGTCTGAGGCTGCACAGTGGCTGTATTCGCAGGGTTAGCATTCTTGCAGGGTGCACAGCTGCCTGAGTCATAGGCTCATAGACATAGGCTGAGCTGAAGAGGAGGGGCCTTTTTAGAGGTTCACATTACCCTTAGATACTTACTCTCTACCTAGACCTGTCTGAAACCAGTGTGACCAGTGTGGCCCTGGGCTTATAGTGACTGATCCTTTGGCCTCTGCCTCCTGAGAGCTTTGATTATAGAGGTGCACATGCACTATCACGCCCCATCTCATACCTGGCATGGTCTGACAAGGTACCTGATAGATCCATTTTATAGACAAGAACATTTGCCTAGTTGGCTAGGATCAAAACAAGTCGGTGTTTTCTTTTTCACCTTGGGCATCTTGGGATCTGATGGCAATGGCTGACCCAGCCATTGGCGCTTGTCCCCTTACACAGGTGTCGCATAAGCCTGTAGCCACTGCACAGGGTTTCTTTCTCCTTTGCATAGCTTGAATAAACACTTATTTCATAGCTGACTCCCCTTGGAGCCTCCCAACAACCTCTCTTTCCTTTCTGTAGTTTTTCTCACCTTAATGGAGCAGCAATTTAGTGTGGCATTTAGAGTTTAATAGACAAAATAAAAATTCTGCCACAAAGGAGCTGAATTGACAGTGCCTATGGAGAGACAATAGGGGTGTTTTTACTTTGTTTTTAAAAACAACATTAAAATGAGCAGGAGGTGGAGGACCATGCCTGTATCCCCAGCTGTATGGAAGCTGGAAGAGGAGGGTCACTTGCGCTCAGAAGCTGGAGGCCAGCCTGGGCAAGCCAGAAAGACTCTAGTCTGAAACAAACAAAGTAGTCCTGTGTGGAAGCCACAATGACTCCAGCTTGTGACCTGTTCCAGTCTTGACTCAAGGTCTGAGAGTCAAAGCTTGTTTTGCTCTTTAAGGCTGTACGGCTGGATGTTTGGCCAAAGGTGTGGTTGCCAGATGTCTTGCTCCTCAAAGCTAGGCAAGAAAATGTTCTGCCTAGGGTGTGACTACTGAATGGTTTGAGAATTAGGGACGAGTTTACACTTGCCTGTACCTTGAACCATGGCATCCTTGGGGGAGGGGGAGTGTCTTTTTGCCTTCCCTATTTTCCTGTCTCTGTTTATTCTTCTGTCTGCTTTTCTCAGTCCTCACTTCCCTCTATCAGGGATGCTTTGAGAGGTTTGGAAGGTCTAGCTGGACCCTACAGTCCTGTGCTCTGTGTGTGTTCCCGGGGCTGGAGTCCAGGATTTCACACATGCTAGGCAGATGCTCTACTACTGAGCTACGTCCCCAGGATCTATTGTTTGGGGGTTTTCTTGGGGGGGGGCAGCAAGTCTCAATATGGAACTCAAGCTGCTCTCCTGGTCACCAGTATTTTCTGCTCTGCTCCTCGTACTCCCCCTGAGCCTGCTCTCGGCATTTCCAGGCCTGTTCACTACGCTTTCCTGCAGAAGGACCATAGGCAGAGTGGAGCGCGGTCCTCTCAGCAAACACATCATGCTTGGCAGCCCCTTCAGGCTCTTAAATAACCAACAACAGTAATGTCTACCTTCTCCATGGTGAACTTGCCCTTGGTGCCCAAGGGAAGATTATTAGAACATGAGGTGCTAATATCTCTACCTCCTAAATCCATTCAAGCTGGCAGACAGTAATAGATAGGGGATGGTTTAAATTCCACAGCCAGTCGGTGGTGGTAGTATACACCTTTAATCCTTTGGGAGGCAGAGGCAGGTGGATCACTGTGAGTTTGAGACCAGCCTGGTCTACAGAGTTCAAGGAGAGTTAAGGTTACACAGAGAAACCCTCTCTCAAAAACTGAAAACAAACAACAAAGCCTCATAACCTTCCTGTCTTTGCCTCCCAAAGAAAGAAGGATTATAGGGATGCACTGAACTCCTGGGGTAACAGACAAGGAGCAAACCTGCCTCCTACCTGACGACCTGAGCCCCTCTATTCTGACCCACTAATACTCTATTTGCACTAGAACACATTTAGACTATTGCTTAGGCCCAGACTAAGGTATACCCTGCCATAACTCTGCCCTTCACCAAAATGTCAAGGATGCCAGTGGGGTGTCTGAAAGGGTACAGGTAAGGGAAAGTACATAGGAATGCACCTCTCATTTCATGTCGAATCCCCTCCAAGCCAATCACTTGGAAAGGGTGCCACTTCCCTGTAGAATAAATGCAATTTACCTGTGCATTCCAGATTTAGAGTTCTGTGCCTCTGCATCTAGCCAGCTCCTAGACAGGCTCAAAGGTGGCCATTTGGGTGTGAGCAGGGATGACTAATGGTCAAAGATTAGTCCCTGCCTTCCAGAAGCTGCTTTAGGAAAAGAAAAGGAGCTGGCATGGTGTGCACAAACCCAGCCCAGGGGAACTTGACCTGGATGATAAGCAACGGCCTCTACACCCTCCATTCCGCCAGGCTCCAAATCCTTCAACAAACAGTATGTGAAAATAAGGTGCTTTATTGCTGAGGATCCTAGGACAGCTTTCAGAAAGCTGTGGAGGGGGCTGGAACTAAGTTCCCTACTAAATCCTTTTGGAGGATTTGTGAATGGACACAAAATATTGGGTCTTCAACATTTCAACTCCAGAGAAGACAAAGAAGTGTGGTTTGGGGGATGAGAAATGGCAGGGAAGAGGCACAGGTGTGCTGGGAACCAAAACGCACCTCTCCGGACTCCAAGTCCAATTTCAGGACTTTCAGCATTGATCGATCACCATGTGGGAGCTGTAGGTGTGGGTAGCACTACCACAAAATGGCCTACATGGAACATTGGAACTGTCTGCTCTGTCACAGTTCTGGTTTAACAACCATTACAGGCACACAGCACCCTCCTGAGCCCGCCCCCTAGTTCTGAGCCCATCCCATTCCTAGAAGCCATGGTACTGGCAGCCTGCACATCTGGGAACTGAGCCAAGGAGAAGGTGGTGGTTCCCCTCAATTCAATGCCCCTCAGCTCAGCTGTCCTCTCCAGCCCCCTGATGACCTCACAGCATGGAGACAGGGTAAAAGAGGTTGTGAGTGTGCCATCCATAGACAAGGAGGGGTGGTCACCCTGGTTCTGCTAGCCTAGCAAATAGCAGCTGTAGGGTCAGAAGAAAGGATTGTCCTTTCTTGCCTCCCCCCCCCCCATCAACCAGCCATGGAGGGGGAGGGGTCTGAGGAATTCACAGCATATCCTGGGAACTTGAGTGAATCTGTCTCAATCCTGAGCAGAGGGAGAGGCGGAAGGGCCCCGTTCTGCAAAAACAGGGAAAAGGGACCCCAGGTCAGACTACGACAGCCTCTTCTCTTCAGACACAGATACATTCCCAACACATCCCAGGGCCCTAACCCTGACGCCGCACCCTCCAGCCTTCTCACCAATCCTTGAGATTCTTGGGCTCTCCTGACTCAGGATCACAAAAGGATATGCAGGCCATATAGCCTCTCACATGAACCCTACCACTTGCCGAGTCCCAGCAGGGGCAGGGGAAAGGGCAGAGGGGCCATTCTCTAATCCCTCTTCAGTACTCTTTGGCCTCCTGCAGCTGGGCCAGGTACTCCTCTTCCGGTGGGTTGTCTGCGCAGGCCAGGCCATTGTTAGGGGGGCGCACGGTGTGGTAGCGACTCCAGTCCCCCTTACACAGGATCCAGGGCAACGTATCTACCTTGAAGTGCAGCTCCGGTGAAAAGTCCGTGCTGACTAGGTCTGGAGCTCCAGCCCCCTTGCCTCGGGTCAGCAACCGGCTGCCTTGGTCATAGCAGCAGTGCTGAGCAGCCAATGTGCTACTGTCCCCTGATAGCATGGAGCGAAGGCAGAAGCGTGCAGTGGGCTGGTAGATATCCAGACGCTCCCGTGGGCCACTGGCATCCCGCCACTGGAAGCTGCGGCCCCGATGTTTATCCTTCAGGCTCACAGCGCGGTACACAGCCTCCAGAGGGTATGCGCATGGGCAACTGGGCAGGTCCTGGAGCACTTGGCTCAGGTACTTAGCTAGGAAATCACTCTTGCAGTTCAGCCACTTCTCACAGCTGTCCACATCTGCAGAGAGTGAGGAGGCACAGGAGAATGAGTGCTGGTCAGAGTTGCCTGCCAGCCCCATGGGTGGGAGGAGGCTGATCAAGGTCAGTCACGTGGAAAGAAAGTTCGAGCCCCCCAGCTGGGGCAGAGGCGTGGCTCAGGAGGGCCTCTGGGTGGGAAGGAAGATATAGAGCAGAAAAGGAAGACCTCACACTATCCAGGCACCTGAAGTAGGAAGTGTCTTAGAGGAGACAGTAGCTTTGGGCTGGCATCTCCTGTGGGACACTGGCATCTCTTTAGATTCCAGGCTATGGCAAACATCTTGGGATCATGGGAGGGGACTGGGATAAGTGGGAATGTGATAGGAAGATTTTTTTTTTTTTCTGTTTTTGTTCCATAAGATATGGTCTCAAATTCTAAGCTGGCCTCAAACTTATTACACAGCTGAGGATGACTTTGAACTTCCGATTCTCTGTCCATCTCCCAAGTGCTAAGGTCCTAGGCATACACTGCCATGCCCAGTTTATGCCCTGCTGGGACTGAACCCAGGCTCCCTGTGTACTAGGCAAGCTTTCCACAACTGAGCTCCATCTCCAACAAAGGATGGCAGTTTTACTTTTCATTGTTCATTTTATGTGCATGGACATATTTGCCTACATATATGTCTATGTATCACAATGTGCGGAGCCCATGGAGGACAGCAGAATATGTCAGATCCTCTGAGACTGAAGGCCCCATTCGGGTGCTGGAAATGGAACCTTGGTCTCCTGGAAGATCAGCCAGTGCCCTTAATAGCTGAGCTGTCTCTCCAGCTCAAAAAGACAACAGGGTTTCATATGGTGGTATTTTATTTGCACTCTAACAAATAAAGCTTGCCTGAGGATCAGAGGGCAGAGCTAGCCACTCGTTAACCATTGAGGGCAGGCTGCAGTGGCACACACCTTTAATCCCAGTACTTGGGAGGAGGAAGCAGGAAAATGAGAAGTTACACGAGATTGATCCAGTCTAAAAGAGAAACAGAACCAGGTGGAGGCTCTTGACTTTAATCCCAGCATTTGGGATCTCATGCCTTTGATCCCAGTACTTGGGAGGCACACACCTTTACTCCCAACACTAGAAAGCTAGAGCCAGGAAGTGATATGACTGGGCAGAGAGAGGAATCTAAGGTGAGAGGAGACAGACACTTGCCCCCACCTCCCGCTTCTAGGCTGAGAAGTCCTAGAGGTCTCTCTCATCTTTGAGCATTTACCCTGATATCTGGTTCCAGGTTTTTATTATTAAAACCAATTAGAATTTGAGATGCATTTTTGTTTTGTTGTGTTTGTGTGTTTGAAACAGGGTTTCTCTGTGTAACAGCCTGGCTGTCCTGAAACTTGCTTGGGACAACAATATTTTAATCAGAAAACATTTCCATGTTTTGACTAGTCTGTTCCGCTCGCTCCCCTCCTCCCCCCACTTCCTTTCTTTTCCTCCCCCCCCTTCCTAAAGAAAATAGGTCTCCAGCTGGAGAGGTGGCTCAGAGGTTAAGAGCACTGACTGTTCTTCCAGAGGTCCTGAGTTCGATTCCCAGCAACCTCATGGTGGCTCACAACTGTCTGTAATGACATCTGTTACCGTCTTCTGTACACTGTATAAATAATAATAATAAAGAATTCGCATTAAAAAAAAGAAAGAAAGAAAAGAAAATAGGTCTCCCGTGGCCAAGGCTGGCCCTGAACTAATCCACCTGCTTTCATCTTCCTCCTTCTCTTCTCCCTCCTCTTCCTCCTTGTTGGTGGTTTTTCCAGACAGGATTTCTTCTTGTAGCCCTGATTACCTTGGGAATTCTCTATAGACCAGGTTGGCCTCAGACTCGGAAGCCTGCCTGCCTTTGCCTCCCCGAGTGCTGGGGTTAATGGTGGGTGCTGCCCCACCACACCTCACCAGCTCTTTCGTTCCCCTCTGCCTTTCTTAGGGCATGTGCCCCTGCCCGGTGAGCTGCTCAGCTCTTCTGAGTTTCCTGTGGCTCCCTATCTCTGCTGACTCCTCCCCTTTCCCAGGCAACAGGAAGTCTCAGAGTCTGGCCACACATGAAAAGACACCCTTTCTTTGGGTGGCTCACATATCAGACCCTCTGTAGTGCTGTGCCCCTGCAGGCCACGTGACCCCCATGAGAGCTGATCTCCTTGAGGATAAATGCCAGGCCTCCTCCAGGAGGGCTCAGCCTCAGTGTAGGCCCAGGTACATGACACAGGTTCAGGAAGCTGCCATTCCACATTGCAGAATTTAGACTTGGGAGCCATGCCTTTGGGGGTGCAGGTGAGGCCCGGGAACACCAAGAGGGGTGTGCTGCCAAGCATGGCCTATGTCCTGCTGCCCTCAGGGAGCCACCCTGGAGGTTGGAACCCTGGCTCATTCTGTAAGGTACTTCCCTAGACAGAGTTTCCCAAGGGCCTCCAAAGAATAACCAAGGAGCAGAAATAGAATCTCCCTCTTCGCCTTCCCCCCAGTATCTCTTAGCTCTGTGGTTTCCATTGAGACCCCCTTCCTGGTAGGAACCTGGAGATGAGCAAGGATACTTGGCTACAATCTCTCTCATAGGGAGATGCTGCTCAGTGACTCCTGCAACCCGGTAATGCCTTGACCTCCCAAGAGAGAGGCTCCCCCAAGACCCAGCAGCAGGGCCTAGCCCCCACTAACCTGGATCAAGCATATCCGTAGCATTGTGGGCTAGGGGCTGCCACCCCTCACTGGAAAAGCCCAAGGTGTGTTCGTCTTCGGTGCCTTTAGGAAGAGAGGAGGCCAGGCTGGTGGTGCCCCAGGGCACCTCTGTGCTCCCGATAGATAAGGAAGCCCAGCCCTCACTAGGCTTTCGGTACCCACAGCATCTGGGACAGGCCTGGGACAGGACCACCATATTCGTGAGCTTCCCATATCCCTCTCCGAAGCCCATCCCTTCTACAAGCATCCCATTTACACATTCTTAGGGAACCAAGCTCACAGTGTGAGCCATATTAGCCACCCCTGTGCAGAGGCTGGAGCTCATCTCACCAGGACAAGGGGCCAGGTCGCAGACTCGGGACTCTGTGGCCGTACAGGCATAGCCACAGGGCCGGGTTCTCTGCTGGTTTCCGCTGCTGCAGCTCCCGCTGCAGGGAGACCAGGTGCTCCACTCCTCCTGAGGCTCATAGTCTGGGGTTAAAGCAAAGGAGCAGGATGAGTGTACTCAGCCCCCAGGGCACACTGGTACAGATTAGCAAAAGGCAGCCCTTTTCCCCTGGACGATGTATGGAACATGACTGTCCCACTCATCTCCTCCGCTAGATGTCTTTGTGCAGTGAACAGCCTGTGCAAATGCATCAGGAGTCCTATAGAGATAGAACAAACTCTAACGGCACATTGTGTGTCAACACGGAGATTCTTGGGACTAGAAGCCACCCGGGCCTGCTAAGAGTGTGACCGTAAGTCCCTTACATTTCTGAGCTAGTGTTTTTATGACCATCAAATCCAAGAAAGAGAAATCAAAAGTGTTTGTCTAGCATGCATAAGCCCAGGGTTCCCTCCCCCAACACCACATATGGTGGTGAATGCCTGCTATGTCAGCGGTGGGTACTCGAGAAGAAAGAAAAATTCAAGACCACCCTTGATTATATTTTAAGTTTGATACAAGCCTGGACTTCAGGATACTCTGTCTCAAACAAAGAGAAGTCGGAGTCAGAAATCAAGGGTGGCAACACTGTCCTAGGTATGGGATTATTGAAGATTCTCTTGATTCCCTTTCTTTATTTGAGAGAGCACAAACACCTGGACCCAGGCCTATACTCCGAGTCTCAGTGTGGAACTCCACAGATCTGGCACTCTGCTCTCTCCAGCTTCCAAGGCAGGCCTCAGGCCAGCTGGCACCCAGAATTGGAGGGTGATGAATGAGAGAGAGGCTGAGCCTTCTGTAAGGTCTGTTTACATCAGTTTAGGAAATTGGAAAGAGCTTGTCATGACTTAGTCTTAATCCCTGGCACCTCAGCAGGCCCATAACAAGACCTCAGGGTTTCCGGCAGAGTGAGTGAGACTGTGTCCCAGAGGCAATGGGAAATTCAACATGAAAAGTACAAATGGTCATCCCAGCAGGAGGTATAAGGAGAGCCAGGAAGTCCTTTGTCACATGCTGACACTTTATGTCCATATTTCTGGCATGTGTATGTGTGTGGCATGAGTGCTTGTGTGTTCATATATGTGAAGGTATACATGGTTGTGGGGGATATGTGTGTGCATATGTGGGTAGGCCTAAGATTGGGTTCACTTTCCAACACCCACATGACAGCTCACAACTGTCACTGGCTCCAGTTCCAGGGGATCTGGCACCCTCACACAGACATACATGCAGGAAAAACACGAGTGCACAGAAAGTAAAAATAAACTTTTTTTTTTAAACTTTATTATTTATTTACTTATTTGCCTTGGTGTTTGCCTGGAACTGGAACTACAGACAGTTGTTAGCTGCCATGTGGGTGCTGAGAATCGAACCCTGGTCCTCTGGAAGAGCAGACGGTGCTCTTAACCACTGAGCCATCTCTCCAGCCCCAAAAAATAAACTATTTTTTTAAAAAGAGATTTGAATTCTGGTCCTCATACCCTTGAGCCATATCAACAGCCCAGATGCTTTATTTTTTGAGGCAAGGGCTCAAGGTAGCTCAGGCTGGCCTGGAACTCGATACATAGCCCAGGCTGGTCTCTAACTCTCAATCTCTCAGAGTGCTGAGCCTGGGGTTGTGTATACCATACCTGCCTGTATGTAAACTTTTTATTTACTCTTCCAACCAACCCCATGTCACTTAGACATATGATTACTGTTTCAGAGAAGACAGAGCTGAGACACAGAGAAGTTAAGTAACTTGCCCGGGAACACTCAGTTGCTAAGCAGCAGAGTCAATCATCAAACAATCTCAAAATGAGATCTGTTGTGAGTGGTAAAACTTATTTTCCAGTTTTTTTTTTAAGCAACTGACAAATATGAATATTTATGCTAATAAGCAGCTTTTGCTTAGAGGAGCTCAAGGCTGCTTTGCAAGTCAAATGGTGGAGGAGAAAATAATTCAGGCAGTGTCACTTGGACTTTCGGGGGTATCTGCATAGGCCTAGGCTACTTGCCTGCCCCGTTCTCCTGGCCCGGGAGGCTCTCTCCCTCTCACTCCAACTCACTCCCATCAGGACCTGGTAGGGCAGCAGCTGAGGATGCCAGGCCACTCACCATAGCTGTCTGGCTCCTTGAAGTCCGGGTCCTGAAGACCCAACCAGCCATAGTCCCAGTTGTCTGTGGCCCCACTGGACCATGGCTCTTCATCCTCATCCTCTTCACCGCCCTCCTGGTCCTCACCATCGCCATATTCTGCAACATAACCCTTTTCTTCTTCTTCTTCTTCTTCTTCTTCTTCTTCTTCTTCTTCTTCTTCTTCTTCTTCTTCCTCCTCCTCCATGTCCCCAGCGGCTGTGTCTTTGAGACTGGTGCCTCCTTCTTCACCTTCCTGGTAGCCCCAGAAGAGGGGCCAGAAGAACTCCCTGGTGGGTAACCAGCTAGAGGCACGCAGGGGCCAGACACTGCTGGGTTCAGAAGGCAAGTCCATCTCTACCTCAGCCTGTGGGTCCTGCACCACCTCGATGGTCACCTGTGGGAAGGACAGACATGAGCCAGGCAGGCAGGCTCAGCACAGGACTCCAAAGAGAAGACGAATTTGAATCCAAAGCCAAGGCCCATCCTGGCCACTGAACCTGTTATCTTTCTGGCCCGATCTTGACCTCTCACAGAATAAAGGGGACTGGGCAGGACTTCCTGTGTGTCAGAATCATCTGGATGGAGATGCGCTGAGGTGAATTCAGCAGGTGCCATGCCCACTAGTTTAGGAGAAGCTGTTTGGAATTCTGCCTCTACCATGCATAGATTGCCTGGCCTCAGGGATTAGAAAAAGCCCAGAGACCCGGGTTCAATTCCCAGCACCCACATGGCAGCTAACAACTGTCTGTAGTTCCAGATCCAGGCAAACACCAAGGCAAATAAATAAATAAATAAATAAAGTTTAAAAAAAAAAAAGAAAAAGCCCAGCAATGGGTTGGGGATGAGACCTCCTGTGTTAGATCCCCAGACCATCCTCTGAGGTGTGCTAACTGTACCAACCATGTAAACAAACAAATAGATTTTTAAAAAACAAAACCCTAACCACTGCTGTGAATGTGAACTCTAAAAACATTATTCTCAGGTACTTTTAAATAATAGGAGGTCACAGAACAAAATTTGGGGGAAAACAGTAAAATACAAAGAAGGAAGTACGGCAGATCCTGCCAGCACTCAGGAAGCAGAGGCAGGCAGATCTCTGAGTTCAAGGCCAGCCTGGTATACAGAGTGAATTCCAGGACAACCGTGGCTACATAGAGAGACTGTATGTTGAGCCCCCACCTCCTGAAAATAAACAAACAAACAGTATCCCCTGCATTACATCACTAGGAACACCATTGCCACCAAATAGAGCAGTGCTGTCCACTGCCCTTGAACTCCATTTAAGTGTTTGGCAGCAGGGCTTCTTAAAAGAGCCACAGGGTTTTTGCCACTAATGCTGAGTCAGGAAGCCTCACTTAAAGGAGCAGCATCTGTGCTTGCTATCAGCAAATAGAGCTCACCCAAGAAAACTCTGCTACTAAGAAGTCATCTTGAACTCTATTTCCTTTTTGTCTGTATAAAACTGTAGACCCTAAAATTCCTCAGAAGCTAAACTCCATATGGAGCTAGACTAAGGAGCTGGATGGAGCTAGCCAGCTGCCAGAGCCCATTGTAGCCACACATTAGCAGATTAAAGATATGGTCAGAAACAGAGATAAACTGGAAAGACAGATTGAAAAAACAAAACAACCTCCCTAAAAAAAACCTCGAAATGGCTTACAATATGTTTAAAAAATATATATATAACCTTGAGAATAAAAAAGTCCTTTAAAAAAGAAATAAAATCAAAATATATGTATATATATCCCATGTAAAAAAAATTACACAGACAGTCTAGATACTGTTTATTATTGTCTTAAATTTCTTGACTGCAAAGGAAGTAATAAGATCTGCTAAGAGACATTTGATTATAAATACTGCTGGATTAATCTAACCTATACATTTTATAAATAATTTAACTTTAAAATTAAAATCAAAAGATATGCTGCTTTGGAGAAGAGGTTTTCTTTTTATTTCCACAGAAAATAAGAGGCTGTGGATTTACTCCAGGTTTAAGAAAATAAGGTTTGGGGGGCTGGAGAGATGGCTCAGCGGTTAAGAGCACCCTCTGCTCTTCCAGAGGACCCGGGTTCGATTCCCAGCACCCACATGGCAGCTAACAACTGTCTGTAGTTCCAGTTCCAGGCAAACACCAAGGCAAATAAATAAATAAAATTAAAAAAAAAAAGAAAAGAAAAGAAGGTTTGATTAAAAAAAAGGGGGTGAGGGGCTGGAGAGATGGCTCAGTGGTTAAGAGCACTGACTGTTCTTCTGGAGGACCTGCGTTCGATTCCCAGCATCCACATGGCAGTTAACAACTGTCTATAATTCCAAGATCTGACACCTTTACACAGTTACACATGCAGGCAAAACACCAATTCACATAACAAAATTTTTTTTTAATTAAAAAAAAAAAACAAAACAAAACCAGGCTGGAGAGATGGCTCAGAGGTTAAGAGCACTGACTGTTCTTCCAGAGGTCCTGAGTTCAATTCCAAGCAACCACATGGTGGCTCACAACCATCTATGATGACATCTGGTACCCTCTTCTGTATACTGCATACATAATAAATAAATAAAATCTTAAAAACAACAACAAAAATCAAACCCTGAAAAATATCTGATGGGAAGAGATGGCCATATCAGCTTCAAAGCTGCTTGCTAAGATGATCCAGCCTCAGGACTCCCACAAGATTGCCAGCACCCCCAAACAGCAGGAAGTAAAAATGGAAACCTATGCCCAAATTTCCAAAATATTGTTTATAAATGTTTGTTTTCATTATAAATGGTTAATGGCCATAGTTAATCTCTTTCTAGGGAAAAGGATATCATAATAAATGATAAAAAGATTATTGAATCTACTTTAATCCAGAAAACAACTGTTAAACTCAAAATAGTTTACATTGGTATGGATTTTAGTTTATTGATATAAATTTAAGGTTAATTTTGTTATACTGTATGTATATTTCTACTGTTGTTTAAGATAATGTTTATGCAATTTCTTTTTTTTTATTAAAAACTTTATTTATTTATTTGCCTTGGTGTTTGCTTGGAACTGGAACTACAGACAGTTGTTAGCTGCCATGTGGGTGCTGGGAATCGAACCGGGGTCCTCTGGAAGAGCAGAGGGTGCTCTTAACCGCTGAGCCATCTCTCCAGCCCCTATGCAATTCCTTTAAAGTTGTGATGTATAATTAAGAAATACAGATTAATAGTCATCTATGATAATCAAACTTACAGTTATGTTAGTTATGTTTTTAAATATAACAAATATATTTTAATTAGATAGGTAATCTTCAAATACTTAAAAGACCTACAGAATATGGCATTTAAGATATTTTAAGAATTTAGACTTTTCTGGACAGTGAGACATGCCTGATCCTGGCAGCATCAATATACTTCAAGAGGATTGTGGGCATTGAAGAAACTCCATATAGAATTTACTTTCTTTGTGGCAAAAGTTAACTACTACACAAGAGACTGTTTTTGTGTCAACTGCTTGACAGTATGCTGTATAAACTGGACATGTAGGACTAATAGCAAAATGACCTCTGGAACTTTGCCAGAACAAACCAAGATGGTCCTTCAAGTTCCTGCTTTGAAGAAGAGATTACCAGATATTCTGCAGGACACAGGGAGAAATGACTGATGAACTTTGTCAGAATGAGTGGAGCAATCCTTCAAATTTCCTGCTTCAATGAAAGATATGCCAGAGATTCTAGGCCTGTAGGCTAAGATGGATGCTTCATTACAAAGGAACTTTAGGTGACTGTCCAGGTAACCAGATGTCTCTGTCATTTCCAGAATTTGGAAGTTGCTTGCAATGTACTTCCTGTTTACTCAGGCAATATTATATCTTTCTGTGGTCTTTGATGGGGTTTAAGATTAGATTCTTATAATTATAGCTTTCCTTAGTCATGATAAAAGGTAAATTAGATATAAAACTTTGGACCCATGTGGTGAAATGTTCTCTATATAATATAAATAAAAAACTGTTTGGGCCCATGCAAGGCACCATAAAAATAAATAAAAAATCAAAGACAGCCAGACAAATAAAAAACAATAGAGTTAGTCACTCTCCATCAGACCCCCCAAAAAACCAGACATATAAAGATACCGGCCAGTCACGGGCTGAGAGCCACATAATAGACAAATTAATAAAAATAAATTAAATTGAGATAAAAGAGCTAGCTAATAATGTGCTTAAGATATGAGCCAAACAATATAAAAGATATAAACATATAATTTCATTTCTTTAGAGGCGCAAACCAAGTTCCAAACCCCCCACCACAGACCAGGTTCCGGGCTGCGGCCACAAGTCAGGTTACAAACTCCAGACACAAATCTCCCAGACCCAAAACGAGTCTAAAAAAAAAAAAAAAAAAAAAAAAAAAACTACAACAGATGGCGCCCAACGTGGGGCACAAACACCCACATAAAGCCTAAAAAAGTTTAAAATAGTTTTTTAAATTGCATATTTAAATTGATTTACAATATAAAGACAACATAGTGTTCAAACAAAAATGTAAAAATGGCGCATCCACAACACACAGCTTAAACTCATACGTTTCACAACAAGATTGACACAAATATGATTGATTTAAAGTTTCTGCTTATACTAAACAAAAAAAAAAAAACAGTTTAAAAAAATTTTTCTCATAACAACATTTCCTAAATTCGCTCTCTTTGCCGGCAGCCGCAGAGTGGCAACAGACTCCTCTGCCATATTAAAAAACTGCCAAAAAAGACAGAGTCAACAATTAAAATAACACCAACCTTTTAAAAGCTCTTTGAGTTAAAAAATGATTAAAAATTCTCAATAAAGCAAATTTAGACTCTCAAAACCTAAACAAAATACAATATACATAAAATACATATAAACTTCAAAAAGACAAAAAAATAAAATAAAATAAAAAAAGCCCTTAAAAAAGATAAAAATAGGGGGCTAGAGAGATGGCTCAGCGGTTAAGAGCACCGTCTGCTCTTCCAGAGGACCCAGGTTCGATTCCCAGCACCCACATGGCAGCTAACAACTGTCTGTAGTTCCAGTTCCAGGCAAACACCAAGGCAAAATAAATAAATAAATAAATAATAAATAAAGTTTTTTTTAAAAAAAGATAAAAATAAAAATAAAGCCCATATAAAAATGACAAATAAACAAAAAGTCTAAATTATGTTTATTATATGTTCTTTTAATTTTTTAACTTTTAATAAACTAATTACAAAGAGACAATTAATTACTAAGGCTACTAAATTAAACCAATACTTATATTTTAAAAATGTCTTAACTTTAAAATCTATTTATAAAAATATGTTACTTAAAAAAAGAGTTTCTGCTTTTGTCTCCACAAAACCTATAAATTAGTTCTAGACAAATGTGATTCCATTTGCCAAGGCCACCTAAAATTCTCTAATAAAAAATCAACTTCCGGGGCTGGAGAGATGGCTCAGTGGTTGAGAGTACTGCCTGCTCTTCCAGAGGACCCGGGTTCAATTCCCAGCACCCACATGGCAGCTAACAACTGTCTGTAGTTCCAGTTCAAGGCAAATAAATAAATAAATAAATAAATAAATAAATAAATAAAGTTTAAAAAAAAATCAACTTCCAAAAAGTCAATTAAAATAATCCAACTTCAAAACCCCATAAAATTATCATCGTCCTTTAACAACAAAAAATAATTAAAAAAAAACTTCGTCCAATTTCCCAAAAATATTACTTATTAATATTTATTTATTTTCATTATAAATAGTTAATAGTCATAGTCAATTTCTTTTAAAAAATTAAAAAAATATATAATATAAAAATAATTAAAAAAATAAATAAATTTTAATTTATTAATACAAACTTAAAGTCAATTTTGTTAT